>BSBK01007237.1:0-360000 GCA_027943335.1 Chamaecyparis obtusa | reverse complement strand
TTGTCATTACTAATTTCAAGACATATAGGTCTTTGGATCAAAGTATTTGTCAGTGCCAGAAAAGGAAACTTTGAGGATGACAAAATGTCACAACCCTTATTTTTACAGTTGAGTTAATTCCCTTAAATCTTGGATTTAATTACGATAGAGTCTATGAGTTGTCACTCAGTTCGTTGGAAAGCCCTAAACCCATGCTCATAGATGACGGATTCTTAACTGTTGATGCGGGTGTTTAGGAGAACGTGAAAGACAGTTGTGTGCAGTTTTGAGTTAGCATCTTTCTTTAGTTTAGTATTCGAACAGGAGTCTTCTTCGGATGGTAATAAAACAACTTGCACGCTGATGGTGCATAACAGAATCACGTTTTTGTAAACTTGGGAAGAATGGGGAATTTTCAGGCTAGAAAAGCACAAAACTCCACAAGATCTTCTGCAAAAGGTTTTGTCTGTTAGTAAGGATTTGGTGTCGATGCCATGGAGGTAAAAGACACAGTCACAACTTATGTTTCCACGATGAGTTACACTCGCAAACCTGGAAGGAAACTCAAACTTCTGCAAAGAGATAGGTGCTTTGGTTTATTTATGTCAGATCTTGCAAAGAGGATAGTAAATTTCATTCTTGTGAGCTTGGGTTTGGATGCAAGACTTTTTATCACTTTGATTTCTAAAAATGTGAGGCCTTGTTGCGAATAAATGGCTATTCATCTCATGGAAACTCTATGGGGAGGAAGCTCTGATTGCTCACGCAAATCGGGCTTGCCTGTAACTCTGTACGGTATGCTCATGTACCATTTCTTTAATTTGTAACCAAAGATTCAACTTGAAAGCTGAAAGATGGGAGCGAATATCAAAGGTGTCCAGTTTGTCAGACAAGACAGACATTATTTCCTGCAGCCTCAACTTCCCCACTGATTGTAGGACAGAACACCGTCAACAACCCCATTGCATTTCACGTTCTAAAATCTAATCTTTACTTACAAGTTAAATATATGGTACGTAAAACTACTTTTAGAGGAATGTTTTTTATTTGATTTCAGAAGCTCGATGCATGGATACTCTACTTTTCTATACAGTAATTTGAAATACAACCGCATTAAATGACCGTTCTTTTCTTATTCTATGTTTCTTTATGTATTGGAAAGAATCTGCCATAGCTATATAGCACCGATAGTACCAAAGTATGCTTTCAAAATAGTCTTCTGGTGGGCGATTGAACCGTCAGCAGCGATTTCAGCGATTTGAGGCTCAAATTTGCTAATAGTAATGGAATAGTATCTCAGACTAGGAATACAGAACGCTACTAACAATGAGCATTCAATTTTCTATATATTGGGTGGGAGATACAATGTTTGATTGTCTTGAACCTTCTCTGCTTGTCTGTCTTCTAATTCCTGATGGAAGCTTTCATCTCTGTTTGCATATTAATTGTGGAATCTCCTTCATAGTATCACCTCTCTGTGATACTTTTGATGTGGTTTGTTTGTATAAACTGATAAATTGAGGACTGAGAAGAGTGGCAGAGAAGCTGTGAGGGAAAAACTTATTATTGAAGATCATTTTTAAAGATGGCTGCCAAGTGGTTCTCGAAAATGATCTTTGGCAAGCAGTCCCAGAAGAACAAGGATGAGAACCCCCGAAAAAAAGAAGGCTAGATGGATCTCGAGTATCTAAATCTTCTTGTGTGTGGTCTTCCCTTACTTATTGACCGGCTATTAGCTATCTATAGATGTCAAAGCATTTCTTTGTTTCATTTTATGAGAAGCTGATCTGACTGCAGAATCCTCTGTTTTTGCTATTTTGTGCTTGATATCACACGGAGGGATGAAGATTGCTGTCCTAAATTGTTGACCCTTCTCATTTCATGTTTCCAAAATAAGTTCTTATGTTGGCGACAATGGTAGGTTTTGATTCTCCTTTATAGACCAAAAACTTCGGCATGATTGATGCCATTTATATTTAAAGGCTCTTGCATTGTGATCATGAGTTTCCTTGTAGTCTGGACTTCACTCTCAAGAGTTTGACATCTGGTTCACAGGGCAGTCTTCTTTATCTGTTCTCCCAATCTATACAACTTCTTCTCCATGGAAGCTTTACTTGGCTTTTTTCTATTAATACTGAACCCTGTTATGCTGAGCACTGGATTGAGCAGTGAACCTAAACCAGTATAAGATATGTGTACTGTTGTATAATATATGTATTTTCCATACCATGGAATTCTAGTACGGTACAATGGTTTGGAAGGAGCTGTGACATTGTTCCCAAAATACTGCTTGAGATATTTATTTATGGAAGAATTGTCAACTCTCAAATTACAATTTGATCCCACACGCATTTACATTGAATTAATGCTTAATCTTCCCAAATGTAAATAAGCCCGCAATATGATGAAAACCATGAACGAAAGGGGCATTTTGACATTCCTCTGTTCACAGTCTGCGTATGAAATTAGGGAACATGTTGTGACAGAAAGCCAAGGTCATAAAATCTTGTATCCAAAAGAACAATACAATCCTATACAAATACAAACCTAGTTTCATTTATAGTTGGAAGCTTAGATACAGGATTGAATACATATTAGGTTACAGGATAGCTTTATATTAGATACAGTACAGTGCATTATTAAGCATGGCATATTACTATTTGCTTCCTTGTAAATGCATTGGGTGCGGATACTTTCCTGTTTTAGCAAGCTTATTAAATTCCCACCGCATTTATCTACAGTCTAGAAAAAGAGATTGCGGCTATAATATCCAAGCAGATTTGTATGAAAATGTAGTAACATATTCAATAGCAATGAAAGTGCTTGCCAAATAAATGTGTGATTCTTTGGCTTTATTTTGTATGCATTCAGGACATAGTCAAGGACATAGTCATAATGGATGCTTTATGAGTTTTGATAATTCTCTGACATAGGAAATTAACTGCATAGTTGTACTTCTTGAAATTTTCACTGACTGTCCTAAATGAGTGGAACTCGTGAGTTGAAATGTTTTATATTATTGGTAAAGGATATTGATTAATCCTTGATGCATAATCATACTTGTTCATTATGATGTTTTTGACAGTACTTGATGTAAATATTGATGATTTGCATAGTTCCATTACTTTCAGTTTTACTTTGTTAGACTACCTCTAGCTGGGCTGGGTGTCCTTCATGTCACGTCAGGAAGGATTCCAGGAAGTGTTACAGCTTCGTGGTAGGGTGGTAACGCACTCCCACAATATTCTTGTCCTAGCTGACTTTTATGAACAGGTTTCTGAAGCAGTTTTCAGGAAGGACATTACCTTATAGAACTATACACATCTGGTATTCGACATGATGGTATATCTCAACTTTGAAGTTTACTTTTATTTTTATGAAATGAAAGAACGTAATTGAAGCTAATGTAAATCTTTTATTTTATGTCTCGACAGTTGGTCGAAAATCTGTTGAGTTGTTATTTTGACATGTAAGTTTATTTTTATCTGTATTTGATGCGACATCTCTTTTTGTGATCTCTTAGGACACTCAACAGATGGTCGACATTTCGTTTGTCTTGAACAAAGGTATGCTTTATGATTTCGATAGATATGGTTGTAATTGTATTTATGTTCTTTCTATTTAATAGGGAATCTATTAATATCTTGTCGACTTATGAAATCGACCATTGACTTGTTGACTGACTCCCTAAAATTATGGGTTTTACTGATGTGGCTTTTAGTGTCGAGATTTCAGTCTTTACACAAAAACATGTTAGGAAACAGAATTCTAGATATTTCAACCCAAAAAAATGCATCTATGTATGAATACTTATAAAATTAGCTACTATTTAGGAAATCTATCAATCATGCACGTTGCTACTGTTTTCAACTCAAATTCATTCATCCATGTTTCATGAGTAATGGTTCACAAGAACCCATTTCTGATGAGAATGGGTGTACTCATTGCATCTAGATTTAGCTCACAGAGGTGAACTGTGAAGCAGACCTTCCCTGAAGCTTACCCTCTCAGTACTACTCCAATTCAAGTGCACTTAACCATTCATTCTCATAAGAGATGGGTTCTTGTGAGCCACTTACTCATGAAACGTGGGTCAATGAGTTTGACTCGAAAACTACAATTGATTCTTAAAAGCAATATCATAATTTTACTTGCTAAGAAAAATATCTCCTACTTATCAACCAAATCATATTTCAACAATTGACTATTTGACTAATTTATCAGGTGTTATCAGGTGCACCTTCTGTGAGTCCTAATATAAATTCAATAACTGAGTCCAGACTGTCTTAACTTGGTAGCATCTTGATCTCCACCAAATAAATAATAACTTTTAAATCAAACATATAAAAAAACTGTCAAAGTCAGAAGCACTTACGATAGCAGTTGCCTTGATAAATGCATCTTTATCAGGAATTGCTTCACCGTTCTCTTCTGCCTGAGAGATCAATACATCAACAAAGTCTTCCATCTCTAACCCATCTTTTAATCTTTTCTCTCTGTGCTTCTCTACAATCCTCTGCATATACAAATCTAATCTCTCAGTTACCTTCTTCATAGCCTTAACATACCCTTGCAAATCAAACCTCTTCAACCAGGGAATATAATCCCCAATATCAATTACTCCATGAAGCATAAAGGATTCTTCAATCAGATGGGTGACTAAATCTTCCGAAATCCCTGATTCCTCTCGAAAATACCTCTCATCTATAATCATAGTCATCAGAACTTTAAAAGTCAATCTTGAAAGAACATTTCTCATGTCAACAATACCCTGCAACTGTGTCTGTTGAAACAAATAATTTACCGATTTCTTAATTTCTTGCATTCTCTTGGGTCCAAATGATTGGATTCTTTTGGAAGACAGGAGCTCAAGTACACAGATTTTTCTAGCATTTCTCCAATAGGGACCATAAGGAGCCCAACCCAGTATAGAATAATTGTAGCCCAAATACTGACCTTGTGCAAGCCTAGGGCGAGATGCAAAAGACTTATCATTTACTGTAAAACATTCTTTGGCTAAATCTGAAGAACTTATCACTAAAACAGAGCAGCTACCAAATTTGAGATGCATAATAGGTCCATATAGTGTTGACAGCGAACTTAGAATCTGATGAACTGGCTTGGTTTTATCTATGAGAAGATGAAAGTGGCCAATAACAGGAATAGCTCCAGGGCCTGGAGGAAGATGGGTCCTATATTCTCCTTTGTGTTTTAGTAGAATTGTTGCCACAAGAAAAACTGTGGCTGTGGCAGTTCCTACCAGAATCGTAGACATCAGAGAAATTGTTGTGTCCATGACTTCTACCATTGCTTAAATCTCTTTGCTTGATGAAAACTATGATGGTTATACCTATATATAAACTAAATCTTGGGCTAGATAACTGGATAAAATCAAGAAAGAAGTCTGAACAGAGTAAAGCCATGGAGACAGAGTGTGAACAATGTTAACGGCATGAGATAGATACGTGTTCATGTACGGCAATATTTTTTTATAATAGATTTATTTGGATTTTCAACTTGTAAATGTATTTTTAAATATCTTAAATCTGAATCATCTAAACATGGATGTTTTTTCATCCAGCACTTGTACCCAAATCAAAATAGTTGTCGACCACAATATTTTATTGATTTCAAACTCCTTTGATCTAGTGTTCACCTGTGGTCCTTGGGTAGTTAAGCCTGTTTTTAACTTTCAACAGCTTCTCGTTAATTTATTGGTTTCATCTTAAAATAGTAAAAGATATTTCTCAATATTTTTCAAACAAATATATTTAAAATATTTAAATTAAAAAATATATTAATAGAAACTATTATGTCAATCAGGCGATTATTGTTTTTTCAGTTGAATTTGATAGATTCACATATTATATTTTATAAAACTGTAAGTATGACACTTAAATTGTTAAATAGATAATATAATATATTAATTTATTACATATTATCATTAAAAAAAATCATATGACAGATAGGAATGACCATCAAATTCCAGTTCTACTTTTAGATCTATATGACAGCTAAATTTGATAGATTCACATACTATATTTTATAAAACTGTAAGTATGATACTTAAATTCTTAAATAGATAATATAATATATTAATTTATTATATATTATCATTAAAAAAAATCATATGACAGATAGGAATGACCATCAAATTCCAGTTCTACTTTTAGATCTATATGACAGCTAAATTTGATAGAATCACATACTATATTTTATAAAACTGTATGACACTTAAATTCTAAAATAGATAATATAATATATTAATTTATTATATATTATCATAAAAAAATTCATATGACACATAGGAATGACCATCAAATTCCAGGCCAAATACAAAACAATGTAGTTTAAAATGTTACTCCAAGTAACATCATTAATATTTAATATTATATTCATATTTAAAAAGTAAATAAAAGCTCAATTTAGCCTGTCAAGATTGAACCAGAAAGAATGAATGAATTTTAAATTGCATTAAAGAACTAAAGCAGCTCTATGTTTTATAATTTAATGGTTTGGTAAGTGCTTTTTCTGTTCACTCTTTTCTATGTATTATTTATTTCTTTTTTAAATTACATTAAAGAACTTCAAAGCAGCATTCATGTTTTATAATTTATGTATTTTTTATTTTTTTTTAAATTGCATTAAAGAACTTCAAAGCAGCACTCATGTTTTATAATTTAATGGTTTGGTCAGTGCTCTATGTATTTTTTTTTTTTTCTGTTCTGCATTGTAAAACATATGAGAGATAAACTAATATAGTTATAATTATAAATGAATTAAATTAGATTGATTAAATATATATGAAATAATGTATACTTTATTAGTATTTGCGGATAGGCTAGGTAAGTACTATTGTATCCATTTTTGGATTTATTAAAAAATCACATTTCTACCAATTAAAATTATTATTTTTATCAAATTTGTTACAAAATTAATAATTTGTATAGTATACATGCACATTTTTTATGTTTATAATTCAACAAAATTAATTTCGAGCTCTTCTATTGGTTTAAAAATTTAGGCACTACAAGGATTTTGTGGAAGCACTACCTCTATTACAATTTTCGAGGCAATATTATAGGGGCAAATACTTTACCATGCCCTTAAAATAATTCATATTTATTTTTAAAAATATGTTATAATATAAATGCATAGTTTTGGATATAGATTATTTATTAACTAATGTATATTAAATTGAATAATAAAATTTGTTATATGTATTATAATTAGATGTTATATATTTAGAAATACTATGCGCCAAATACATGCTTGTTATGTAATTAGAAAAGAAGATTCCTACTAACTGAAAATTTATATATATCTGATACTTCAAACTTGATATTGTTGCTATCATAAAGAGTAGCACATACCACTAATTTGTGACTTAAAACCTTGTGTTTTAAAAATAAGAAATGTTCAATCAGTAAAACAGATTAGCCTGATTAATGAGAGATATGGTTAAAAAGGGGAAAACCCCACTCCCTTATTATCTATGCTTCTATGAGACCCTAACTTCCCCTAGAAGGATATTTCACTATTAATCTATACACTAAAGTTAAGATCTACCAGTGCCAAGGGTTACCATCTTTATATCAAATTGCAACTCTGAAATTATAAGGTGATGATTATTTTAGGACCACCTTATGCACTTCATTTTTGGTGTATTGGGCATAATAAAAATCTCTAATCCAATTTTAAACTAAAATGAAGTGATAAAAACTATGCTTATTTAAAACATTTTTCATGACTCATAGATTGATACTTTAGAAGTCAAATAGAGATACAAACAATTAATTTCTCAGCCTATTTAAATAGTCAATACAAAAGAAACTATGCAAAAGTAATACCATCCTACTAACCGTAAGAAGTAATAGAATGAAAGCTATTAGTTAAGCAGGAAGATACATACTAACCCTCGGAGATGTTATTATTTAGTCTAATATACCATTCTTAACAAATAGATTTTGGATGTGAGGAGTCATCCGAAAACAAACAAGTATATCTATTAGACATAGCATAGTCACACCTCTAGTTATTAATGCAAGTGACATATGTATACCATCATTTTAACCTTACTAATATTATCTTTGTTACCTATATTACTAAGTGCGGGCTGTTAATAGGATCCAGTTGCCATATATTCCTGGGATCAGATCCCTTTTAAACAAAGCTAATATATAAGCTTATGCTCAAGATTTATATAAATCTGATGAAATTAATAGCCTTATCCATTATCTTAATAGATTTGATCATTTAGTTGTCTATAGAACTTTGCTCAGCACTAAGAATTTCTAATACATATTCTAATAGACACTTCTTTGCAGCATTATCCATATACTAGTCCAAAGAGATTCTAGACATAGCTTATAGATCATAACATATTCTATTAATTTGAATAGACATCTTCTCCAAACTATATTAATCCATGCTATACTTAGTCTATCAATAATTAAAATACAATCCTATAACCCTTAAAACTATATGAGATATGTTAGGTATATTCAATAGTGTAAGTGTGGGTTAGTTGGAAGGTGTCAGGTTATCTTAGAAATTGCATCTATAATTAGAAAGTGATCTAAGCCTAGGAGTAGAAATATGAACTTCATAAAAACATGATCAACCCAAGTTGTAGCAGACATAAAAACATAATTTATCATGAAATGTACCCTCGAATGATGATCCATGTAGCAATTTTAGCCTTCCTTATTAGTATGCCTTTTATTATTTGTTAACACTTAGCTCAGTACAACCGTTTGGGATAGTGTTGTCAGTGTTTCATGATCAATCCATAATTTAAAGAGGGCAAGCAGGGAGGAGTGATTAGATAGTCAATCTTAATTCTTAACTAAGTAACTAATGCATATTGGGACATACCTGTCCTTAGATGTTATGTGATGATACATGCTAGGATCTCTATATACATTCCCATTTGATTATAGAAAAAGCTATAAGACAATAAAATAGATTATTAATAGTTATGAATATGGTATACTAACTGAATGGGGACAGTGTATTAGCCTTGCTTAATCTGTTTGTAAATTAGAATCAATAAGCTACTATGTGTAAAAAATTAACTTTAATTTGAGATTTGTTAAGTATTAACTTTCCTTGGACCATTAGGGATAAAAAAGATCTATTACCAAAATTCAGAAGATTACTTATAATCAAATGCTTTAATGAAATCGACATGAGTCTTATTTATATAAGGTTATCATGATTATTTTCCTAGGCCCTCTTTATCTGCAGCAGGGGATCATATTTTCTCCTTATTGGGATACTTACCTTCATCCAACCAGAGGTTGATTAGATTTTTAGAGCCAGATTCTGCAAAAGCACTCCATATCTGTAATTCCTACCTCATCTAAGTGCCAATAGTCGTAGAACCAGCATTCCTTCTCATGCTTACGGACATGCAAGTATTGTAACAGAAAGGTTGTGTTTCTTATAATTATGGCCTTTCTCTCCTTGATGTCCTCCATGTTCTGAGTTGCAATAATAGATGAAGATGTGAAGATGGGTGCTTTATCAAAGATTCTTGGCTTAATGATAGTAGGGTCCCTTTTAGTATATAGAAGGACTTTATCTAGGTTGCCTAGATATCTTCATTTAAAGATTTTGTGCTAAGACTCCATATTTCCTATTTGTGGAGACCCCGGGAGGAAATGACGACTACAAACATGGAGGAGATATTAGAGAGGACCTTGTAGTTATCCTCTAAGTTGATAAATTTTGGCCCTAAGATGCAGAGGACAGCTCTGATAATGAGGGAATGATTATTAATTAACATCTTCTTGACATACTTTGGCATAATCTTGCCTTCAAAGGCCAACTGGCCCTTGCTATAGGTGAGTTCAATTGAAGTTTTCATGTTAGCCTATACTTATATGACTATCCAGGCTCAATATGAGTAGGTTATAGGAGCATGGGTTATTTATAAGGATAATCTTCCAATGACCTGACTGTTGGGTGCCTACGGCTATTCGGGTTTCCTAGTTTCTCTTCAACTATGCTACTTAAGCTTCTTAGGGGGAGACAAGGCGTTTTCTATATTTATGAAAATACTATAAGGTTTCTTCCCTCGATTTAATTTCTATCTCTAAAAAACTCAAAATTTAGACACAAACGATGTAATGCTAGTGTTTCTAATTAGTATTCTGTAATGAGAAGACAAACATAGTAGTGTTCACATTTTCCATACTCTAAAATATATTAAAAAAGAAGGAAAATCACTAAGATTCAAAAAAAGATACTACACTTATTAAGAGAGATCCTGCTGGATATAGTTACTAATAGCTATATATTAATAAGACCCATACTATTCTATACATTTATATACAATAAGGAGTTGTTTACTTACAGATATATAGTGATTGTTTTAAATTGTAGTTAATACTAAAGACCATCGTGTCATGCTTTATAAACTGACTCGATGACTACAAATTATAGACTATCTGTTCTTACTTTGTAAGTATTATCTATAGTAATTATCAAAAAGAAGACACCATTTTTTTGAACCCTCGTGCAATACCATATGTTTTCTTCCTTTCTCATAACGATGATACACTCTTCTTCTGGAGCCATCTTCTTCGAATGATGGGTGCATTGTTGGACCTTGGGAGCCATAATGTGGATCTTAGATGTCTCTAATTCATCCAATTCAACCGGGATATGGAGGCCCTCACTTCTCCAAAATTTGAGGAGATCAACTGTGTCCATCTCAGTTTGGAGTATTTCGCTATACAGAAAATCTAGATTTCTAAGCATTTTTGGCCAGTGGGCATCAAAGCGCTCTTCATCCTTGAATGTTAACATTGGGATGCACTATGCTTGTGGGATTTCTGCAAGCTTGATAATCTCAGCTCTCATTTTAGTTTCTGGATGGGGGATGGTAAGTTGATTATCGATACAGAGAACCATTCTTTCTAGCCCTCCAAGGAGATCTTCGTTAAAGATTGAACTAGCCACTTGGAGGATATCTTCTTTCCTTTTCCCTGCAAATATTGAGATGACAATGAACATACCAATAACCACTCCATTGGTTCTGTAAATGAACTTGTAGTCAAAGAAGTGGTCTCCCATGGATTTTTCAATTGCTCTCCTTGAGGAATTTGGCAAGGGGTTGAGGATTTGATTCCACCTTTCTGGCAAAATGTTGCCCCTGAATGCCATAGCTCGACTGCCCTTGTTAGCAAAGGTGGTTAATTTTGTTTCCATTGTTGAGAGAGGTTTGAAAATTAGCGAGACCAGTTCTAAAGCCTAATCTGAGGAAAACTTATAGGGATGAGAGAATTAGAGTTTTGAGACATGATTATCTTGAGTTCTCTTCATTACTCTTCACGAGCCACCTCTTGTGCATCTGAGATAATGAGTGCATTTCTGCATGATTTACTTTACCTATCATGACAAGGGATGGCAAGAAGGGAAGGCTAATTCTTGAGAGATCAAGGAACCATTCTACTCTAAAGCGATCAGTATTCCAATATTATTAATGATTATCTTATGCTATAAGGTCTCTACTCTCTGTGAAGCACAACTAATGCTAGAAGATAGGCTCAAAAAGTGTGGAGAAGTTAAGCTAAGCATTAGAAGATTATACGATTCTAAAGGAACTGGGAAAATACAGCTGAGTTGAGGATCTAAGGGAAAGGTAGGAAAAATAGAGAGAGATATAGAGCTAAATTATGGGAAATGAATTTAATCTAGTGAGGATACATGGGATGAAAAGAGGGGTTGGGGACATGAGGGCTAGATGGGGAGAACAAAACTAAAGCAATTCTACTAGCCCAATCTTAAGCTTACTAACGGTAGTGGGCAGAGGGGAGAAATAAGAATATTAACTATTAATTATCCCATTTAAGTGTGGGAAACTTAACCAGTAAGAGACCCAGAATAAAACATAGAAGATATACTAGGGGCTTACCTCTCCTAAGATCGGCTTGAGGCCCATAAGGGTGAAAGGTCCAGTCGATATATAAAAATAATAGGTAAGTCCTATAGCTAAAAAAGCTCATTGATACTTGGTTCCTAAGCTAGATTAAAACTGGCGGGAGAGAGACATGGCATTACCCTGACTCAAAGTGCTTAAGTGGAAGTAACAAAGGCCAGAAGGATCTTAAGGGATAGCTAGTCACTATTATGTAGGACTAATCCTATAAAGGACCTACCCCGAGATCTCACTGATAAGGAGAAAGCTAGACTATAGTGATATCATAATGCATATATCTCTAGGCGTGAGTGTGTATCCTTATTAGATTACATGCGGGGGAAAGATCAATAATTTTCTAGACAATGAAGCTCTCTGACAGGCAGTAGAATCTGGACCTATGAATCTATCTAACCTCCTCATAATTGATGAGTGGATATGCAGATTTAGCTTTTTTTTTTAAAAGAGACTAATTTACTTAGGTTAAAAATTGTACCCCTTTTAAGACATTCTTTCAAGTTGTGAGATATTAGCAATTGGGGTGGGTATTTTGGAGATTTAAAGTTCTTGGATCAATCTGATGTTCTTACTTAATATTACATATTGTTTTGACATGTTATATTATTGAGATTGAAATATTATAAATATTTGTAGTTTAACTTTAGGGACCCTTGTTTAAAGTTAGGGGAGGAAGCTGATTATTCTAACATTCTAAGTACTTCCTACAACGTTTCTCCATTTGCACCTTGGTTTGCAAGATGGTCAGCTTCTACATTACCTTCTCTATAAATGTGTTTGATTTCATAATGTGGAATTGTGTCTAGTATTTTAATAATGTCTTCTAGTTTTGAATTTAGCTTCCAATTTGGAGTTTGCCTTGTCCTAATTGCATTAATTATTATTTGTGAGTCTCCTTCAATAATTATATTTGTCAATCCTAGACGTACGCATAGTTTGAGACCTTCTAGGACAGCCGAGCATTCTGCCATATTGTTAGTTGTAGGGTTGATAGGGCTAGAAAATTTAGAGATGATCTCTCCCTTACAATTATGAATAATTCCACCAATTCTCGCTATACCTAGGTTGTCGCGAGATGCTCCGTCGAAGTTTAATTTGTACCAGCCATCTCTAGGGGGTGACCATTTACAATTGCTTTTATCGCTTTTTGATCTTTTTCCACCCTTACCAAATAATGGCGGAATAATTAGTCTTGGCCAGGTTTTCCTGATATTATTATCCCATTGCTTAAATGAATTTTCATAGCTAATCTAGTTTCTAAGTCTGTTATTAGTTACTTTGATAACTGAGGCTTCAATTTTGTTATTTAACATTCTCCAATCTATTTTCTGATTAGTGAATGTTCTCCTATTACATTCTCTCCAAATTTCCCATAATAGTATAGAGGGTGAGATTACCCAAATATCTTTTTACAGACTTTCTTTGTTTAAAGAGGGCCAAGCTTTGAGAAAGTCCACTATATCATAGGGCATAACAAAGTGCCAATTTAGGCAATTCCTTAACTAGCTCCAACAATTTTGTGTATAAGTGCAATTTAGAAGAAGATGGTTTACATCCTCTTCTTGGCATTCACATAGAGGGCATCTTGAAGGTCCTTCAAAACCTATCCTTTGAATTCTATCAGTAGTCAGGATTCTTTTTTCCAATGCTACCTAGAGAAATATTCCTGCCTTGGGAAGGCAAGCTTTGTTCCAACATAAGTTTAAAGGGATATCCAAGGTATCCATGTTATGTTCTTGCATGATTGATTTGTACCCATCCTTGACATTGTAATACCCATTGTTAGAGCCAGCCCATCTCAATCTATCTTCTCTATTTTTATGTGAGATCACTCTACCTTTGAGGATATCTATAAGTTTTTGTCTTTCAAGATATTGTGATGGGATTTCCTCTATTGATTTCCATATTAAATCTCCCTCTAAAGAGGTATAGTCCTTTACAAAACTTCCTCTGGATATTTTACATATATCAATAAATTCTTGACTGAAACCTGATTTGGTGAGAGGGGGAAATCCTCCCCAAGAATCTTCCCAAAATAAGGCCTTACCTCCCGATCCTATATCCCAAGTGAGTTGGTTATTAATAACTTCTCTAGTATTGATAATAAAATTCCAAATTTGGGATCCTTTCGCATGGGAGTGTGATCTGAAAATGTTAATGGGGTCTGCATTTGGCACATATTTATTTAGAAGTATTGATGCCCATTTGCTATTAGGTTCCTGGCTTAGTCTCCAAAGAAGTTTGGCACCTAATGCTTTATTATGCCATTGTAAATGTTTTATTCCTAATCCTCCTTTGGAAGTTGGTTTACATAAGTTATCCCACTTTATAAGAGTTGCCTTCTTGTCCTCTGCTGAGCCTTGCCAATAGAAGTCTCTTAAAAGTTTGTCTAAGCTAGCTTTGACGCTGACTGGAAAGGGGAGGATCGACATCTGATATGTGGGTAGGGTTGATAAAACTGATTTAATCATAGTGGCTCTTCTAGCTTTAGTAAGCCATTTACCTTTCCAGCTACCTTTTTTAGTTTGAATTTTAGATATCACTTGCTACCATAGCTTGGAACTATGTAGTCCTTTATCTAAAGGGATTCCTAAGTATTTGCATGGGAATTTACCTATCTTGTAACCTAGTGTGTTGCAAATCTAACACATTTTTGCTGGGGGAGTGTTGACGAAAAATATTTCAGATTTATCAGGGTTCACTCTCTGTCCTGAAGCCTTCATGTAAGTATCTAATAAATCTTTGAAAGCCCTTGCTTCCTTGCGATTGCTTGCTTTAGGGAGAATAGTATCATCAACAAATTGATGATGTGTTATATTAGGTACATTTTTTGTAACTCTGACTCCTGAGACTTTACCATCTAAGTGAGCCTTAGTAATGGATATGCCCAGTGCTTCAACCATGATTACATAGAGGAAAGGGGAAAGTAGATCTCCTTGTCTAATACCGCATGATATTTCAAAGAAGCCTTCCAGAGAACCATTGATTAGGAGGGATATTTTGGGAGATGAGATACAATTGTATATAAGATTAATCCATTGCTTAGAGAAGCTGAATGCTTCCATACATCTACACATAAATCTCCAGTCCACTTTATCATATGCTTTTTGAATGTCTATTTTGATTAGCATGCACGCTTCATTGTTGTATTGAGCTGTATGTACTATTTCTTGGGCTATTACAATACCATCCAATATAGAGTGATTAGGGACAAAGCCAGTTTGTTTTTCTGAGACAATCAAGGGAAGAAAGGTTTTCAGCCTATTTGCTAGGCATTTAGAGAGGATTTTATAAATGGTGTTGCAAAGGGATATAGTGCGAAAATCTCCTGGATCCAGACTGTCGTTCTTTTTAGGAATAAGTGTGAAAAAGGTATTATTGATTTCTGATAAAATTGCACCTGAGTTTCTGGTAGCCTCTACTGCTTTCCAGATATCTTCTCCAAGAAAGTGCCAACATTTTTGGAAAAAGCCTGCTTGGAAACCATCAGGTCCTGGAGCTTTCTCAGGGTGTAGTTGAAATAAAACATCTTTAACTTCCTCAATGGTAAACTTACTATTTATCCATTTATTATCTCCTTTTGAAATTAATCTAGGGATAGATGATAGCATTTCATTTTGTGCTCTATGATCGACATAGTCATAGTTATTGAGTAGGGAACAGTAGTAGTTTACAAATTGTTCTGAAATGAGCTTGGGGTCATCTATGAGATTACCATTAGTGTCTTTGGTCTTGGATATTCTATTTATATTCCTTTTGTTGTTAGTGCTATTATGGAAGAATTTCGTATTATAGTCCCCTTCTTTTAACCATGTTTCTTTGGACTTTTGTTTCTAGAATATCTCTTCCTTTAATAGAATCTCAGCATGTTTAGCCATGAGATCTTTTTCCTTTAAGTAACTATTTTCATTCATCTCATGCTCTATGACTATCTTATTTAAGTTATCTATTTTCGATTCTATCTTATTTTTTTGGTCGAAAATGTTATTAAATTTGGCTTTGTTCCATTCCAAAATCTTATGCTTAATGATCTTTAGTTTGGCAACTAGGCAATACATCTTTGAACTCGAAACTTTAATCTATTTCCACCATTGTTCTAAAAGCTGCATAAATTCCTCATTTTGAAACCACATAAATTCAAATTTGAATGGGCTTCTAGGTGGTTTATAGTTCTCTATGATTATGAGTCTTACTGGGAAATGGTCAGATCCTACATTAGGCAAGATTTACGCACTTAAATTATGATTAAAATTACCAAGTCTCCACTAAACAAGAATCTATCCAGTCTTTCTATGATGTGGCTAAAGCATGATCTACGATTATTCCAGGTAAAAATTCCATTGTTAGTGTTGATATCTGTTAAATTATTGTCTGATACCCATGGAGATATATTGTGATCCACCAAATTTTTCTTTAATTTCTAAAATAGCATTAAAATCCCCTCCTAGAATGTGAGTGTCCTCTATATTAGAAGCTAACAGTTTGTGAACTTCTTGCCATAATTTCCTTTTCTCTGTATTGGGAATCAGACCATAAATATTGATGAGCTTAAATTTTAAATTTGTCTTTAAGCTATTAACTGATAATAGGAGCCAGTTATTATGTTTAGATACAACCTCAACCATAACTTTCCTAGGGTCCCAAAGAGTAGCCAACCCACCAGAGGCTCCATCTGAGGTAATACTAACTGATTTCCAAATATCTAATTTTAAGCTAAGCTTATCACTTTCTTCCTTACTTAATTTAGTTTCTTGTAATAATATTATTTCAGACTCAAATATATTAAGATCTTTTAATTAATCTTTCTTTGTTAGGGGCATTCAAGCCCACAACATTCCAGGATGTAATTTTCATTGGCCCTGGGGAAGGCTCTTCCCCTTCCTAGTATTCAGCATATCCGATTGTTTTGCTTGATTTTCAGCATTACCAACAATAGTTCTTAGTTCATTAGTGGTTTTCTTGCCATGCTTTTTCTTGGTTTTAAGGGTTATAGGGCACTGAAGGCCTTCCATGGTCATTGCTAAACCTAGATGTCTATCATTATTTCTAATCCCATTTATACAATTACTAATGTCTTTAACCTCTTCTATATGGTCATTATTCAAGTGAGCTATATCTGATATATTGATTTGTTCCAAGTCTTCCTGCACATTTAGAAGGTTAACAACTGTATCTTCAAGGTCTATAAGGTTGTTACCAAAATATTTTAGGGAGGTATCAGGGTTGATTTCAAGCTCTGAGTTTATAGCTTCTAAATCAAGAGGGACAGAGATAGGATAGGAGGGCCTGAGCTTTCTAGAATGAGATCCTCCATGTCCGTATTTTTAATGGTTTCTTCACTATGCCAATGAGTCAACTCTTCGCTGATTTCTTTTTGAACTTCTCTGAGATCTTCCATAATTCCCCCAACCAAATGCATTCTATCCTCAATCATCTTAATTCTAAGATCCAGGGATTCTGGAACCGGTGTAGGTTCCAGAGAGTGACATGAAATTAAATTATTGATGATGGGTTTAGACTTCTCATGAGTATTAATCTCTTCATGGCTAAAAGGGAGGTTCATATTACAAGTTGGATCAGGTGAAATCATAAAGCCTCCTCCATTTTTAAGAAAGGAACATAACATAGGAGAGGTCGTCACATTATTGGTAGGCAAAGGTGAGTCCTGGTTCTGGGAAGATGGTGAAAGTGAATATTCATCCTCTTCTTCCTTTGCAAGAAAATCTTCTAATATTGATGGAATGATGGTGAAAGATGCCAATTTGCAGCAAATCTTTATGTGAGGAACTGATTTAATGTTTAGATTCATATTAACTATAATGGTTTTTTCTGCACCATAATGATCTGATACTACTGATCCAACATAAGAGCCAATGCTATTGCCTATTTTTCTAAGAGTTTCTTATATAGATAATTCCAGAGGAAGGTTTTTGAGACAAATTGCTCTATCTACTTTGAAATCTTTAAGATTGTTAGGATTAAAAAAGGGATCCAATCTAACATTGTAAAAGAAATGTTCCTAAACTTAGGACAACCATTACGTAATGTCTTGTTTTTAAGCTCTTTACTGCTGAAATCCAAGTAAAAAAAGTTTTTAGGGAGAATAGATACAGTTACCTCTTGATTCCAGATTGTTTTTAGCCAATTTGCGATTACCCTAGCTATTCCAAAGTTGTTCCATCTATAGATTACGCCAAAGTCTGCACACATTTCTTAGATATTTTCTATAGAACCATCTTTGATATCTAGGGTAATCGGGTTAGTAGAAAACTGATTATAATTCATAACATAACCCTTACTATCTTGAATTAGGGCACCTCGCCTATGCGGGGGAGAATAAATTTTACCTGCTACTATCTTGTCTGTTGTTTTACTTGAATTAGATTTATCTGTAGATTTAATGGGAGATCTCCTTTGATCAACATTTGTCTCTGGATTCGGCCCGTTATTGCATCGTTTATGGCGAGGAGAATAAGTACAGTGGTTCTTCAAGACTTGATCTGTAGAGAAAGCTTGCTTTAGATTATTGGGCATACTTGTGAAGGAGTCATCCATTCGAAGACCCTCAAATCTGTTCCTCAACAGAAGAGGAGAGAAGGGATGATTGCTTGAGATAGAATGCTTATTATGATGCTTCATTTTCTTGGCCCGTTTTGCATTTTGCTTGTATGCAGGGATCCAAGTAAGAACAGAATTAATACCAAGCCCTTCTTGCATTGAAGCCCTAGGTGGGTTCCAAACTGGGAATCGCATCGCAGCGGCAGAGGAGCCATAAGCATATTTAGTATATGCAAAGAACTAAATTTGTTCATCCAGAGATGTTACTCTACACAAGCGAAGACGAGCAGTGCAGAGCGAAGGCATTATCATTTTTTTATCAACTATATTTTTTAATATCCAAAAAATTTTGGGTAATAGGTAGAAGCCAATAATGTTCTTTAACCCTTGGTTGTAAGCACTATAGGCAAGAAACCCCACTATTTCACCAAGGGTCAAAGTCAAAAACTCTCAATTAAGAACCAAAGTAGAGAGTCACCCTATGGAGACTTGAACCTTGGTTGTAGGCACTACAGGCAAGAAGCCCCACCATTGCACCAAAGGCACAAGCCTGTGAAGTATTTAGATTTTGATTTATGGTTATATTTTTTAAATAGCTTATAATATATTATATTGATTATTTATGTATAAATTATTTGATTTGATATTTTTAATTATATATTTTTAAATATTGATCATATATAAAATTTTAAAATTAAAAAATAATATAAAAGATATTACTTGAAATCTTTTTAAAAATTAAAGATAATTTATGTACTTTATTAACATAGATATATTCACTTACATTTATAAGGATTAATTTTTTATTTTTTTTATTATACCAAATAGCTATAATATTAATTATATTGTGATTAATACCAATTATACTTGTACTTAGTAACTAGAACAATGGATATTTGTTTATCTTTAACTTATCATTATTAACTTAATATCAAACTCCTGATCAATTAATCAATCTAATTATATTTGTATGAAATAGCCATAATACAATTTGGAAGAGTTTTATTATTATTATTATTATTATTAGTATTAGTATTTTGCCACTACGTGGCACTTGTTTAAACTAGTAGTTACAATTAGGTAATGATAAATTAACATGTGTTTTTTTAATTTAAATATAAATAGTTGGAGTATTTGATTAAATGATCATGATGATGAATAATATTGATGTTGTGCTTCTCCTATAGTTTGCTAGGTGGTTCATGTTCTGCCTTGAAAACAATGCTTTTCTATATGGAGGATAAATCAATATAATTATAATTTTATGCATATAAAATTCATAATTTTCAAAATAATTAGCCATGAATTCATCAAAACAGATCTACACAATATACAATGTTAAATTTTTTCAATGGAAAAGGCCTCTATTCATCAATTTATTATAATTATTATATTTTAATTAATTCTAACATTAAATAAGTATATTTTTTTATATAATTGTAATTGTAGTAATAAGAAATTTTTTAATTATAATTATTTAAACAATTATTGATTGTAAATTATAATTAATTCAAATCTTAATCTTAATTTTATTTGTAATTATTTTGTAAATTTATTCTCTTGATATATATTTTTAATTATATATCATTAATATTATTGTATATAAAATATCATAATATTATATTCTATATAAATTATAATAACAATACAATAAATATTTGAGAATATAGTTATAAATTAGTAGTATAAATTAAAATATTAGTTTTTTTAACAATGTGAAGTATAAATTTTATACTAGAAAACTAAATAATATATGTGGGATATTATGTAATGTCAAATTTGTCATCAAAATATATTTTAAAATTATTATTATACTAATAAATTATTAGTACTTGCAGATAGGCTAGGTAAGTACTATTGCATTTTTTTTGGATTTCTTCCATTAACTAGTGATTAAAAATGATTGCATGAACCAATACAAATTTAGCATATGCTATATTCTATTATAAATTTTAAGTTTTTCATAGTACATATGCAATATTTTTAATTTTATAAATTTTAAAAATTATTTTTTGAACATGTCCATTTAGTTTGAGTCTTATTACCTCTGCTAATATTGTGTGAAAAAATGGTGCACAGAAAACAACATTAAATGTGAATTGTTAACAAATCCACACTTTTAAAACATTATCATGAATTATCATATCATCAAATTTTATTTGAATGTTTGAACCTCTCAATGTTTATTTGGATTGTTTATTTTTTAAAAATTATTTTGTTAGGTTCTTATGAATTTTTTTATTTTTTATTTATTATATATCAATAAATTTACATTAAAAGTTATATTTTATAAATTTATTTTAGTTTATACTATTTACTGTAACAAAATATTACAATTTAAATACAAATTTATGATATTATAATATATATTAATTTTCATTTAAATTAATATTTAATTTTATTATCTTAGTTTTATTTCTACAAAATAATTTTAAAAATTATTAGAAAATTAATAGCACAAATTAAAATGTTTAATTTTTTAACTATGTCAAATATAATATTTATATTAAAATATTTTGAATATATATTTATATTATTTTTAGTAGCTCAATTTCAAAATAAAAATTCTTAATTATTATGATTATTGTGATTATTAAATAGAATTATACTTTATAAAATATAATAAATTTATTAAAATTCTAATTATATATTTCACATTATAATTACAAAATATTAATATTTAAATTAGACTATATTAAATTAATATTTAATATTATTATAATAATTTTATTTTTAAAAACTTATTAAATTTAGTTTAAAATATCAATTTATTTAAATTTATTTATTTATAATAGTTATAATGAAAATTGGTCATTATTATAATTATAATTATATAAATTTATATTTATATTCTAATTATATTTCACAATATAATCACAATTGATTAGGCAAGTACTAGCCACTACGTGGCACTTGTTATTATTAGTACTTGTCGATAGGCTAGCAAGTACTATTGCATCACTTTTTGCATTTCTTCGATTAAGTAGTGATTAAAACCAATTCTTTGCACCAATTATAATTTAGTATTTTCTTATTTTGTTAAAAATAACACATATTCTATAGTCCAAATGTTAATTTTTTAAGTTTATAATTTGTAAAAATTATTTTTTAATGATATGATTGGCTAATACATTTGAGGTCTTATTATTGGAGTGAACCAATTAAAATGTACCACGTTTGTTATTTATTGTACATGAAAATCGTGCATTCAAATAATATAATCTAATTTATATATCATCTGATTTTATTCGGTTTATGGTTTACAACTTTATAGATACCTATTAAGAGATTGATAAGTTTTTCCTTATATTAAAATAATATTTCTATTTTGTTATATTATAAAATATTGAAAATTTTTTGGATTTATTTTAATATATATTATATAAATTTAGATTTAATAAAATAACATTATAATATTATTGAAAAAGAGTTATTTGGACAAAATAATTAATATTAAAATTAATTATAAGTAGAACTATTTTACAATTTAAATTAATTATAAATGATATTTTATAATTATTTATAAAATTAAAAAATATTATTAGAACTATAATTATAGTAATTTTATAATTTTTTATAATTAAATAATTACTTTACATATAAATTAAAATTAAAATTAAACTTAGTTATAAATTATTATAATTAAAAATTCACTTTACATATAAATCAAAATTAAAATAAAATTTATTTATAAAACTAAAGGCAAGTACTTGGCCACTATGTGGCACTTGTTATAATAAGTTTGGTTTCTTGGTGGAGTTTTATCCCAAAAAGGACTCTGTCCATTCAGTCTGATGTACAAATGACAAAAAGTGACTTTCTAGATTCAAGGACATGAAGGATCAAAATAACCAAATTTGTGTATATTTTTATCAAATTTGTAAGAGGAGGGAATGCCCTCTTAAAAATCATGTATCAATATCCCACTCTTTCCTAATATTGTATGAAATGAAATAATGAATTTATACAATTGAAATAGTGAAAAGAATATCATACAAAAAAAATATTATATATATAGTATATAATAAAATATGAGTAAAATTTATAATTAATATAATATTATATAAAATAATTTATTAAAAAAATTAAAAAAATCAATTTGTAAAAAATAAATAATTTATATTATAAATTATATATTTATACTAGATATATTATTTCATTATTATACAAATTCTATTTTAATTTTATATAATATAAATTGGTGTATATTTTAGAAACATTATCTTATAAAAATATTTTTATTTTAAATATGTTATATATTTAATGTATATATTCATGCATTAAATTCTAAATTATGATTATATATTATTAATATATAATAAGTTTTAATATGATATTATTGTTCAAGTTTTTAATTTTGAAAATCTCGTCTATAAGGCTCAAATCAATTCAATCAATCATATTCTCAAAAAGTAATTTTTGCAAAATATCCAAAACTCATTGCAATAGTACTTGCTTAGCCTATGGGCAAGTACTAATAACTTAAAATATAGCTATCTATTTATATGCAAAACAAAAAATATACATATTGTTTAACAATTTAAAACATCGCTATGTATTTATGTGGAAAACAATATAAAAGGGTTCTAAAAGATTCAATTTAATTATTTACAATACTTAAAATAATTTTTGATTAAATAAACAATTTTAATCAGTTCTATGAATCAAACAAAATTTTGAAAGAAACCCTGAATCTTGAATTT
Source organism: Chamaecyparis obtusa (assembly GCA_027943335.1). Taxonomy (NCBI): domain Eukaryota; kingdom Viridiplantae; phylum Streptophyta; class Pinopsida; order Cupressales; family Cupressaceae; genus Chamaecyparis; species Chamaecyparis obtusa. Next base: position 336,816 of record BSBK01007237.1, on the reverse strand, counting down.
TGAGTGACTAAATGACACAAAACTAGAACTAAAAAAGAAGCATTTTTATAATTGTTATACTAAGTTATTCTTTACTAAATAAAAAACTTTAAATATAATAAATTTCCTGAAACATACAACTATCATTTTAGTGGAACAAGGACTTATGAATTATATAAACATTAAACAATAATTTTTTAGAATAATGATATGTTATTGAACTCTACACTTAAATATCAAACTCTTCAACAATCAAACAATTAATAACATTTTTACACATCATTGGTACACAAGGATTAAAAAAAATGTAATTTAAAAATGTAATTCGCACAATAAATCTAATACATATTCCTTTAAGAACCAGTACATTTTTCTACAATAATTTTTTTTTATCGGTAATAGGTTATATTTTATTCATTATAAAAGATTTACATTCTACATTACATGGAGTCATTTCCAGACTCTTTACAATTAAACTATAACAACCCCATTTTACATATATCATCCCTTACATTTAAACCCCAAGCCCTATAAGCATCACTTTTCTATATTAGTCATAGAAAATTTACACTAAAAAACAACATTACAGTACTACACATTCACACAGGAGCTTATAGGCTATTGGCCTTGTTAGAATTAGTAATCTTTCCTTGGTTGTTTTATTTAATTTGAGGATAAACCAAGGTATCCTCTATTTATTTTAGGATATTCCTAAAAGAATCTCTACATGTAATTTTGTCCTCTAGTCCAAGTGGGATGACAACTCATATTTTATAATTCTTTTAATAAGGAAAATAGGTTATTCCTCCTTATGAGGATGCTCAAACTTGGCACACACTAAGTATGAATGTGACACTCATACACATAGGGAGTTATATGCAAACTCCAGCACTCATCTCTACTTAAAGAGATATTTCTCCACACAATTTACACTAATTTTTTCACAATTCTCTCACACAATTTCTCTCCTCTTGCATAGTAGTTCTATCATATTGTATTGAGCTTCTTGCTCATATTATTTCTCTCTCTCTCCTTAGGCTTTTCATGCCTCATTCATAATACACAAAGGGGTTTTTCTTTTTTTTTTCCCCTTACAAAAATCTCTTGGCTCTTGTTGGATTCTTGGAGTACTATCTTGGTTTTGGTGTTTGATCTTGCAACACTCTCTCACATTTGGTTTATGGTAAAATTTTTCTTGCACTTCACTTCTTGGATTATTTTTTATCTTGTTTCCATTCTCTTATTTCTTCTAACATGGTATCAGAGCTAGCTACTAATCCTTGTTTAAGTGTTTTGTAGGAAGGAGACATTCAAAGGAGAAAGATTTTTCAAGTTTTATCTTATAGATCTAACTTTTTTTGCAGCTCTCACTTGTTTATTTATTAAATTTGTTTTCTCTAACCCTCTTTGGAAGGCTTGCTGTTGTAATCACCTAAAAGTGGACAAGATCATTCAAGTGATTAATCAAGGCAAATCAAGGCCAAATCAAGGCAATTGAATCAAATCAAGCATTTGGCCAATCAAAATTAAAATCAAGTCTTAATTCGATATAATTCAAAATATAAAGCCAAAAGATCAATTACAAACCTATTAAATCAAGTGAAATCAAATCAATGTGCAGTTAATTCTATTAATTGTATAGTTTGGAATTAAATCAAATTCAACCCATTCAAGGGGTACATGGCTAAATAAATGAATTAAAATCAATTACTTAAATCTTAATTTCTCTCAACAACCAAAAGGGAGGAAAATCAATCAACCAATAGGATTTGAGAAAGGAACTCACATGGATCAAGCCAAATTCAATCTCAATCACTCAAAATAAAAGAGCATCTTGTCCACTCATCTTGTCTACTTGTCCCAAGATTTGAGGACACAATCTTTACATTTTCTTCAAAGGGTGGAACCAAAGACTCAACTCAAGCTTAATCATGATCAACTCTACCACACCCCCTACCCTTGCCAAATCCTATATAAGCAAGAAAAAATCACTCATAAAACGATCCACAAATCTGAGAATTGCATCTAAGCTCTTGATAATTATAGCTAGAAAGGCAATTTAGAAGTTTATTTGAGCATTTCAATTTGGAATTGATTAAATAGCTTAGCTTATCACTCATTTGTCATTCTAGGACTATCATTAATGGAGGCTTGCTGAGAGCTTCACCATTAACACTCTTAGTTAGAGAGCCATAGGATGTTTAATTGTGCTTTATTTGTTAAATAGAGTTACTAATTATGGTTATTTAGTTTCTATTTCATTTATTGTTCAATACTAATTCTATGAAGGTACTAAATCTTGTACACAAAATGACACCCACCATGGGGCAGTATGCTTCACTTTTCTAATTTCTCAGAATTTTCATATTTGTCAATTTTTTTTGCATGTTTAACTCTTGGGTTTTGCAATGAAACAATGCTTTTGAGACCTCAAACGACACTTATGAGTAGTTAAACAACACTTTTGAGCATTGTTTCAATGTTCTACGATAAAGTTGTGCACCTTTTCACAGTTAAACAACGCTTTCAATCCTTTCTGACTTCTGTCTAATTTCTATCAGTGCTTTTTCCATAACTTGCAGTGCTTATTCCCTAACTACCGAGCGCTTTTGCATATTTCGCCAATGCTTTTACTCCTTTTTAGAAGCCTTTGCATGACTATTTAGTGCTTTTACTATCTATTTCTATGCTTTTAAAAGTTTAAATAGTACTTTTGAGTTGATCTGCAATGCTTTTAAACAGTTAAATAGCGCTTTTAATCATTTCTATGGCGGTTTTACATAAAATGTAAATTTTTATATCCTGGCTGTCAAAAAATAAATTTTGTGATTCTGTAGGATGACTAATCATAGAAAAGTGAAAAAGCCAGAGAGCAAGTTTAATCAAGAAAGAAAAGTTTTAGCAAGGAAAATCAAGAAGGATAACATTGCACATATCAAGCTGGTCCTTGCAGATTCACATCAAGAAAACCAAGTTTATGAAAATTATCTCAAAGTTGTAGAAGCATACAAAACTAAATTTGTGTCACTAAATTGGATTTTCTCACCTTAAATCAAGTTTTCTTAAAATTTGCAAATAAGGCCTTAGATTCAATTCAATCTTTTCTTCTTCAATTTTATTTTTGGTTTCCTTCACTTTGGGTGGTTTTATTGACTAACTTGTTGGAGGAGCACATTGGAAAGGAACAATTGCCAAGATAAGCATTAAAACATGAAAATAACTCAAAAATGCCCCTAGCCTTTTGCTAGCTACAAGGAAAAGGTAAGCCTCAAACTAGTGAATTTTTTCCCTTAAATTGTGGCATTTGGTGCTTTCAAGAATCTAGTAATTAAAAAACAACCTATCTTTGTTTGAAAATTTTGACATTAGGCCTATGCTCTTCACTTCTTTTAATGAATCAAAATGCCAAAAGTGTTAAACTTTTTAATTAAGAAGAAAGGTTGAGGAAATCAAGCACATAAAATCAAAAGCTCCTTTTTTGTACAAGAGAGTAGTAATACTCAATTCTCTATAGTTAGTGGGTTAGTAATTGAACCTTGTTTATTGTGTTTGGGAAATTAAGAAAGAGTTAGGGATATGCTCTTCACCTTTTGGTGAATCAAATTCCCAAAAACTAGTTCTTAACTCCATTTCCTTGCTTTCCATGAACATGCTAGATCATTAGTGGGCTCGTCTCCTGAGATTTTCCTTAACGAGGCCGATGAGAGGGAGAGCCCAAAGTGGGATACACTTGCTTTTGTGGTGAGAATCCAACCTGCTATAAAACAAAACACATACATCCTTAATGGGGTGTGTGACAAAAGGATACTAAAATTTTGAACTTCCTCGAGTAGTCCTCACAAATTGCGCAAAAATCTGATATACCAATGGTGGGAAGCCTTCTAATATACTTGAAGGATGAAAGTTTAATATTTCTTTTGAACGGAATCCATATTAAATCCTTGATAAATTAGCAAGACCGCCTTTTTAGGGCCATGTTTATGAACCAAATCTTAAGCTAGGTAGGTGCTTGAAGTATCTTTTTGTGCAAAACCCATGATAACGTACTTTCAAAATCAAACACTTATTGTGTAGTGGGTAAAAAGAAACAAGTTTATGCGTGATTGTTGTGTTTGAAATACATAAACAAGTGAAAGAGATATCCATTGAAAGTTCATCTTACATTTTTAATCTCTTCAATTAAAATCAACAATTATCAAATCAAGGATCAATTCTAATCAAACCCTTGTTGGATGCCGGTTTCCACATGGTCCCACAAACATAGGGTATCTTTACAAGGAGATAGCATGTGTTGCTAACGAAGCACGTGAAGTTGAATACCAAAGTCTTTTCAAAGGTCACGATCAAGGGTAGATCTTCCCAAATTTATTTGAAGAAAGACTTGAAGAAATGGATAGAAACTCCGCATTTCATAATTACCACCAAGGAGAAAACAACCATAACACCAATAATGCTAATCAAGCTCCTAAGGAAACACTTGAAGAAAAAGTTGAGAGAGCAGCCCAAGATCTAGAATTCCTAGAAGTTATGGAGAAATTGATAGATAGGGATAGGGATAAATTTTTCCTAAACCTAGCCCAAGTGGGAGTAAAGCTTCCCTATGACTATGATATAGAGAAACTTAAGAATAATCAAGAAGAAGATAACCCCATGAGTTCTATGACTAGACAGTTGAAAACCTTTCAAGAGCGAATTGATTCCATGAAAAAGGTGGCTGAACCTAAGCCCTTTTCTATTGAAGCTTTGTGTCCTTTCCCATCCAAAAAAAGCTTAGTTATGGCACCCTTTCCCTTCAATACCATTTTTCCTAAATATGATAAGTATATGGGTAAAATAGACCCACGAGATCATCTAAGGGATTTTTGTTCCTTAAGCATTGAGTTCATGCATAATGATACGTATCTAATGAGACACTTTCCTAGGAGCTTGGGAGGTCCCGCCATGGAGTGGTTCTCCAAGTTACCCCAAGGAATAAAGACTTTTGAGGAGTTAGCCTCCAAGTTTGTAACCCACTATTCCTATAATATTGAGCATGAAATCACGATGCTCAAATTGTGTGATACCAAATAGAAAGATGGTGAATCCTTATTAGGATTCCTACAAAGGTGGAGGACCTTTTTTGCAAGGTATCCACAAAGTATCCCTAATAAAGAGAAGATGGAAATTTTTACAAACAATTTGACCATGGAAATGAATTATTGATTACAACTCCGATGTCCCTCAACATTTGAAAAACTTATCAAAAATGGGATCAAGATTGAATATGTATTGGTAAAAAGAGGAGAGATAAAATTATTGAATTCCAATAAATCCAATACCAACAACAACAATAACAATTATGTATCTAAGTATGTTAACAATCAAGGGTCCAACAATCACAATGATAAACCTAAGTTATGGTTAAAGAATAATAACAAAAATCTTGTGAATGATGGAGTTGTGGAGGCCCACAATGTGAAGGCAACCCCTTTTAATTTATCAAGCGGAGCTAATTCTTCATACAATGTAAATCAAATGAATAAGGACCCCTTTAATTCCAATAACAATTCCAACAATCCCAACAATAATTCCAACAATAATCCTTTTAATAATGCTAATGGGAATAAGCCCAAACCCTTTAACTCCACTTATAACAAAAGAAAATTCACCTTTCTAGGTGAACATTTGGAGAACACATTAAGAACCTTGGTTTCTAATAAGATTATCACATTACATGATTTGAGACCTTATGAACCTCAAATTAAACCTAATTGGTGGAATGATTCTCACCATTATGAGTATCATCGAAATAAGGGTCACAAAACTAACGAATGCATAAAGTTAAAACACTTAGTGAAAGACCTAATAGATGATGGAACTATCAAAATTGAAGGGCCTCAAAACAATGAGGATCATACAGCCTTCAAGAACCCCTTTTTAAACCATGAAAAGGGTGAGTCAGCTAATGCCAACCAAAATAAAAAAAGAGGTAATGAGAAAGTGAACTTTTCTCACACCTATGACAACATAATCAATACCCTAAGTGAAGAGGACAATACCATAAATGTTATCGTGGTAAAGGAGAAATCAAAAGAAGTATCATCAAATATTTCCACTAGAGGGAAAGCTTCCAAAATCACTCTACCTACGAATGCACCAAGAATCATTCTACCAAACCAAGCTTCAACATCATCATCTAAGCAATATAATTTGGTTGATCAATTGCAATGAACTCCCGCTCAAATTTCTATTCTTGAGTTGCTTAAATTATCACCAACTCATAAGGATATCTTGGAGAAATCCCTCTTGGAGACCAATGTACCTCTAAACTTAGAGGTAGATAAATTTCAAAACATGGTGGGACACCTCATTTCACCTCATTTCTTATAATTTTCTAAACAAGATGACATGTCCTTAAATCACCCATAGAACTTTCCTTTTCATATAAAGGTCTTGAGTCATAAACATAGGGTGAAAAGAGTTCTTATTGGTGGGGCAGGCTTAAATATTTGTACCCTTAACCTAGTAAAAGCCCTAGGGTTTTTTGAGGAGGCTATTGATCCTAAGAAAAAAATAACCATCAAAGCCTACAATGACAAAGAAAGAGCATCTAAAGGGGTCATAATACTTCCCATAAGAGTTGGTCCCATGAAAAAAGAGACCATATGCCAAGTTTTAGATTTAAAGTTGACCTACAATATTTTGTTAGGAAGGTCATTGATTCATGAAATGCAGGCCGTGCCTTCTACTTACCACCAATGTTTAAAATTCCCTTATCTAGAGCAAGAGATAATGATAAGTGGGGATTCAAACCCCTTCCAATATTGTAACAACATGAAGCCTATCAATGACTCTTTGGTCCCACATAATACAAAAGGGTCTATACTTAAACAAATAGAGCAAGGGAAAATTTCTAAGGAAATTCCATTATTGAAAGGGAAAGAAAAGATGGAAAGTGAAATTATTGTTGAAGGCATCCAAAAACCACTAACCTAGCTAAATTGACTAAGGGAAAAGAGAAGGTTAGTAAGGATAATATTATTGAAAAGCCGAAAGAAGATCTAACTAAATCAGTCCAAGTATACACCAAGGAGGCCCACTATTATAAAATTGACCAAATAATGAAGGATTTTGATGAGCAATGCAAAATCAAGAAAAAAGGAGTAGGTGAATACTCCCTATCCATGATGGACTTTCCCTTATCACCTAAGTCCCATGGAAGAACCTCAAATCTACCCCATAAATATAATGATAATTTTGTGAGGGCAAGTACCTATTCATCCATGGATGAAGAAGACAATGAGATCCTAAACTGGTTATACAAAGATGAAGAATCAAGTGCTCAAGAAAAACATATCCAAAACATAAGCATTCCCACACATCACTATGGGAAGGGATTTTAGATAATGCAAAAGATGGGGTACAAAGGCCAAGGACCTTTGGGCACAAAGAATGAAGGACTCATTGAACCTATAGAAATGACATGGTGAGATAGCAAGATGAAAACTGGTTTAGGATACCTAGAGCAAAGGTATACCCAAAAGCATTATCCCAAAGTATATGATCAGATATTGCAATTAGAATCCCATAGTGATGAAGATTATAATGATTGGGAATGGGATACATTATCTGATGAGTCATGCCATGATAAGGGTATTGATGTTATTCATACTTATACTTCTAGCAAAGGGAAGGCATCTATTTTAGCACTGAATCAGGATCAAGCATCTAGTTCAAACCAAGTGGTCCTAAATGATGTACCAAGCATAGAAATAGAGATAAATCAATGGGTAGGTGAACCCTACATACATTCATGGAGACCTACTATGAAGGAATCAAATGTTAGGTTTAATCCATGAGACTTTTATCCAACAGAAACCTTAGAGGAGTCTAGTGAGGAAGACTTTGATCCTACTTCTTTAGAACATTTAGAAGAGGCACATGTCATAGAATTGAATGATACAATGTATGAACCATCAAATGAGGACTTATCTCTAAATCCCATTGAACCAAGCCAAAGCATTGATCCCTTAACTCTCATATATCTAGAATTAATCAAATGGAATTCCATCGAACCAACCATCCTTCCAATCTTTTTGAATGACAATGTGGTGTCCCAATATCTCAATGTGGTTGAACCTTCATCTACTATGGAATATCAAGAAGAAATGACAAAGGAGAGTATCCAAACTTTCAATCCACCTAAAAATGAAAAAAAAGAAAAAAGGAAAAAAGGAAAAGAATCTATTGTTGAAAACCATGTTGTGGCAACATTAGATCCAAAAGAAAAAGAAATAAAGGATGTTTCTAAAGGTGAAAACCCAATTGAGGCACCTAAGGAAGGAAGTTTGGATGCTTTACCTAAACATTATGAAGAGAGATCTCCAATTTTGATTGAACCTATAGAAAAGATAAGAATTCATAAAAATTTTCAAGGAAAAGAAAATTAATTTTTCTTGGTCATATGATGATATGCCAAGATTGGATCCAAACTTGATTACGCATCATTTGAATATAAAAAAAGGATTCAAACCAATCAAAGAGAAGTTAAGAAAGATGCATCCACATATAGCCTTGTTAATAAAAGTGGAATTGGAGAAATTGCTAAAAGTGGGATTTATCAAAGCCATTGATTATGCCCAATGGATTTCAAATATAGTGCCAGTTTCCAAAGAAAATAAATCCATCAGGATTTGCACGGATTTTAGAGATCTAAATTTGGCGTGTCCTAAAGATGACTTTCCTGTTCCAAGCATAGACACCATTGTAGACTTAATAGTGGGACATTCCATGTTTTCACTTATGGATGGATTTAGTGGCTATAACTAGATCAAGATAGCACCTGAGGATCAAGATAAAATAGCATTTACATGCGCATGGGGGATATTCTGCTGGAATGTTATGCCCTTTGGTCTAAAGAATGTTGGGGCAACATATCAAAGGGCCATGACCACAATATTTCATGATATGATGTATAAGTTCATGGAAGATTATGTAGATGACATATTAGAAAAATCTCATTCAAGAGAAGATCATCTACCAATTTTAGAGAATTTTTTTGACAAATTAGAGAAATTAAAAGTAAGGCTCAATCCAAAAAAGTGTGCATTTGGGGTCCAATCAGGAAAACTGCTAGGCTACATTGTATCAATGAAAGGAATAGAGATGGATCCCACTAAATTCAAGGCTATTATGGAAATGGGGGCACCTAGAAATATAAGCCAAATGTGATCCCTTCAAGGAAGAATTCAATTCATACAAAGATTTATTTCTCAATTAGCAGAAAAGTGCCATAATTTAACTCAACTCTCGCATAAAGACATAGTGTTTACATGGGATGAAAAGTGTGAAGAAGACTTCAAAATATTGAAGAAATACCTCATGAACCCTCTAATCTTGATGCCACCTATTAGAGGCAAACCTTTAATCCTATATATTTCAGCAACAGAGAATTCATTAGGGGCACTTTTGGCACAAGAAGATGAAATAGGCAAAGAAAAGGCAATATACTACATAAGTAGAACTTTGGTCAAATAAGAGTTGAATTATACTTTCATCGAAAGGGCATGTTTGGTTGTGGTTTTTTCTTCCCAAAAATTATGCCACTATATGCTAGCTCATAAGAAAAGACTTATCGTCAAGATCGACTCTTTAAAGTATCTACTTAGCAAAACAACATTACATGGAAGGTTAGCCAAGTGGGTCATGGTGTTGAGTGAATTTGACATTGAGTATGTGGACCGCAAATCTATCAAAGGGAAAGTCATTGCTGACCAATTAGCAGAATCACCACTCCAAGATGATCATCCAATTCAAGTAGAATTCCCAGATTTTGAGATTGTGAATGTTGAGGTGAAGACATGGCAACTGTACTTTGATGGTTCATACACTCAACATGGATTAGGAGCAGGCATACTCTTGATTACACCTCAAGGATATACTATTCCAAAGTCATATAAATTGTTATTTGCATGCACCAATAACATAGAAAAATATGAAGCATTGGTTATTGGAATCAAGTTCCATCATTAGAGTGGACGGTGATAGAACTAAAGGTTTATGGAGACTCACAATTAGTCACTAATCAGGTTAATGAAGAATATTAGATAGAAGATGACAAGATGATACCTTATAAAAACATGGTGGAAAATCTTAAGAAGTAATTCACCCTTATTACATTTGAGCAAGTGCCAAGAGAAAAGAACAAAGCAACAGATGCAATGGAAACTTTGGCATCACTTCTACAAATGCCAGATCAAAGTGCCATATATGAATTCTTGGTAGAAGAAGTGGAACAACCCGCATTTAACCCTACCCATCCTTATACCATTTTCTTGCTAACTACACACGAATCACCTTGGTATGGACCTATTTACACCTACTTAAAAGATCAAATCCTACCCATAGACCAAACTAGGAATCAGAAGATAAGCTTCATATGCCAAGTCACTCATTATACCCTAATTTCCAAAACATTATATTGGAAAAGTCTAGACAGAATGCTCCTTAGATGTCTAGAGAAAGAGGAAACAGATAAAGCCTTACGAGAAATTCATGAGGGTATTTGTGGGTCACATTCTAATGGATTAACCCTAGCTAAGAAACTTCTTAGGATAGGATATTTTTGGCTAACAATGGAGAAAGACGCTTGTAATTTCACCAAAACTTGTAAAAAGTGTCAATTTCATGGAAATTTGATACATGTTCCCACACAAGAGTTTCATTCGATGACAACACCTTGGTCATTTTATCAATGGGGTCTAGATTTGATAGGGATGATTTATCCACCATCTTCAAATGGACATAAGTTTATCATCACGGCAACGGAGTACTTTACCAAATGGGTGGAAGCTGTACCCTTATCAAATGCAATAGGAAAATAGATAGCCTTGTTCATCCTCAATCACATAATTTGCAGATATGGTGTACCTCATTCCATTATAATAGATAATGCAAAGCACTTTAAAAATAAAGACCTAAAGGAGTTATGCACAAAGTTCCACATGATCCATCACTCTTCATCGATCTATTATCCTCAAGGTAATGTACAAGCCGAAGCAACAAATAAAAACATATTGAAAATATTGAAGAGAACGGTGGACAACTCAGGTAGAGATTAGCACATAAAAATAAACCCGACCTTATGGGCTTATAGGACAAGCATCAAAATGATAACAAGAGCCACACCTTTCTCCTTAGTCTTTGGAACAGAAGTAGTTTTACCTTTGGAGGTAGAACTTCCATCCTTAAGGATATCATTACATGGTTTGATAAGTGAGGAAGATTATAGAGTTGCTAGGCTACATGAACTAGAATTGCTAGATGAGAAAAAACAACAAGCACTTGATCATTTGAAGGTATATCAAAATAGAATGTCAAGGAATTATGACAAGCACATCAAGTCAAGAACATTTCAAATAGGAGACCTAGTTTTGCGCAAGAATCCCAAGAATCAGGCAGAAAGGGAAAAGAAAGGAAAATGGGAGGCAAACTGGTTAGGACCATTTGTGATCACTACAAATTTTTGGACCAGCACCTATAAGTTAGCAGATTGTGATGGAGAAGAGCTACAAGAACCTATCAATAGCATACATTTAAAGAGGTTCTATACATGAAGTAGATGAAAGAGTATAAAGAGTATCAGAAAAGAATCAAATGGAAAGCATCCTATTTATTGTACATAGTCAAAAGAGATCTTGAAAATATCAAAAACATTTGAAAAATTAGAAAAGCACAAACAAATCAGAAAAGCAGAAAATACCCAAAAAAATGGAAATTTGAGCATGAAGAAAGAAAAAACATTTAGCTATGATCCTTCAAAAGCTGTTGTCTTGGTGAAAACCTAGTAAATAGACACCTTGATGATATCAAAAAAGAAAAAAAGAGAAAAAAAAAATTGAAAAAAAGGAGAAAAAGTGCCTTGGTGAAAACCTAGAAAATAGGCACCTTGGTAGCAAAAAAAAGAAAAAGCTTTAAAAATAGAAAGGAGAGAAAGATCCATTCAATCGGTGAAAGCCTGGTAAATAGGTGCCATTGAAAGTCCAAGTCAGTTGCATACCTAGAAGGTCACCTTGTAAATATTGCATTCACCAGCATTTGTATATATTGCATAATAAAACCCCACAGTTGCATTTGCAAGTACCCAAAGATTTTGGTCACCTAATCAGAAAATTGTCCTAAGTTCAACAAATGAAATCATCTCAAACTGGGGGCAATCTTTTCAAAAGGAGAAGGGATTCATCAAAGAAAACTTTAACCAATCATGGAATCAATTCATAAAAAATGTAAGTAAAACACTTAATCAAATCTTCAATCCCAATCTAATTTAAACCAGATGCCAAATTTGATCTAAGATCTTACATGACCTTATCTTTATCAGGATTAAAAGTATGAAATGGATGGAACTACACTTGAAATATGGATTTGAAAAACATTGCAAATTTTTTTTCTAAAGTGTTGACTTACTTGATGAAATCATGTCTTTCTAGTGAATCGATGAAAGTTTTAAACTAGACAAGCTATGATAAAAGCGTGATATTTTGGTTGATTTCTGAATGACTGTCTTAAGATCAAAGTTCTAAAACATGTATTATTTGTCTAAGGACGTGATTATCAAAGAAACATCGAGGACTTATACATAGGATAAAACTGAGATCTCTATTTGTTTATGCAAAAGGATACCTTGGCTATTTTGATCTTCATTATCATAATACCAAAATCCACTTACAACATAGAATCTAAAAAAATCGGTATTCACACTCTCATGATTGGTTTCAATCAGTGATAGTCATACCAGAAAGAGATGAGAAAGCAAAGAAAGAGGTACAAAAAGTATTCATATCATCATGATTGAACTAGTGATGATTATACCAAAATGGGGATTCCAAAAATTGCTCAATGATGATTATAAGCTCCAAATTTTTGAATAATGATAGTTAGTTGCATACATATTAGATTAAATGCATTTAATGTATATTGCCTTTCTTAGCTTAACTTAATTTGCAAGAGGGAAAATCGACAAAAAGAAAGGGGGTGTGGTCAAATCAGAAATCAAAAAGCTGTTGGAAAGTTGACTATACTATTGTATATGACTTGATATAGCATAGTCATTATGGAAACAAAGTCATATAGTGTTTTGGAGTCAGTGCACATTATTAGAAGATCAAAATTTGGCTAAGTACAGAAGACTAGATGGTTAACAGAGCACCAGTAGATTAGAGCATCAGCGCACGTGCATATGACTGAGTTATGGTATGCACCCTAGAAGATAAGTTGTTAAAAGTATATTCATGCGAAGTCCAAGAGCACATGATTAGATGTGCAAGTATGAAAAAGATACAGATAGTTGAAGTTACACAAATAGTGAATGCCAGAATAGAACAGAGTATGCAACTGACTAGTAGTATTTTGTATAGCGGTTATAATATTGTTTTGTAAAGGCTATGCACCTATTGTAATTAAGTTGTAGACATGTAATTAGGTTTGTTTGTAAACATGCTTGATCCAATTCACTTGGAAGCATTGTATGTAATCGGTTATAGGCTGACCTAGTTAATTGATTTTGTAAGCACATATAAATATGAGATGTGCCCTTTGTAATAATTATGGAAGTTGAGATAGAGACAAGATAAGCAGAGAATAGGCATGTGAAGTTTAGATAGAATGTATTAGAGCTTTGCAAGAGGTCAAAGCATCAACACATAAAAGGAATTGATTAGACAAGCAGTGTCACAACACCAGTTCATTCAATAGATATAGTGTGTATCTGACATCAAAAGGTTGTAGCCTTCACTACTTGAGAAGTGAGCTCTAGGATAGTGTGTCCCCACCCCTAACAGGGTTATTGTAAAAGAATCTAACAGGGTCTGACCCTTGATCAAGTCTACTATACTAAATGTAATGTAAAGACAACTCCTAACAGGGTTACGGATCTTCTAACATGGATCACAATACACTAGTGTAGAATATTAGTGGGTGTCAAGTCCCACTGGGGTTTTTACCTATTTGGGTTTCCCTGTAATCATATTGGTGTTATGTGTTGTGTTTATGTTTCTTGTTTATGTTAAGATTCATTTCAGTACTTAAGCATTCAAGTTAAGTTTAAGCATCAAAAAGAAAAAGATTAAAATATAGTGAACACTGATTCACCCCCACCCCCTCTCAGTGTTCCCATTCCTAACAATTGGTATCAGAGCTCTAGTCCTTAGCAAAGAAGTATAACCATTTGAGGAGATCATGGATAATGAAGAAATGAAACATCTGAAAAAGATTCTTGAAGCTTCTCTTGAAGACATTGATAGATCTGAAAAAGAAATTCAAGAACTAAAAGAAAAAGTCAGTGACTCTCAAGCAGTCATCAAAAGAATAAGAAAAGATTTGAAAGATTGCTCAAACAATGATTTAGGGAAAATGGTCAAAAAGATAAATGAAGAGAACACATCTCTGAAAGATCATATTGATGAGTTGGATGATAAGCTAACTAACAATCAAGATGTTTATGATGAACATATCAAAGAGAACCTTCAACTGATTGAAGAATTGAGGCAAGAAAACATGGAAATCTTGGAGCTAAGAAACAACAAAGAAAAGTTAGAATCTGAATTGATGCAAGCAAAGAACCACATTAATAAATTACACACAAGTAAGGATCTGATAGAATCTCAGCTATATGCCTGAAAACTTAAAGGAGACAACAATAGTATTGGATTAAATGAAGCACAAAATCAAATTGATAACATGTGAGCAAGAATGAAGGCACCAAAAGACACTAAAAATACTAAGGAGATTGAAAATCAGACTAAAGACAATGTTGAAACATCTAAGGATGAGCACAAGCCAGTAGACTAAACTTGTTACACTTGTAACAAGCATGGACATAGTGCAAGGAATTGTAAAGAGGTAAGACCTTTCAATGGTTACTGTTATTCATGCAATAATTTTGGTCATAGAGCTATGAATTGTAAAATAAGTCAGAAGAACAAGACTCAGCATAATCAGATAAATCAAAATCAAACAAATGTAAGAATTTGCAGAGTATTACATGTCAGATATGTAATTATAATGGTCACTCAGCTAGACACTATAGAATGGTAACCCATATCAATGTGCCGAGGAATTTAAGGCCTCTAGTTATCTATCACTCTTGTAACAAGGCTGGACACATCTCAAAGTTTTTTAGATCAAGGACACAAAGTCAAGAAAGCCCTAAAAAGCTAGATGAGTCAATACTGGACACCAAAGGAGAAGTCAAGTTTGTGAAAGCTTCAGAAGATGCGAGCTTGATTTGGTCAGAAGAAAAGAAGGATAAGGTTGATGAGCTTGTATTGGATGCATCCCTAGTGGACACACCCTCTACATCTAGATGAATGGCCCTCAGGGTCATAGGGGGAGCTAATTTAGCTCTATCCCCCTACATGGCTGGTATACTCACCCTTAAAGTATGCACCTTTGGATTTAACCTTTTGGAGATTATGTGATGATATGTGAAAGAGAGAACTACCTAATTCATTACAGAATGAAAGTTGGAGATTTTTAGTGAAAGTCTAGTTTACGCAGCAAGCATTAATGGTGGAATTTTTCACTTTAAAGTACACAAAGAGTTATAGATTGCTCATTGCATTTGAGTTTGAGTGATTTAAGAGCACAAAAGCCCTAGCAGCCGATTGTGAAGGATTGAAAATTGATTCACTAGCGAAGCAGTGTGTTTGATCAGTTGCCGAAGCTCTAATCCGTCGCGCCAATTCAGAAGTTATTGGAAACCATTAGGAAAGTGATATACAAGTAAGTGATGGCTACTCCTATTGTATTTGATATTGTGGAGAAGAAAAGATATGTATTTAAGAGGCACCCATTCAAATCTACATTGGATGACCTAGAACGGGCATTCTCTCGCACTCCTATGGGTGTTATGCATGTAGAAGACATCCGATCATATATTTACTGCAAGAAGGAACCAGTAGGACTTGATAGGATAAGAGCACACTTAGAAACCATGATGAAACTAGATAAAACCTTCCTGGATGAGTATGCACAGTTTGAAAACCACCCTATAATTGAATATGCTACTACATATGAGTTCTATGAGTCCAAATGGATAAAGATTCTACTTAGCAGGATTCATGATGACCTATTCTAGATAGGTGAAGTGTTGGTCAGAATAACATGAGACCTAATACATGAAATGACAAGCCTCTCAAGGATAGGTGTCATTCTTCTAGTGGGAAAGGATGTTAGAAAACTTGTAGAATAGTCATGCAAGTCAAGAAGTGATAGGCGCGGAATGACCATTGAGCCTATAGAGGAGAAAGACATCAAATTGATGTCCATGATATTAGGATATAGGTTTCAACACACTAGTAGAGTGAACAGTGTGTCTGTAGCCACAATTCTTGCAACAATAAGACTTGTGAGAGAAAATGGAGGGTTTAATCTATGCGAGATCCTACGCACACAACTGATAGACAACATCAAACCCATTAAACATGAGAAGACCAAAATATTCAAGTTTGGGTCTTTGATCATATAGATGTAGTTCCACATTCTTGGAAAAGTGTCAAATTTGTGTTTGGACAAGAGTATGCCTATAATGCCACATATATCATTTAAGGAAACTACTGAGAGTACACTAAAGGATTACATAACACCGGAATTGAAGATATTTAGGGCCAAAATGCAGATGAGATATAGGATTCCAGACAACATTGTTGAAAAGTACAAAGATAGCATTTGTTTTATGGTAGAAACTGATGTAACTTGTATGGAAGTAGTGGAGCAAAGAACAAAGTGGATCCATCCACTTGGATATGAGGTTGATGAAAAAGTCTTAGAAGAATATGCAAAAGTATTGCTATCAGCCCCTAAGGACCCTAATGAGCCAAGATGGGGGACTTATGAAGAGAAAACAAAAACAGTTGATGCAGTTTTAAATAGCACAACAACTAAAAGAAAAGTAGCCAAGGTTACTTCTAAGATATTGAAAATTCATGGAGTAACTCAAGAAGACCTGGACAAAGCAAGACAAGAGAATATTGCTTTGGGAATTGAGAGTGCATCTACAATAGAGGCAGAGTCTAATGATCCAAAATTGAAGAAGGTAAAAGTGGAGAAGTCTAATGATCTAAAGGGTAAAATAGATGATACCCCTTCTATGACCAAGGAAACAATTGATATTACTGCTCCTCCAGAGTATAAGGCAATTCCTAAGAGGAAGAAAGAAATTAGCACAAGTCATCCATCCTTGTGAGCAACCAGAAGTAAGAAGAACGCTCAAGCACCTCCACAAGTAGGTTTCAAACCTAGTCTTAGTGTGTTAAGTACAAGGATTATTGAGGAAGGTAGCATTGATAGAGTAGGAAAGTTCTATGAGAAATACATGGAGATTGAAAAATCAAAGATTCATGGAATGATTTTCAAACATATGCTGAAGTTTAAAAAGATAGTCCTAGAACTAAAGACAATGATTCTAGACAATGTATGGAACATTTTGGAATTCTTGAAGAGATAGGCAAATGAGGAAGATCTGAGAATAAGAGAGAAAATTCTAGATGAAATTCTCCTAGTATCTTCTCTTGAGGAGAAAACATTTTTGTTAGATTTGGTGAAACCGCACCTCTGGACTAAGACAAGAACACTGCACATCATGGATAAAAATTATGAGTTGGTAGCTAAAGAGATAGAGAAAGCCTTTGAGAAAGTTTTCTTGAATAGGCACATGTATCCATCTACTGTACACACAAATCAAGTGCCCAAAAAGGTAGCCAAGGAGTCAAAGACCACTAATGTACCAATGACAGGTCCTCAGGATTCAGCACTTGCAATTGAAACACCTACAAAGGCAGAAAAGTCTATGCCCATGACAGAGACATGCAAAGATGACACAATTTTGATTGATAATGTAAAAATTACTATGGCAGCCACAGACATTGATTTGGACAATTTTGAAGAATCCTTTTTAAGTACACAATAGGTTGAGACTCTATGTGGTAACACTCCTCCCAATCAACAAGAAGAAGTATTGATTGAGGATATAACAGATGAAAAAGAAGAAAAGGAGATAGAAAAAGAAATAGAGAAAGAGGAAGAAAAGATAAAAGAGGAAAAAGGAGAAGAAGAGGTAAAATGAAGTGAGCCAACAGTGTTGAAATGATAATCAAAGTGAAGCAAGAAGTTTTGGATAGCACTCGTATCAACCCATTACCCTCAACATCATTGTTGTCAAGTTTGACACCAGACACTACTAGTCTAGATTCTTGGGGAGAAGAAGACCTTATCAAGATTAGTGTCTTAGCCATGGAGAAAGCAAAGGAAAAAAAGGTAATGAGGAACCCCTTATTTGTTGAATCAGTCAACATGTTGAATAGTTTACTACCTTTAGACAAGAAAGTGTCTAAGGTCCACTCAGTTGATGATGTTAGCAACATCCTCATAGCCTTCAAGACCAATTTTCTAGCTTGGAAGAATATGCATCCCTAGTTGCAGAGGAGAATTATATAAAGAAGTGGCTAAATGAATTGGTTAGCAACTTTACACTTGACCTAAGTTCACTAAAGACTGGTCAAACATCTTTAAAAGAGTTTGCAACAAATGGCAGGAAGATCATTGTAGACTGTATAGACCAAGATAAGTTGACTAATGATCATTTCAAGAAGATACAAGAAACATAAGCAATGATAGAAAAAGTAAGGAAATTAGTAGAATACCCCTCCACTAATGTAAATATGTGTAATAATGTATATCAAGGGAAGATTGACAAGATTGAAAGAGCAGAAAAGGAGATGTCTAAGATAAGGGCAAGGAAAACACAACTAAGGAATGCTCTTGCGCCCTCTTTAGATGTACTAAATCAGAACATCAAGGAGATCGATGCCACCATGGTGACATATGATCAATTTACTAGCTTAGATTTGGAGAAGATGGAGAAGTTGACTTATGCATTATGCGCCCATCTCCAAATAGTCAATGCACTAATTGCATTCTGGAAGCAAGAGATCCACGATTTACATATAGCATATCTGGATGTACTTTCCCTGTAAGTACTTGTAGAGATACATTTTTTTAGCACCTTTTTCATTAATGTCAAAGGGGGAGTATGTATCGAATATGGAGTTATAGATATGTAAAGAAGATGTATAGTAATAAGACTAAGGGTGATATAAGTTAGAGTTTTTGTATAAAAAGACATATAGTAACTTTTCCATATTCCTTTGTTCCCATCAATGACAAAGGGGGAGATTGTTGGAAAGTTGACTATACTATTGTATATGACTTGATATAGTGTTTTCATTATGGAAACAAATTCATATAGTGTTTTGGAGTTGGCGCACATTATCAGAAGATCAGAATTTGGCTAAGTACAGAAGACTAGACAGTTAACAGAGCACCAGTAGATCAGAGCATCAACACATGTGCATATGACCATGTTATGGTATGTACCCTATAATATAAGTTGTTAAGAGTATATTCATGCTAAGTCCAAGAGTGTATGATCAGATGTGAAAGTATGACAAAGATACAGACAGTTGAAGTTACACAAGTAGTGAATGCCAGAACAGAATAGAGTATGCAGCTGACTTGTAGTATTTTGTATATTTTGTGCTATAACCGATTACATACATACATCCTTTAGATACATTTATCATCAATACATTATTACATCCATTGAAATATTGAATTTCACATATATCATAACCATTATCATTAGATACATATCATTTTAGTCATCTTAGAAGCATGGCATCATCATCTATATCATATAACATCATTAATCATTAAGCATTACATATACATATCACATTTCATCATTACATTTCATTTGATTGCATTACATCACATAAAATCATTAAAGCATTAATCATTAGAATATACATCATGGCATTTATTCATCTATTCTATGTCATAAATAAGACAACCATTTAAGCATCATTAGAACATATGCATACATTTCAAAAATTGCATTATGGAAAGCATAAAACAAGCATATAGGAGATAGAACCATCTAGATCTACATGTCAAAACATCTGAAAAGGAAATCAAACACATCATGACATCATATATACTCAAAGCTATCAGAACTAAATATCAAAGTCTATAAACAACATCATGAAGTAAGCAGAATATTAGAGTCCATCAAATAATCATAAAGGTAATATCCAGACAACAATGTCCATCAAACTATCAAAGTATCAACAACATATATCAAATCAAATGATACAATAGAGTCCAATGTATCGATAACAACAAAGAAATAAGATCATGTATATCATCAAATAACTAAAATATGTCATAAAGCTGAACCACCAACATCATCGGTACCATCAAGACTAGGAGCACTATCTGCAGGATGACTAGAACTCACCTGTAATCCCTGCTGACTCATCGTAGCTAGAAAAGTCTGCATCATCACACTCAATTGAGAAACATGCTGCTACATTGATGACATCTGAGTCTGAAGAGATATCACATATGATGCTAAAGCTGGGGTAGGAGCCTGTGCTGCAAAAGTCTGTGGTGGAGGAATGGACAAAGAAGGCATCAAAGAAGATGGAACTACCAAAGATGGAATAAAGTCAGAAGAAGATGGACATGATGATGAAGATGGCATCGAAGTAGAAGTAGAAGCAAAAGAAGAAACAAGTCCTCGAGGAGGTGGAGCATGTGGAATAATGAATGGTATACCCTACTGAGTAGGAGGCCCCTGTGCCTGATCTAATAGAACCTATGCCACTTGTACCTCAACCTCTTTGTGTTTTCTGACCTTGTGTCAACCATGTCTCATGGTAGGATCCCTAACAACCTGATGTAGTGCCCTATCCACACCACATCTACCCTAACCACTACCCACTAGAGGAATAGAAGCAGCAACAATCATTGGAATATGAACCCTACCTGCTCTGGCTACTAGATGACCACGTCATCCACATTGTGCCCTAATCCTACCACCACCATCCCCATGATCATCATCTCCATCATCATCTCTGCCATCTCTCGCAACACCATCATCTCCATCTGATAGCTCATCAATCCCAGGTACTCTCTCAGCAAGATTAGTAAATCTAGGAAATGGGTACCGATGTAATGACTCAGTCTAATCCTCTTTGATCCCATCATCCATCACATGCTCTTGCATCAACCAAGGTAGATACCCAATGTCATGAATCTCTCTGACTATTGTCCCATAATCTACATAGGGACCCCACCATAATCTCTCTGCCTACACTTGAGCATACTTCTCTACTCCCTATGGATAACACTATCTGTGCCCATACTGACATAATGCTCTCTGAAAGGAGAATCTATCAATAATATAGGTGGAATGCCCAATCATCCATCAAGGGAAAAACATATATAGAAAATCAAATTCATCCTCAGGCCAAGGCTCACAACCAACATATGGCCTCTAGACCACAACATCAATATCATTGATAGCATGATGCCAATAATCAAGCTTACCCATATGGGTCTATATCACAATGCCCTCATACATCTAGGTGAATAGCCAACCCAGATCTCACTGTCTCGCTGTGATAGGATGTGTCACTGGGATGTGCTCCCAAGTCCAATGTTTTAACAAGATCACCCCCGCAATAAGTGTAGAGGATCATTTGTAAACCACTATATGTAGCTCATGGTACAACTGAGCTAATACATAGGTACCCCAATCAAATCTCTGAGGATGCACCATCAAGTCCTCAAGGATAGGACCCCGTCCGACTGCAAACCCATGCCCATGTCTGTTAGGAAGTAGAAACCCACCAATCAGAGTACCCAAAATAGTTGGAAGCACTAGAAAGGAAAGGAATTGAGCCCACTGGATATGATCATCACCAATGGTAGGATCAAGGAAAACCCATCGACATGTTGAGCCATCATATACAGAATCATAATAAACTAGCTCACCATGAGTAAGTAAGCACAGGATATGGTACACATCCTTAGGAGTAATAGTCATCTCCCCCATAAGAAGATGGAAGGTGTTATGGTATGAGTGTCATCGCTCAGCCATCATAGTGATCAAACCCTGATTCACTCAGGATTGAGGTAGAGCTAGAAGGAAAGATTGACCACACGTACCGATATGTTGATGATCGTGAGCACTCAAATCATCAATCATGCTCATAGGCAGAGGATAGGAACCACAAACATGCAATGACTTGAGCACAGCCTACAAAAAGCAAGTTCAATTACATCAGTTTCAAAATTAGTTATCATTTGGATCATCCTAAGTCAATCAAACATTTACAAATACCAAACCACAATCAATTCTCCTAAGTCTATTCAGAGAGGAAAAAAAATTCATCATCATCCATCATCTAAATCTAGATTGACGAACCAATATTCAAGTTATAACTAACTCATACTGACATCTTACAACTCGCTATAATATCAAGTTCTTTACCTTAACCAATTAGTCGATCGACGATGTCTAACAGGTTGAAAGATGACTAAGATAATTTGAAATCTATCCTAAAAGGGTGAAAGTGCTATTTTAGGCTTCAAAAGCGCTAAGGTGAAAATGTGCTATTTAAAAGGGTAAATGCACTACTTAACAGGTCAAAAGCACCATTCTAGGAAAATGCACTAAATTAATTTGAAAGCACTGTTTAAAAATATAGAAGCGTTGTTCTAATTGGCAAAAATGAAAACAAAATTAAACGCGCTAAAGCAAAAGTGGTTTAGCATAAAAAATTGGCATGTAAACGCATAGTTTCAGAACATGAATGTGCAACTTCAAGTTGCGAAAGTGCTACATCAAGGGTAAAAGTGTTGTTTAATTGTGCAAAAGCACTATTTGGAAATTAAAAAGCAAAAACACAAAGTTCTAGCATGAAAAATTCAAATTTCTAGAAATTAAATGCAAAAATTGACAAAATGAAGAAGTTCAAGTACTTACCGGAAGTTTGTATGCAAGTGGATGCTGATAACGATGACCTCACTTGAATCTATGCTCATGAATAAGGATAGACATCATCAAAAAGTCAAAGGAGATCAGAGCATGAAAGTCAAAAGTAAAAGTGAAAATGAATAGTAAAAAGATGTTTACCCCTTTATATAGGCCCTTTTGACCTAAAAAGGGTATCTTTGACCTAAATAAAGGAATCTTTCATCAGAAATGACCCATGGACCCAAATTTATCACCAATTCTACCAAATCAAGGGCATTTGTAATTAAACAAATGCAAAAACATTATCGAAAATGAAATCAAAATTCATTACAAATTGACCTAATCAATGCAAATTGACCCAAATCATCAAAAATTTCAAACATCTATTAAATTTCATTTCATTTCCAAGGGGGCATACCATCAGATAATCAACATTTGCAGCAACATCATTGAATCAAGAGAACGATCATCAAATCAAAGTGTAATCTTTTATTAGGAAATTTTTCACTAATCAATCGAAAGGGGCATCAAATATCGAATCACATCAAATCAGATATCACATTAGTAATCTAACATCAAATCGACCAATAGAGCATCAAAATCAATCAAAATGATCATCCGAAATATATCATATATCATTACAACTACATCTGATATCAGACATCACGATTAACCATCGACAAAATCAGGACCTTTATTAGTTAAATCAAGACTTTCATCAAGCTAGATCAAGACATTCTTTGAATTGACACGCTTCACACGTCAACTCAAAGAGGGGCATTTGTAATCACCTAAAAGTGGACAGTATCATTCAAGTGATTAATCAAGGCAAATCAAGGCCAAATCAAGGCAATTAAATCAAAATTAAAATCGTCTTAATTCGATATAATTCAAAATCTAAAGCTAAAAGATCAATTAAGAACCTATTAAATCAAGTGAAATCAAATCAATGTGCAATTAATTCTATTAATTGTATAGTTTGGAATTAAATCAAATTCAACCCATTCAAGGGGTACATGGCTAAATAAATGAATTAAAATCAATTACTTAAATACTAATTTCTCTCAACAACCAAAGGGGAGGAAAATCAATCAACCAATAGGATTTGAGAAAGGAACTCACATGGATCAAGCCAAATTCAATCTCAATCACTCAAAATGAAAGAGCATCTTGTCCACTCATCTTGTCTACTTGTCCCAAGATTTGAGGACACAATCTTTACATTGTCTTCAAAGGGTGGAACCAAAGACTCAACTCAAGCTTAATCATGATCAACTCTACCACACCCCCTACCCTTGCCAAATCCTATATAAGCAAGGCAAAATCACTCATAAAATGATCCGCAAATATGAGAATTGCATCTAACCTCTTGATAATTATAGCTAGAAAGGCAATTTAGAAGTTTATTTGAGCATTTCAATTTGAAATTGATTAAATAGCTTAGCTTATTACTCATTTTTCATTCTAGAACTGTCATTAATGGAGGCTTGCTGAGAGCTTCACCATTAACACTCTTAGTTAGAGAGCCATAGGATGTTTAATTGTGCTTTATTTTCTAAATAGAGTTACTAATTGTGGTTATTTAGTTTCTATTTCATTTATTGTTCAATACTAATTCTATGAAGGTACTAAATCTTGTCCACAGCTGCCAAAGAGTATCTTAGTTTTTTTTTAAGATTTTTTTTTGATTTGGTTGGTTCACCACCAAACCCAATCTTTATTTCATTTGGTTTGATCTAACCTTTCATATTCAGTTTTCTAAAATCTTGTGCATACAGGTTTTTTCACTTGTTGCAGGCCTCACTCATTTTTTTCAGATTTCTAATCCCTTGCATGCATATATTTTACTCTTTTTGCAGGCATTTCTCATTTTCATCAAATAAAAAATTCATTGTTTATTTCATTCCCTTTGCTAGTTAAAATAAATCTTTTCTATATCTTGACAGTATATAACTCTCTAATATGTTGATTTCTCATTTTACATGCTTCTAATCTAATTTTCATTGCTGATTACTTTGCTTCTTGTTAATAATATCTATTCTAACATTTAAATCTTCTCTTAAATCTAATCTCTGTTATTTCATCTTGTCTATTTATCTCTAATATATATTTGTTGTTATAAATTAATCTCTGATATATTACTCTCTGTTATAAATTAATCTCTTTTTTGAAAGTACCTCACTCCGACACCCATATATTTTGAGAAAAGACACATTAGGAAGATCACTTCAGTCATATTTTAGATAAGTAGGTTATCTCAAATGTATCTAAAAATTAGCTCGATCCAACGGTTCATTTGAGAGACATGCCCCCCGCACCGAGATTGTAATTTTCATAACAGTTTATTCTGGCTTGCATTGTCTTTTTCTTTCTAACATAATTGTTGTTGTGGATTTTAATTCATAACATTCTTCTGGTTTATATCAATTTTCATCATTACTTTATTTCATCATTGCAACTCTAATATTAGTTTTTAATTTTATCATTAGATTCCTAAATTTTTAATCATTATTCATTATATAACATTTTTTGCAGGGAATCCATTCTCTTCCTTTCCTATTTTTAGTTTATTTGTCTATTTTTTAAATTAATTTGTTCAAATCTAAAAATTAAATTGATTTTATATTTAAATGCTATCTTGGTTTTAAATTAGTTTATTATATTGATACTAATTTAAATTCATATTGTTAACTTTCAATTCAACTTGTCAAATCCATTCTTTTTAAATAGCATTTGATTTAAGAAATTTTTGTTTCTATTAATTTGTATAAAATAATCTTAATTAACATTATTACATTGTTCATTATACCTTTTTATTCACGATTTTAATCATTTTTTTTCTCCTCTATTTTAAAACATTTAATAAAATTTAATTTAAAAAAAAAATCAATTTGTTCTAAGTTTCTTTAACCTTAGAGTAATTTTTTTTTCTCTTGTTGTTTAACATTAGATATTCATTGTATCTCACTTTGTTCAAGTTCATTTAATCATTTAATTCATTAATCATGTCTACCTTAATTCTAGAAATCAAGTTAAATAGCTCTAACTATCATCAATGGAAAACACATATCTCATTTATATTTCATTTTAAACATTTACTCCAAGTTGCTACAGATGCCACTACTGAACCAATTGCCATTGCTACTCAAATTGTCAAAGATGCATGGAAAGTTCAAAATGAAGAAGCTCTTGGTCTAATTGGTCTTTCCGTTAATCCTGACTTATATGTATTAATTGGACACTGCACCAAAGCCCATCAAGCATGGACAATTTTACAACAAACCTATGATAGCTCCATTGAATCATGTAAGATTCAGCTCCAAGACAACTTGGAAGACCTCATGTATATTGACTTTAAAAACATGGATGAATTTTTTCTTAAATTTGATTCTATTAAGACTCAATTAAATGGTGTAAATGTTACTTTAAGTGATATTAGACTAATTACTATTATTCTCAAGAAGTGTCTTCCTAAAGAGTTTCAAAAATTATTACTAACATTCATTCGCAACTTGCTATTCCTACTTTAGCTCCTTAGTTAACTTATGGCATATTTCAAAATCTTTTACGTCAAGAGGAAGCTAAGTTATTGCAATTTGGTACTCTTAGATCTTCTGAACATGCTTTTGTGTCTAAACGTCAAAATCAAAATAATAGATCTCATAATCATAATTCTTCTCATAATAATCACAATTCTCGTAATAATAATTATAATCATCATAACAATAATCATCATAATAACAATAGATTTAATTCTAGGCCCTCATATAACAATAATGTTATTCACAATAATAATACTTATAATAATCAACAAAATAAGAAACCTCATTGTACTTATTGTGGCAAAGATGGTCACCTAACTAATTTTTGTTTTAAAAAGAAAAATGACAAGAAGCCTATGAATAAAAATAATTTCAAATCTCAAGGTAATCAATCTTGTCATGCTTTTACTGCTTGTTTTAAAGCTTCTCATGCATTAGAATGGATTATTGATAGTGGGGCTTCTCACCATGTTACATCTCATAGAGAAGTGTTTGATTCTTTGCAACTTGATAAAACTAACATTCCTATTCAATTAGCAAATAATCATAGTTGCAAAGTTGATGGATTTGATGATGTTAATGTTCCAAATGGAAAATTACACAATGTTCTTTATGTTCCCGAGTTTAAATCTAATCTTCTTTCAGTTTCTCAATTATGTCAAGATTACAAAGTTGAATTTCATAAGGACACGTGTTACATTATTGATCCTAAAAATGATCATGTTGTTGCTAATGCTAAGTTGGATCATGATAATTTGTTTAAGTTTTATGAGTTTTCCTCATCAAGGTACTCTTTGAAAGTTAATATTGATTTCAATGTATGGCATAAAAGGCTTGGTCATTTAAATTCTGATTATATTTCTAGATTGCTCAAATCTAACAAGGTTGAAGGATTACCACATATTGTTCCATCTAAAATTACATGCACAGGGTGCATGAGTGGAAAAATGAAAAGGGAACCCTTTCCTCATGGTACTTCATGGAGGGCATCTCATAAGTTGCATTTGATTCATAGTGACCTTTTGGGACCAATGGAGAACACCTCCATTGAAGGTTCAAAGTATGCTCTTATCTTTGTTGATGACTTTACTAGAAGAATTTGGATTTATTTCTTGCATACTAAAGATCAAGTTCTTGACACATTTTCTAAATTTCATATGTTTGTGGAAAGGCAATCTAGTTCTAAACTTAAAATTCTTAGAATAGATAATGGTATTGAATATGTTAACAATGCATTTCATTCTTATTTGAGATCTTTTGGTATAAAAAATTAGCTTACTGTTCCTTATACACCACAACAAAATGGTGTGGTAGAAAGGAATCATAGAACTATTGTGGAAATGGCTAGATGTATGTTGCATGTAAAAAATATTCATTACAAGTTATGGGCTGAAGCAATGGCTTGTGCCACTTATCTTCTTAATAGAACTCCTACTAAAGCTTTGCAAGATATAACTCCCGAGGAAGTGTGGTCTGGTAGAAAACCAAATTTACAACATTTGAGAATCTTTGGATCTATTGCTTATGTTCACACACCCAAACAAAAAGACAAAAATTTGATTCTAAATCTTCTCCATTTATTTTTGTTGGGTATGATGAATTTACTAAAGGTTATAGAGTTTATGACCCTACTACTAACAAGGTGCATATTGCAAGAGATGTTTGCATTGTAGAAAATGAAGTCCATGATTGCTCCAAGGTCAATGATGATGAATTTAAAGGAGGCACTATCGAGATAGTGGAGGACCAACCTCCTATTCTAAACCCTACTTCTAATGCATCTATTTCTATTCCTACTAGTAATACTAATGATGATGATGATGGTAATAATATATCAACTCCTCATAGTGATAATGATATTTCTATTAATTCTAAGAGAAATCCTAAATGGTTTAAATATTTACTTAATGAAGGTGATAATTATATTGCTAGAATGGGTGGTCTTAGACCTAGGAGAGTTAATTATTGTAATTCTGCTTTAATGTCTTCTCTTATGAACTCCAATGATCCTCAAACCTTTTCTCAAGCTAAAAGTCAACCTCATTGGAAAAATTCTATGCAAGAGGAATGTTAGCTTGTGGTGACTAATCAAGAGAGTACTATCCAGGAAAGTACTGTACACTTTTTCTCCCGACCTCATTGGGCTAGGCCTTGAGCGGGGGTTTGGGGGCGGCAGCCCCCAAGAGCAGGGGTTCGGGGGCGTAGCCCCCAAGGAAATTTTTGTTTGAGGCCGACTACTTTTTGGTTATTTGGGCCGACATGTTATAATTCATTCTAACCCTAAAGTGGCAAAAATATTGTATAATATGGCTTAGGGTTAGGGTTTATTCATATGTATGATTTTAGTATTTGTGGCGGAATTGAGCTGTAAGGGATTACAGATTGTAATTAGGTTGTAATCACTGGATAATAATATTATTGGACTCGATGTTGGTGGATGTAGCCCAGGGATTGGGTGAACCACGTTAAATCTTTGTGTCTTGTGTTCTCTTTTGTGTGGTTTATTGTTTTCTAATATTAGTTATATTTGCACATAATTGTTATTTCTTCCTTGTTAATCCTAACAAGTGGTATCAGAGCGAGGTTATTTCATTTGTTCTTTTATCTATTCTCTGAAGCAGGTCTCACGAGTTAGTGGGAGAGTCTCTCAATTAAGTGGGAGAAATGGTAGACGAGGGTAGGCTAAAGGTTGATAAGTTTAATGGGTAGAACTTCTAATTATGAAAGATGCAAATGGAGGACTATCTCTATTAGAAGGATCTATGGCGCCCATTAGAGGGAATAGCCAAGAAAGAGGCTGAAATGTCTTAGGAATCAGATATTTTGGATAGGAAGGCACTGGGGAGTATTCATCTATGCCTCACACAATCGGTGGCATTCAATATTACTGGAGCAATGACAGCTAAAGATTTGATGGAAACCCTAGCGAAGTTGTATGAAAAGCCTTCAGCTTCAAACAAGGTATTTCTTATGAAGCGTTTATTTAATATGAAAATGGTAGAAGGTGGATCAGTCGCTAATCATTTGAATGAGTTTAATACAGTTACAAGTTAGTTAACCTCAATTAAAATTACTTTCAATGATGAGTTTAGGGCTCTCTTGATTTTGTGTTCTTTGCCAAAAAGCTGGAATGGTTTGGTAATGGGTGTTAGTAATTCTGTTTCTGGTTCAAATACCCTAAATTTTGATGATGTTGTTGGTGTTATATTGAGTGAGGAAATTTGTAGGAAAAGCTCAGGGGCATCCACATCGGGTAGTGCATTGAACGCAGAAAGCAGAGGTAGAACAAGAGATAGAGGAAATAACTTTGGAAATCATGGGAAATAAAGAGGCAAATCAAAGGGAAAGAGGTTTGAATCCAAAGGGCCAAATGATTGCTGGTTCTGTGGAAAACCAAGACATAAGAAGAAAGATTGTTGGTCTCGAAAGAAAGATCAAGGAGACAAAAATGATGGAAACAAGGAGGCAAATGTGGTAAGTAACAAATCCGAAGAGGATTCTTTGCTTTTGTCTTTAGAAAATGTTGATGATTCATGGGTGTTAGATTCGGGGGCTTTATTTCATGCTACACCCCATAGACATTATTTTGTTGATTATGTCCAAGGGGATTTTGGGCTAGTTTATTTGGGAGATAATGAACCCTGTCAAATTGTTGGAAAAGGAAAAATCAAGATTAAGTTGTAGAGTGGGAATCATTGGCTACTACAAGAGGTAAGACATGTTCCAAGGTTGAGTAAAAATTTAATTTTAGCAGGGCAACTGGGTGATGAGGGTTGCACAGTTACTTTTAATGATAAAAATTGGAAGGTTTCAAAAGGTTCCTTAGTAGTAGAAAAAGGTGTGAAAGTAGGCACCTTATATCTTTGTATAGGTCATACTATTCCTTCTAATTTAATTGTTTCAGAAGAAAATGAATGTTCAGGAACAGTGGCTGCAGTTGAGCAGGAAGAACATTAGACCGTTGCTGTAGATTTTGACACAACACTGTGGCACAACAGACTTGGACACATGAGTGAAAAAGGTATGAAATTACTTCATTCAAAGAAAGTTTTACCTGGTCTGAAATGTGTCAATATGGATTTCTATGAAAGTTGTGTTTATGGAAAACAAAAGAGAGTTAGTTTTGTGAAGAATGGGAAGGAAAAGAAAAATGAGAGATTGGAGCTTGTGCATACAGATGTATGGGGACCAGCTCAGGTATCTTCCCTTGGTGGCTCTTTTTATTATGTTACATTTATAGATGATGCAACAAGAAAAGTATGGATTTATTTCCTTAGATAGAAATCTGATGTATTTCAAACTTTTAAGAAATGGAAATGCTTGGTTGAGAATGAGACTGGTAAAAAGTTAAAATGTCTCAGATCTGATAATGGTGTTGAGTATTGCAGCATAGAATTTGAAGAATATTGTTCCTCTAAAGGTATTCATAGGCAGAAAACTGTACCAAGGACTCCACAAGAAAATGCAGTGGTTGAACGCATGAATAGGACAATAATGGAGAGTGCAAGGAGTATGAGGTTGCATGCTAGGCTGCCCAAAAATATGTGGGCAGAGGCTGTGAACACTACTATTTATTTAATCAATAGAGGCCCCTCTACTCCTTTGGACTATGGTATTTTAGAGGAAGCATGGAGTGGTAAGAAGGTGAGTTATTCTTTTCTCAAAACCTTTGGTTGTGAAGCTTTTGCACTTATAGATTCTGAAAATAGAACCAAGCTACAAGCTAAGTCAAAGAAATGTGTATTTGTTGGATATGGCATTCATGAATTTGGTTATAGGCTTTGGGATTTTGAAAATCATAAAATTGTAAGAAGCCGGGATGTCATATTTAATGAGAAAGTGTTGTACAGAGATCTGTTACAGTAGCATGAGAAGAAAGAAAATGATTATGTAGTGCTGGATGATATTCCAAATGCTAATGTTCTAGTAGTTCCTTATGCTCTGCAACAACAACAACAAAAAATACCACACACACCAGTGAATGTTAGACAGTCAACAAGGCTAAGTAGACCTCCAGAAAGATTTTCTCCATCTTTGTATTCTATTTTGTTAACAGATGCTGGTGAACCTGAATGTTATAGTGAAGCTATGCAGGTGGATACAAAGCTTCAGTGGGAGTCTACAATGACAGATGAAATGGACTCTTTGCTGAAAAATCAAACATGGGATTTATGTAAGTTACCTATAGGTAAAAGGGCTTTACAAAATAAATGGGTTTATAGGATAAAAAAAGAGGATGGAGGTAAGAAAAGATTTAAAGCCAGATTAGTTGTAAAAGGATTTGCACAGAAACATGGTATTGATTTTGATGAGATATTTTCTCCTATTGTTAAAATGACTTCTATCTATACTATTTTAAGTATTGTGGCTACTGAAGATTTGCATTTAGAGTAGCTTGATGTTAAAATGACTTTTCTTCATGGTGATTTGGATGAAGAAATCTATATGGTTCAGCCATAAGGATTTGAGGTCAAGGGTAAGGAGAATTTGGTGTGCAGATTGCAGAAAAGTTTATATGGCTTGAAGCAAGCATCTCGGCAATGGTATATTAAATTTGACACTTTTATGAATGAGCATGGATATAGTCAGTGTCATTCTGACCATTGTGTTTATTTTAAGAGGTTGGATGATGACAGCTACATTATGTTATGTTTATATGTTGATGATATGCTTGTAGCTGGGTCTAACATGGATCATATTCAGGGGTTGAAACAACAGTTAGCAAAATCTTTGGCTATGAAGGATTTGGGGGAAACAAAAAAAATCCTTGGTATGAAAATTTGTAGAGATAGGAAAAATAGGAAATTGTCTCTATCTCAAGCTGATTATATTGAGAAGGTGTTGCAACATTTCTCTATGGAAAATGTCACAGCTGTCAGCACACCTTTTCCTGGTCATTTGAAATTGACTAAGGATATGTGTTCGAAGACACTAGAAGAAAAGAATAAGATGTCTAAGGTACCTTATGCTTTAGCTGTAGGGAGCTTAATGTATGCTATGGTATGTACTAGGCTAGATATTGCACACATAGTGGGAGTCATTAGCTGATATATGAGTAACCCTGGTATTGAGCATTGGAATGCAGTCAAATGGTTTCTCAGATATTTGAGAGGTACATCCAGTAAGTGTTTACACTTTGGGGGTTCTACTACTACTGTACAAGGCTATGTTGACTTAGATTTGGTAGGAGATATAGATAGCAGGAGTACTACAGGTTATATATTTACTATTGGTGGGACAGCAGTGAGTTAGATTTCTTGACTAAAAAAGGTGGTTGCTTTATCCACTACAAAGGTAGAGTATGTTGCTGCTACAGAGGTAGCCAAGGAGATGATATGGCTTCAATTCTTCATGGAAGAATTGGGACATCCATAAAAGGATAATTTTCTACATACAGATAGCCAAAGTGCCATTCATCTTGCAAAGAATTCTGCTTTGCACTCAAAGACAAAACACATACAATTGTGGTACCATTTCATTCGGTCAGTTTTGGATGATGGGAAGTTAAGGTTGGAAAAGATTCATACTGATGATAATCCAGTAGATATGTTTACAAAGGTAGTAACAAGGGAGAAGTTGAACTCATTTTTAGCTTTAGTTGGTCTTCTAGACTAAACAAAATAAAGGAACTGCTGAGTCTAGGGTGGTTCGATCCAGTGGGAGCCTCATATGGTAGCCGTATTACAGGATCAGTCTCCAAGTGGGAGGTTTTTTGGTATAGTGTGGATACTGATCAGTCACCAAGTGGGAGATTGTTAGCTTGTGGTGACTAATCAGGAGAGTACTATCCAGGAAAGTACTGTACACTTTTCCTCCCGACCTCATCAGGCCGGGCCCCGAGCGGGGGTTTGAGGCTGACTACTTTTTGGTTATTTGGGATGACATGTTATAATTCATTCTAACCCTAAAGCGGAAAAAATATTGTATAATATGGCTTAGGTTTAGGGTTTATTCATATGTATGATTTTAGTATTTGTGGCGGAATTGAGCTGTAAGGGATTACGGATTGTAATCAGGTTGTAATCACTGGATAATAATATTATTGGACTCGCTGTTGGTGGACGTAGCCCAGGGATTGGGTGAACCACGTTAAATCTTTGTGTCTTGTGTTCTCTTCTGTGTGGTTTATTATTTTCTGATATTAGTTATATTTGCACATAATTGTTATTTCTACCTTGTTAATCCTAACAAGGAATATGACACTTTAATTTATAATAATACTTGGGATTTAGTTCCTTTACCTCATGGTAAAAATTTAGTTCCATGCAAATGGTTATATAAAACTAAGTTGAATGCCAATAATGAAATTAGTAAGTTTAAAGCTAGGTTAGTAGCAATAGGTTTCTCTCAAATTGAAGGTTTAGACTATAATGAGACATTTGCCCCTGTTGCAAAAATGCCTACCATTAAAGTAGTTCTTTCTTTGGCTTCTAAAATGAATTGGCCTATTCACCAAATGGATGTTAAAAGTGCTTTTTTAAATGGTGATTTGCATGAAGAAATTTATATGTCCCAACCTCCTAGTTTTATTCAAGAAGGTCATGAACATCTTGTATGCAAACTAAATAAATCTATTTATGGTTTTAAACAATCTCCTAGAGAGTGCTATTCCAAAATTAATGCTTTCTTTATTTCTCAAGGTTTTGAAAGAAGTAAAAATGATCCTAACTTGCATATCAAGCATAGTGAAGATGACATTATTATTATCATTCTTTATGTTGATGATTTAATTCTTACTTCTAGTTCTAACCATTTAATTTCTGATATTAAGTTCCAAGTTAACCAAAAATTTCAAATGATTGATTTAGGACTTTTACATTATTTCCTAGGAATGCAAATCTGGAAAATGCCTAAGGGTATTTTTATTTCTCAAAGTAAATATGCTAAAGATCTTCTAGATAGATTTCATATGAATGATGCTAATCATGTTTCAATTCTATATGAATTAGGAACTAAGTTAATGATAGATATGGAATCTCCATTCATAGATGCTACTCCTTATAGAGAACTTGTAGATAGTTTATATTATCTAACTCTCACTAGACGTGATCTATCTTTTAGTGTTGGTTTAGTTTCAAGATTCATGTCCAAACCTCAACAAACACACTTTAAAATTGCTAAAAGAATATTACAATACATTAAAGGTACTATTAACTTAGGATTATTTTATGATGCAAATTCTGATTTTTCTTTAAAAGGTTTTACTGATTCAAATTTAGGTGGAGACCCCAATGATGGGAAATCTACTTTTGGGTATTGTTTTTCTCTTGGTTTAGGTGCTATATCTTGGAAAAGTAAAAAAGATCAATCTATTTCTCTATGTTCTACCAAAGCTAAATAAAAAAGTTGTACTCATGCCTCTAAATGAGCTTTATGGCTTAGAAGAATACTTGAAGATTTGGGTCTACCTCAACAAGAACCTACACCTTTATTTTGTGACAATCAAAGTGCAATAGCCTTGGCAAAGAATTAGGTTTACCATGCAATGTCAAAGAACATTTCTCTCCACCACCACTTCATTAGAGAACAAATTGAAGAAGAGCAAGTGTCCCTCATCTATTGCAAGGGTGAAGATCAAGTTGTAGATATTTTGACAAAGCCTCTTTCTAGAGAAAAATTTGAGTTTCATTGCAAAAATTTGGGTTTGATACCCATTTATGTAATCAACCCAAGTAAAGATTAAAGGGGGGTGTTAGAATTAGTAATCTTTCCTTGGTTGTTTTATTTAATTTGAGGATAAACCAAGGTATCCTCCTTTATTTATTTTAGGATATTCCTAAAGGAATCTTTACATGTAATTTTGTCTTCTAGTCCAAGTGGGAGGACAACTCATATTTTGTAATTCCTTTAATAAAGAAAATAGGTTATTCCTCTTTATGAGGATGCTCACACTTGGCACACACTAAGTATGGATGTGGCACTCATACACATAGGGAGTTACATGAAAAATCCTTCACTCATCTCTACTTAAAGAGATATTTCTCCACACACTTTACACTAATTTTTTCACAATTCTCACATAATTTCTCTCCTCTTGCATAGTAGTTCTATCATATTGTATTAAGCTTCTTGCTCATATTCTTTCTCTCTCTCCTTAGGATTTTCATGCCTCATTCATATTACACAAAGGAGTTTTTCTTTTCGTTTCCCCTTACAAAAATCTCTTGTCTCTTGTTGGCTTCTTGGAGTACCATCTTGGTTTTGGTGTTTGATCTTGCAATGCTCTCTCACATTTAGTTTATGCTAAAATATTTCTTGCACTTCACTGCTTGTATTATTTATTATCTTATTTCCATTCTCTTATTTCTTCTAACACCTTCACCATGCCTAAAAATCTTTCCTCTCCTGTTGTCATTGCATGTTGAAAATTCATTAAGGTGGCAATCTTTCCATCTAGTTTCATTGCTTTCATATCTTCCTCAGCCTAGCATTATCATCAAATTCATTTCAAGTTTAGCCATAACCCTTCCAAAATTCAAAATTTTATATTACTACAACTTCGGTCACAAAATTTGGAAACTTTACACCACATTCATGCTAAACTTTCCTTGCTTTATGAATCCTAACAAACCTTCATTTCCTAACAATCATCATAGGCATTACTATCCTCATTCTCGCTACTTGATCCTCTTGGACAGTACTAACCAACTTCAGCCAATCATTCTTCCTATCCTTAGTGTAGGCCTCTCTATTCACCCTTTTTGGTTAGTTTAGCAAAGGGGTAATTCCCACTTCCAAGCCTTCCACTTCATCCTCAAACATTTCACTATAATTAAATGCCTAGCCAGGGTGAGCCCACTCTAGTAGGGAGTCAATCCCTTCCAATAAATCAATCTCAAACAAAGATGTCATAACCCATTTCACCCTATCTTCATTCACCCAAATTTCTAATTCCCACGACATTACCATGGTTGCTATATCCACCTGCAGTTTCCATCTATGATGGTCATTTTTGAAGATCAGGCCTAGAGTAGCTTGCACTACAGAGATTACCTTCTATGTGGGACAATTTAGCATCTTCTTCAGCCTCAGCTTCTCCACTGGGCCAAACAATCCTTTATGTTGCTACTTTGTTTTAAAGGTGAAGTTTGGCTCCATTGAAATGCCCAAACTTCTGCTCTGTCA
Organism: Chamaecyparis obtusa; assembly: GCA_027943335.1. Taxonomy (NCBI): domain Eukaryota; kingdom Viridiplantae; phylum Streptophyta; class Pinopsida; order Cupressales; family Cupressaceae; genus Chamaecyparis; species Chamaecyparis obtusa. The sequence goes on along the minus strand of BSBK01007237.1, from coordinate 300,312 downwards.
ATCCATGAAAATGAGAAAAATGAAATCTCCAGTCCTCTCTATCTTCTTATAAAATAGGACGACACCTATATTTCCATAACTCCACTCCCATCAATATGTCCTTCACACCGTCAAGCCATTCCATCACACAAATGAAGCACCATTTTCTAAGCTAATAACCACCATCCTACAATATATATTCATGGCATTTGGAGTCTAATAAAAATAATAATCATAAAAAATTCCTTTTCCCATTTCCACATATCCTTTCAATTAGCACTTTCCACTTTTCAAGGCATGTCTTACGTCACACAACTCCCACATTAAAATTTATTTGGGAAAGGATGATATCTCATCATCACTCATTTTAAAATTTTCAATATATAAATTTTCCACCTCAGAAAATGATGTGGCCCATTTTGAAAACTTATCTGCTTCTTGATTTCCATCACGTTTTATGTGTTTTACTCTGAAATCTTCAAAAAATTTAAATCCTCTCTAATTATTTCAATCTCATTTTGGAGATGCCAATCATTGATAGCTTTGCTATAGCATGTATAGTAATTAGTGAATCACCTTCAAGATGCAACTTTTTAACACCTACTTGTGTGGCCATCTTGATTGCCATCATTGTTTCTTTACACTCTACCTCATTGTTTGTCCCATCCTTCAGTCTCATAGCACCAAATACCAATGCCTCCCCATTTGAATCTTTGATAATGATTCCTACCCCAGATCTACTAGGATTATTCTATGTAGTTGTTAGGAATGAATGCTAAACTATTTGGAAACCATTCTATAGCAGTTGTTGTTGCATTCATGACTATGATTGTCATTGATGTCAACATAGTGATTTACCGAAGACTTGTAGAGAAGTAAACAGAGTTTGGATTAGCACACGTGGGTTATTCCAGTTGGAGCTATGTGATGTTGAGGTTATAATCTTTGATATGTCATATGTCTATGGTTAAGAGAGTAGATAGTAATTCATTGATTCATGGAAGTTATGATCATTTTGGTAGAAGCAGTGTTCAAACAGTGTTCCTGAGTAGCGGTTTGTGGAAATCAGATGATATCTCCTAATCGGGATCGAATCTGGTTTTGCACAGTTAAAGGGAAGTTGGAGAAACATTGATAGTGATGTGGATGATAGCATAGACTTTGATGTCACATGAGTGAATATTTATTATATTTGGAAGCCGACAATTTTATGTAATTTTGGTGTAGCATGTGGAAACTTTTATTTTATAATTGTATGCCGACTCATTTGTAATTATTTGAGTGTGGTATAAAGGAAGGAATGTATTTCCTTGTTGATGTGGAATTGGAATGTAGTTTTAGTGATGATGTGTGATGCGATATGCATGAAGTGAAGAATAGAGCTAAGTATGAAAGCTAATATGTGAAGGAAGACATATGAAGTACAGAGATCTGAAATTGAGATCTGATGTAATAGTGAGTGTGGTTTGGCATAGTCAGAGAAGAGGTAACATATTATTCTATTGAGTAATGTAAAGATTATTTGGATAGTGTGTTCAATGATCATACCCTGAAGCTATTTGAGCAATGGGTCCTTCTGTCTTCCATAACTCTTAACCGGGTTAGAATCTTTTAACAGGGATTCAAAATCTCCTCAAAGGGATTCATATGTACTAAATTTATTTCATAAGAATCCTAACAGAGTCCATCCTCTCACAAGGAATATTCATATTATTGCATCTTTTGTGGGCATCATTCCCATTGGGGTTTACTTATTGATCAAGAGGTTCCCTAGTCAACATATATTGTGTCATTGTGTTATTGTGTATGAATATCTTTCTATGGTTGGTAATTATATTGCTATTATGGTTTAATGATGTTGAAGATAATAAAAGATATAATCATCTGATAACTGATTCACCCCCCCCCTCTCAGTTATCTTGGTGGACTTTACTTTCTAAAAATTGGTATCAGAGCCAAGTTCTTGAAAGAGAAGTTTAACGGCTTAAGGAGATCCATGGAAAATTTTAGTAAAGAAAGCCCTAAGTTTGATGGAGTAAATTTTGACAGATGGAAAGAAAAGATGAAGACACACCTATTATGTTTAGGACCAGGTTATTGGTTGATTAAAAAGAATAATAAGACTATTATTGAAGAGGATAATCTTGAAACCTGTACTATGGAAGAGAGAGATCTATTCATGTGTAACATACTTGCAAGAGAAGCACTTTTGACAGCACTACCAGAGAATAAGTACAATCAGGTAAAATATTTGAAAGATCTCATGAAATTTGGAATGCTTTACACTCTACTTTTGAAGGTGATGAACATGTAAAAAGAGTTAGATTACATAATTGGATATGTGCATTTGAAGATATAAGAATGTTGGAAGATGAATCTGTTAGAAGTTATATTGGTAGAATGTCAGAGATCATTTCAGGTATAAAATCTTGTGGAGGAACAAAGATAGAGAATGAAGTGATATGGAAAATTCTGAGGACATTAACCCCTGTATTTAAGCAGATAACACAGATGATTGAACAAGTGATACCTTGTACAACAAAATTTACAAGAGAGACTCTTCTTGGAAAATTGGAAGCATTAGAAATGAACTTGAGATTATCAGGAGACTTACCTAGAATGGAGACAACATTCAGTGCTCTTAGTGTTCACCCTACTTTGTCAAGAAGCATCAGTGTGAGCAAAGATTATGCTGGTAGTAGCAGATCTAGAAATGAAGAAGACAAGAAGATTAAAGAAGGTATTGCCTTGCTTGTGAAAAGAGAACCAGACGGTAAGAAATTTTTTAAATGTTGGATTTGTCAAGAATATGGTCATTTTGCATCTAAATTTCCTAAGAGAGTTAAAAAGTACAAAAGCAATTTCAAACCTAGAAGATCTAAGGAATGTTATTATGCTAATGATGAAGATCTTGAAGCTAGTATAGAAAGAACTTTAAGTGAAAGTGATACTGAGAATAATGATGACATAGGATTTGTAGCAATTAAAGAAGAAAATCCTGAATCTGATGTTAAGGAAGAAAAAGCCTTAGTTTCTCAAGTTGAAAAGAAATTTGATTTGATTATAGATAGTGGTTTTTCACATCATATGACTGGAGACATGAAAAAGTTCATAAAGTTGAATGAATATGATGGTGGAGTTGTTAGAGTTGGAAACAATGCACCTTGTTTGATTAAAGGTATAGGATCTATTACTCTTGATGGAAAGACTAATATTGATGATGTTTATTTTTTTGATGGATTGAAATATAATCTTTTGAATGTTGGAGAGTTAGTTGATAATGGATATCAAGTTTGGTTTATTGAGAAAACTTGGTTGATTAAGGATAAAGATGGAAATTTGATTGGAACTAGATCTAGAATCAGAGGTAATGTATTTCAGTTAAATCCTACTAAGATGACATGCTTGATTACTAAAATTGATGATAGTTGGTTATGGCATAGAAGGTTTTGTCATATAAAATTTGATAACATTATGAAAGTAAGTACTACACTTGCAGTGAGAGATTTACCTAAGATTATGAAGCCTACTAACATGATTTGCAAAGAATGTGTAATGGATAAATAGAAGAGAAGTTCTTTTCCTAGTAAGAAGTTTACATCTCCAGAGAAGCTAGAGATTGTTCATACAGATTTGAGCGGTCCTACCAGGACTAGAGGATTCTATGGAGAAAGGTATTTTATGATTCTTGTCGATGATTTTACAAGAATGATGTGGATTGCATTTCTTAAAGAAAAATTGGAAGCATTTGATAAGTTTAATATTGTTAAGAATAAAGTTGAGAATGAATCTGGAATGAAGATTAAATGTTTAAGATCTGATAGAGGTGGAGAATTTTCTTCTAGAGAGTTTAACAACTTTTGTGAAGAAAATGGCATTAAAAGATAGTATTTAACCCCTAGAACACCTGAACAAAATGGCATTGCAGAAAGAAGGAATAGATCAGTGACTGAAGTAGCAAGAGCTATGTTGTTTGAGAATGATTTGGTGAAGCTATTTTGGAGAGAAGCAGTGAACACAATAGTGTATACAATGAACAAAGTACAAATCAGAGTAGACACAGACAAGACATCTTATGAATTATTCTTTGGACATGCACCCTCAGTTAAGTATTTTAGAATTTTTGGAAGCAAATGTTATATAAAGAGAGATGATGATATAGGAAAGTTTGATCCTAGAAGTGATGAAGGTATATTTCTTGGATATTCTTTGAAAAGAAAAGCATATAGATGTTTCAATAAAAGAACTAAGACTATTGTTGAAAGAGCAAATGTTAAAGTTGATGAAAAGTTCAAAATTCAGGAAAGAATGCTTGGTTATAAATCTGATGATGAAGCTCATCATAAGCCTAATACTAGAACTACTAAATTGTTTTATGAAATTGACAGTGATTTGTTGAATGAAAGGCACAGTGAAGTTATTGAAGAACCTACATCTGAAGAGAGATTTGAGATAGTGACACCTAGCAAGAGTTTGTTAAAGAATCATCCTTTTGAACAGATTATTGGGAGCATCAAAAGAGGATTTCTTACTCGAAATAAGGCACACAAACAATTATGTTTGATTTCTCAAATTGAACCTAAGACTACTAATGAAGCTTGTGAAGATGAAAGTTGGACTAATGCTATGAAAGAAGAACTAGATCAGATTGAAAAGAACAAGACATGGGAATTGGTCCCTAGACCTAAAGACAAGAATGTTATTGGAACTAAATGGGTATTCAGAAATAAGATGAATGAACAAGGAGAAGTAGTAAGAAACAAAGCAAGATTGGTATGTAAGGGTTACTCACAATAAGAAAGAATTGACTATGAAGAGAGTTTTGCACCTGTTCCAAGAATTGAAGTAGTAAGAATGTTTTTGGCATATGCAACTTACAAGAAATTCAAAGTGTATCAGATGGATGTGAAGTTAGCATTTCTAAATGGAGAATTGGAAGAAGAAGTCTACATTGAGTAGCCTGAAGGTTTTCCTTTAACTCAAGAAGGAGACATGGTATGTAAATAAAAGAAATCTTTATATGGACTTAAACAAGCACCTAGAACTTGGTATGCAAGACTAGATAAGTATTTGTTAAAGTTGGGATTTATAAAAGGTACAGCTGATAGAGATCTATACATAAAAGAAATTGAAAATGGTTTGTTAGTTATAGTTATTTTTGTTGATGAAATTATCTTTAGAGGAGAATATGAAGCTAGTGACAAATTTACTAATGAAATGAAGACTGAATTTGAAATGAGTATGATTGGTGAAATGAAATACTTTATGGGATTACAGATAACACAAAACAATGATGGTATCTTTGTAAGTCAGACAAAGTACTTGAATGACTTGTTGAAAATATTTGGAATGGAGGATTATAAACCAGTTGGAACACCTATGGTGACCGGACATAAGTTATCTAGCATAGATGAGACTCCTGCAATAGAATAGAAGAAATATAGATCTATGATAGGAGGATTGCAATATTTGACTCATACAAGACTTGATATATCACATTCAGTTGGAATTGTAGCAATATTTCAAGCTGAACCTAGAGAATCACATTATGTAGTAGTAAAGAGGATACTGAGATATTTAAGAGGCACAATGGACTATGGATTATGGTATGAAAAATCTGATGATTTTACCCTATGTGCATATACAGATGCTGATTGGGGAGGCAGTGTTGATGATAAGAAAAACACCAGTGGAGGAGCATTTTTCCTTGGGGGAAGATTAGTTTCTTGGCTAAGAAAGAAGTAGAATTGTATCTCACAAAGCACAGCAGAAGTAGAATATGTAGCAGCAACAAACGATTATAACCAAATAATTTGGATGAAGCAGATGTTGAAGGATATTGGAATAAAATTTGTTGAACATGTTGTCATACATTGTGATAACACCAATATAGTTAGTATGTCTATGAATCCCGTATTACATTCTAAGACAAAGCATATAGAGATTAAGTATCATGTTGTAAGAGACAAAGTTGCTGAAAAAGAAGTTAGACTTGAGTACATAAGTACAAAGGAGTAGATAGCAGATATATTCACAAAGCCTTTGCCTAAGGATACATTTGAGTATCTGAGAGGTATGCTTGGGGTTATGCCCCAGCCTACTTTTGAGAAGTGATGCAGTTGGTTGCATCCATCTAGTGGTATATGAGCCTTATCTTTCTTCTGGACTGGATGGTGGTACTTCCTCTATGGGGGAGTATGTGTATCTGAGCTGAGTCATGAGGACTCTAGTAAATGTATTTTCTAAAAAGTGTCTTTTGACATTGATTTGTTGTTGACTTAGTCATGGAATTTCTATCATTGATGTCAATGGGGGAGAAATATGCATGAAAAACAATATGAGAGAACTGAATAGAATGACGAAGCAAGATTTGATTGATGAAGAGGATTTGAAGAAGCAGTGTTGCAGTATTAGATTTTTGGAACATTGGATGTTTTTCATCTATGTTGCCATCAATGCCAATAGGGGAGATTATTATTAATGAATGATAAAGTATTTGGCAACCATTCTGTAGCAGTTTTTGTTGCATTCATGACTATGATTGTCATTGATGTCAACACAGTGATTTACCGAAGACTTGCAGAGAAGCAAACAGAGTTTTGATTAGCGCACGTGGGTTATTGTAGTTGGAGCTATGAAAATTTGAGGTTATAATATTTGATATGTCATATGTCTATGGTTAAGAGTGCAGATAGTAATTCATTGATTCATGGAAGTTATGATCATTTTGGTAGAAGTAGTGTTCAGGCAATGTTCCTGAGTAGCGGTTTGTGGAAATTGGATGATATCTCCTAATTAGGATGGAATCTAGTTTTGTGCAATTAAAGGGAAGTTGGAGACACATTGATAGCGATGTGGATGATAGTGCAGACTTTTAGGTCACATGAGTGAAGATTTATTATATTTGGAAGCTGATAGTTTTATGTAATTTTGGTGTAGTGTGTGGAAACTTTTATTTTATAATTGTATGCCAACTCATTTGTAATTATTTGAGTGTGGTATAAAGGAAGGAATGTATTTCATTGTTGATGTGGAATTGGAATGTAGTTTTAGTGATGATGTGTGATGCGGTATGCATGAAGTGAAGAATAGAGCTAAGTATGAAAGCTAATATGTGAAGGAAGACATGCGAAGTACACAGATCTGAAATTGAGATATGATGCAATAGTTGGTGTGGTTTGGCATAGTCAGAGAAGAGGTAACATATTATTCTATTGATTAATGCAAAGATTATTTGGATAGTCTGTTCAATGATCTTACCCTGAAGTTGTTTGGGCAGTGGGTCCTTCTGTCTTCCATAACTCTTAACCAGGTTAGAATCTTTTAACAGGGATTCAAAATCTCCTAATAGGGATTCATATGTACTGAATGTATTTCATAAGACTTCTAATAGAGTCCTTCCTCTCATAAGGAATATTCATATTAGTGTAGCTTTTTTGGGCATCATTCCCACCAGGGTTTACTCTTTGATCAAGAGGTTCCCTAGTCAACATATATTGTGTCATTGTGTTATTGTGTATGAATATCTTTCTATGGTTGGTAATTATATTGCTATTATGGTTTAATGCTATTGAAGATGATAAAAGTTATAATCATCTGATAATTGATTCAAGCCCTCCCCCATCAGTTATCTTGGTGGACTTTACTTTCTAACAGTAGCACCATCAAAATTTTCCTTAAACCAACCTTCTTTTGTAGTGCCCCATACAATTTTCTCAGTGTTCTTATTCTAGGGTTTAACCACCAATGCACCTTGGGGTTATTTGAATCTTATGCCCAACCACATCTTCTAGATTTGACTATCCCTTTGTGTGAAAGGAATCCAAAGAGCTTGTTTCCTCTATGTTGAAGATACCATTACCTCTTCTAGAATATGATCAATCCTGTATAGAGATCTCTTTAAAGATTCAGATTCACCCCTAAAAACCCTTTAGTTGCATTCCATCCATATTTCCCAAATGACCAATGATGGAGTGATTAACCATATGCTAGATAGAGTTGATTTTTTTAAAGGTCTAGGCCATCCATCAAGAGTCCCCTTTACAGTTTGTTCTCTTGGCCCTAACCAACCCAATTTTTCCTGCACATGATCCCAACATTTTTCTGCAAACTTGCATTGCACTAATAAATGATCTACAGATTCTTCACTCCTTTCACATCACACACATCTAGTAGGACCAGCCATACCTAGATGCTTCTATCTTTTTGATGTTAAGATTCTTCCTTTAATGGCTAACCATACAAAAAACCCTGCCTTTGGAAGCACATCATGATGCCAACATAAGTCTTGAGAGACAAACTTTGAATCTTCCAACCCTTCAATAAACATGTAATCTAACTTAATCGAATAGTTCCCTAAGATAAAACCACACCAAATAAGCTTGTCTTCCTTTCCACTAATCCTTAATTTCCCATTGTCTAAAATAGTTTGCATAACTTTCTTTTTTTGTGCTGACAGGTCTTCCATCTCCATACTCTTCCAACACCAGTAAGGTCCTTCCACACCTTCTTCCTGAATGATATAATCACTAACCTTCTCTCCCCATTTCACCAAAAAGTAATCTTGTAAGTCATAGTAAATCCCTTCCTCTTTTAAAGCTTTATAACCATCCCATGAATCCTCCCAAAACTTATCTTTTGAGCCATTTTTCATATGCCATGATAAATGATTAGTTATCACCTACCTACATGATAGGATAAAGTTCCAAACCATTGAACCTTTTGAAGGATTCCTAATTGTTAAAATTCTTTCACACTCTCCTAAATCCAAATATTTTTCTTGAAGAATTCTTACCAAGTATTGATTTGGATGCATATACATACTCCATACAAGCTTTTCTCCTAAAGCCTTATTCATATAGTGCTAGTTTCTTATACCTTCCCCTCCTTTGGCTTTTGGCTTACAAATTTTCTCCCATGCCAAGAGTGGAATCTTCTCTTCTTCATTTTCGCCATTCCAAAAGAATTTTCTCATTTTTTGTTCTAAGGTTTTTAAAACTTTCTTAGGGATGTCTAAACACATCATTGAGTAAATTGGAATCATTGATATAACTGTTTGTAGCATAAGTACTCTTCTAGCTGAAGATAACCACTTTCCATTCCACCCATCCATATTTCTTAGGCACTTGTCAATTAAGTCCTTCCATAAATCTTATTTATTACTGCCCTTAAAGAAAGAGATCCCTAACTATTAGTTAGGCATCAAACCTTGTTTCATCTCCATGGTTCTACAGATTCTACCCCGTGTATGTTGTGGAGTATTGAAGAATAAAATATTTGACTTTCTCTAGTTAATGTACTACCCTAACACCCTCCCATATAATTCAAAAGTTTCCTTCATCACCTTGGCTTCTTCTTTAGTAGCTTCACCCCCTAAAAAGGTTTCATCAACAAATTGTAGATGTGTCAATGCCTCCACCCCTTATGTGATATTAATACCTTTCCATTTACCATTAATCATGTTCTCATTTATCAAACAACCCAAGACTTTTTCCATTATTATGAACAAGAATGGAGAGAGTGGATCACCTTTTCTAATCCCTTTTTCTTGAGGAAAAAATCCTTGCAAGCTACCATTCACCAAAATAGAGAACATTGGAGAATCAATACATCCTTTAACCCATTGAATCCAAGTCTCTCGAAACCCAAAACTTTTCAAAACATTCAGCAAAAAACTTCTATCAACTTCATCATAAGCTCTTTTAATATCCAATTTCACCATCATTTTTTGTGCCTTGGAAACTCTTATTGAATGGACTGCCTCATGAGAAACAATAATCCCTTCAAAAATAGATCTCCCTGGAGAAAAACCATTGTGCTCCTCTGATATAACTTTGTGTAAAATAAGCTTCAATATGTTGGAAATCACTTTTGAGATAACTTTATATATAGTGTGACAAAGAGTAATAGGTTTGAAATCCTCAAAAGTGACTTGTTCATCCTTTTTAGGGACAAGAGCTAAAGAGGTAGTGTTAAAATATTTAAGAACAATCCTCCCATCCTAGATTCCTCCACCACCTCCCAAGGATCATATCCAAATATATTCCATAGTTTCTAAAAGAAAATAGCCAAAAACCCATCTGGTCTAGGGGCTTTGTCACCCCCTAAACCATATAAAGCCATTTTAACCCCCTCTTTAGTGGTTGGAGCCATCAAATTCCTATTAAGTTCCTCTAAAACTATTGGAGGTATTACTGATAAAACCTTTTGTAACGTCCTTTCATAAATTCCCTCTTGATGCTTTTTCTTAGAGAAGAAAGCAAATGCTTCCTTATTGATACTCTCCTTATCATCAACCAATACTCCATCACTATTTTGGATACTAAAAATCTTATTCCTGGCTCTTCAAATCTTGACAGAATTGTGAAAGAATTTTGTGTTTTTATCCCCCTCTTTAAGCCATGTCTCCTCGAATTTTTATTTCTAGAAATTTTTTGCTATCCTCAACCACCCTTCCAACTCCTTTTTCAATCAATTTTCTTCTTGAAAGTCAGCTTCTTGCATGCCATCTTCAATAAATTTTAAACTTAACTGTTTGAGATCTTCCTCTAACTTATGTTTTTCTTCAAAAATGTTCCTAAATTTCTCTCTATTCCAAATTTTTAGTTGCTCTTTTATGTATTGTAACTTTTTGAAAAAAATAAAAGCCTTGTTACCTGATCTTCATGGAGCTTGTCCCCACCATTTGGCTATCAAGTCACCAAAACCATCTTCTTGAAACCACATCACCTCGAACTTGAAGGGGCATCTTTATGGAGTTTTTTCATCATGAATACTTAAACATATAGGGAAATGATTAGAGCCTTAGAATGATAGAATTTTTGCTTCACATGTCCACAAAGTGTTTGCCCAATTTCTTGCCAAGAAAAATCTGTCTAACTTTTCTACTATATTTAGAAAACCATCTCTTCTGTTGGTCCATGTAAAATCACCTTTTTTGAAAGCGACTTCAATCAGACCAAAATCAATGAAAAAATTACTAAAATCCCTTTGACTATCACCACTCCAACCCTTTCCACCTTTTTTATCCTCTGGTTTTAGGATGGCATTAAAGTCTCCTCCCAATATGACCATCTCCTCTTGTAGTCCATTGGTTATTACTGCCAGACTTTCCCACAGTCTCCTTTTATGCATCCTATTGTTTGGGCCATAAATATTAAAGACTAAGATTTTGTATTTAAGTTTCTTTGAGTACACATCCAACCATTTCCAATTATGATCCACTTACTGAATTGTTACATCAATTTCTACCTCATTCCATAGAGTACCCAAACCCCCTGAGGCTCCTTGTGCCTCTACTAGTGCATATCTCCATCTTCCAAACCTCCTTTCAAACATGAAAAGATCATCCTACTTAATTTTAGTTTCCTGTAACAAAATTAGAAGCGGTTTTGTTTGATCAAAACATCTTTTGATCAAATGTAATTTGTTAGAGGCATTGCAGCCCCTGACATTCCATGATAAGAGTTTCATGGCTCCCGAGAAAAGGCATAGCATTTTCTCAATCTTAAAAGTTTTGTTTGATTAGAAGCACTGCCAACAATAGCTAGCTTGACCCTGTTAGATTTAGTACCCCTCTTTTTATTTTCCCCAATCCTTGGTTTTAGAAGTTAAGAAGGTGTCTGTTCCACTGTTCTTGTTTTAGTCACTCCCTATGTTTCAAAGAAGCCTAAATCATTCAGGCCTCCCTCCACCTCATTCCCTACATAATCTAATTCCCATTCCTCTGAACCATCCCCACTATCTCTAGTGCTTTCAGAGGTGCTATCTAGATTTCTTATTGGGGAGATTTCTAAATCCTTGAAATGTAAATTATCATATGCCCTTTCACCCATATCCCTTTGTTGTTGAAATTGCATTGCCTCACTTTCCTGTAAGTATAAGTCTCAAACATCTTCTATGCTTTTATCCTTATTGTTATGAGATTTTTTGGATCCTTGAAGGCTAGATTCTCCATGATCATAAGAGGCATATGATCTAAATCTGTTGAGCTAACTCTTTTCTCCCTATGGGAGACATCCTTTAGTTTTGGGTTCTCCCACATTTTCTCTAAGTCTTATGGTGTGCTTTTAGCTTTGTTCTGAACATCGAGAGAAGAAAGAGATGTCTCCTCCAAAAATTGTAGATAATCTATCCACTTCCATAAAATGTTGCCTAACAAAACCCTGAATAGCTTCATTTCTAGCTGCTTTATATTCTTTCCTCCAAGGAGGAGTGTTGAACTATCTCCTGTCCAAACTACTTACTTGGTTTACCATAGGGTCTACAGAACCTTTCCAATCAACTAAGAGCTCCTATTCTATTTGTTCTAGAAGTACATCCTCCTTTAACCCTTTCCCTTTCTTTTGGATAACATTTTGAAGTGTTGTGGATGATTTCTCATTCACCTCTCCTTCCCAAACTTCAATCATTTGCTTCCATGTTCCATGATCTATTCCTAAAATTATAAAGTCTGGGATTGGGTCATCGTTTTGTAAGTTTATTAGGATTTGAGGGTGTATTGATGCATTCTTTTTTCTAATAACTTCCTTTGCGGCTACAAAGGTGCCTATTTTATTCCCTATTTGCTCTAGGGTCATTTCATCCCAATATTCCATTGGGAGATTGTGTAGATTCAACCATACAGGGTATTCTTTGAGCTTTTCCTTCATAGGGTCAAAATTTTCCACCCAATCTTTTAAGTAAACACCTCTACCATTTATTAAATATGGTCCATTATTGAGGATCCATTCCTTTTCCTCTTTCATAACACAAATACCCAAATAAAATCCATTTGTTAAGGTTTTGAGTTTTAAATCCTTACCCCACACTTGCCTACACTAGTCCCTAATGAGGGAGACAGATGGCCAAGGGCCTAACCATTTAAAGAAAAATTCCCTTTCTTTAAAAGATCCTACTACATCTAACCAATGAAGATTAGAAATCTTAAGAGTTGACATTACCTCATATCTTATGTTACCCTCTTTTACATTAGGTTGTTGGGGAGGATCCACTGGTTTTTCCTTTGGACAGTAAAACCTATGTTCAATCTTTTTGAAATCAATTTTTTCCCCAAACCGTGTATAGATTAGATCTTGCCCACCTATTCTGTTCCAGTTCTCCCCTTTCCTTCCATTCCTAAAGGATTTGCATTTTCAGTTTTGAAATTCGGTGCCTTCGTTTCTCCAGTCAGTATAAATCTTCCCTTGCTTTTGATTTTGGTTTTGAAAGTTAAAAGGCCATCTACTATATCCTTGGCCACTGTAAACCTTCCCTTGGTGTTCTCTAAACCTAGTCTTGGCTCGTGTCTATACCCCATCTATGCCTCCTCGACTTGCAGGTGATCGTTGCCTCCAGATTGGCTCCCACTTCTTCCACATTTTGAATTTGAGAGGCTTAAGAAAAGCTAGGAAAAACCAACTAATCTATACCTTGATGGTTCCTTATTTTTTTTACAATAATTATTAATATTACTTATGCATAAATGTCTCTATATAGATACTAATAAAATTGATACAAAAAAATTTAACATTTAAAAATAATAATAAAATTTATTATTTAATTTCTCTAAAATTAATAACTAAATATTGGATAAGCCATAATGAGATCCCTTCCACTAAGGTAGCTATCTACCATGTCAAAGAAGGCTGCACTCATTTCAATGTGTTACCAATCATGCAAAAAATGGCATCATAGAAGCAATTAGGAAAACGTCATAGAAAAGGTAGGTGCAAAAATAGACTTGTACTTGATCACTCCCATGCAGTTCTAATTCGCATTGGGATAAGAAGATTCTTACACGTATTTTTTTGGATCAAATTCCCACTATTTTTTTTTCACTTTATACACAATTATCACATAGAACTATCAAATAAATTTTCAAAACTGCAAATTTGTACAAAATAGGCAACAAAGAATTAGTATATTACAATTAAATTATATATTTATATTTTAAAAAATTAGTAAATTTCTTTGAGGAAAATGATCATGAGTAATTATTTAAACAAAAATTTATGTGGTAAATATAATTCTAGTTAGAATTAAATATATTTTAAAGTGTTAAATATATATATTATAGTTTTTATTAATGAATATTAATATTATATTAAGAATAAAAATTTATATAATATATATTAACTAAAAAAAATCAAGATATTTCAAAGAGTCTATATAGATTAAACCTTTATAGATTGTAGAGTGTCTATGAAATAAGTCATTTGCTAACAATAGGAGTATAAATTTGTATAAAATGGTGACAACAAATTAGTATATTATTATTAATATAATATTAAACTTATAATGCTCATTGCATCATAAGTTTATATAAGCATTGTACTTAGTAAAAATATCTTGTGTGGTTTCTCGTTATCTTTATACATATTTGAATAATATTAATTGAACATTAGGGTTCTAACAAAAGATTTTAGTCTATATTACTTCCATGAGATTAAACCAAAATGAACCCTAACACTAAACTAAATTGAAAATGAGCCCTAAACCTAATTTAACGATAAACCAAGTTCAACCCTAAGAGAAAGACTAAAGAAAATTTAACCCTAACACTAGCCCTAACCACAACACTCAACTAAATTGAACCCTAGCCCTATGCCCCATTGAAAAATAAATCTAATTAAACTTTAACCCCAACCATAAACCAAATTGAACCCTAAACCTATACCTAACTATAAATTAAGCTTAATTGAACCCTAAACCTAATTGATTATTAAAACAAATGAAACACTAATAATATGTTCACTTAACCAAATTGAACCCTAACTATGAACTTGATTGAATAGGTAAACCAAATTGAGCCATAACCCTAAACCTAGAATTAAACATTGAGTGAGACAAAACCCTACTCTAACCTTAAACCAAATTGAATCATAACCCTAACATTAAATCACATTGAACCATTATCATAAACCTAACTAGACCTTAGCCTTGGTTGTAATTCTATATCAAATCTTTTTTTTAAAAAGTGAAACCAAATTGAATTGTAATCTTAACCATAATTGAGCATTAAAAAATTAAACCCTAACCCTAAGAATAAGCTAGGTTGATCCCTAACTACTAACCTAATTAAATAGTAAACCAAATTGAATTATAGCCTTAAACACAATTTAGCATTAGACCTAATTTAACCATAACTAGATACCCAATTCAAGAAAATATTGAAACCAAATAGAATCTAACCATAACACTAATCCAAATGAAAGACTAACACTACACCAAATGAAACCCTAATCCAAATTCTATGGTAAACCAAATTAAAAACTTAAAACTATAACAAATTGAGCTCAAAGTCTAACTCAAATCCGATAATAACCATAAACAAATTCAAACCTTAACCATAAACCTATTTGAACATTAACCCAAACTCAACCCTTAACCAAATTCAATTCTTACCCAAACATTAAAAAACCAAATAAACCCTAATATTAAATCATATGTAACCCTAACCATAAAAATAACATAATACTAAACAAAAATTTTCCCTAGAACCTTAGCACTAAACCAACCCAAAATTGGAAACTATACTTAAAAACCTAATTAAACTATAAACCAGGCTGAGAGTAAGTGCACAAAGATGCGGGGCCCAAAATATACCACTCAAATTTTTCATCCCCCAAAATGCATATGGCGTGCACCCTATATGACACATGCCATATGTTTTGACATGTTGAGCCTTAGCCTTGGGCACACCAAGCCTATTTGGCATGTGCCAAATGTTGTAATAAAAATTGTTATCTCTATTTGAGCATTAAAGATTGTCATTAGTATCAAAGACATTGGTCAGTTACCTATGCTACTCTAGTTGGTAAAAGAAAGCACTTCAAGCTAGTCGATTAAGTCTTTACACTAAGCACCAGAGCAGTTTTACCGAACATCAATGTACACTGATACTGAGTGACAGTAAACACCGAGCAAACTGGACACTGAGCACCAGTGTAATTACCAAGAAGAATATATAGTGTTTATCGAGGAAGATAGGAAATGGCATAGTAATCAGGAATGGTACATTTATCTATGCAAATGGTTACAACATAATCATAAAATGTTTTACCAGAGATCTTGAGAATTCATGGAGTGTCTCAAGCAAACCTAGACAAAGAAAGGTAAGAGAAGATTTCTTTGGAATTAGAGAGTGCAACTACAACAATAATAGAATCAGAGGATCCTAAGTTGAAGAAGGTAAAAATAGAAAAGTCAGATGATAAGAAGGATTAAACTAATGTTAGTCCTTTTGTGCCCACAGTAACTATTGACCTTATTGCTCCTCCTGAGTACAAGCCAATGCCTAAGAGGAAGAAATAAATTAGCATTGGTCATCCATCCTCACGAGTAACAAGAAATAGGAAGAACACTCAAGCACCTCCAGAAGTAAGTTCCAAACCTAGTCTCAGTGTGTTAAGAACAAGGATTGTTGATGAAGGCATAATTGATCAATTAAGAAAGTTCTATGAGAAATATAGTGAGATTGACAAATCAGAGATACATGGAATGATTGTCAAACATATGGTGAAGTTTAAGAAGACAGTCCTAGAACTGAAGACTATGATTCCAGACACTGTATGGAACATCTTGGAGTTCTTAAAGAGACATGCAATTGAAGAAGATCTACGAATTAGAGAGAAGATTCTTGATGAAAATATACTAGTGTGTTCTTTAGAAGAGAAAACCTTGTTGTTAGATTTGGTAAAACCACACCTCTAAACTAAGACAAGAACACTGCACATAATGAATAAAAACTTTGATTTAGAAACTAAAGAGACATAGAAAGCCTTTGAGAGAGTATTTTTAGATAGACACATGTATCCATCTACTACGCACATAGCTCAAGTGACCTCTAAGGTAGCCAAGGAGTCAGAGATGACTAATGAACCATTGAAAGGTCCCCAGGACTCAACACCTAAAGTTGAAACACAATTAGAGGTAGATAAGTTTGTGCCCATGTTAAAGACACTCAAGGATGACTCAATTTTTATTGATAATGTCAAAGTCACTATGGAAACCATAGAAATGGATCTAGACAAGTTTGAAGAGGCATTTGTAAGCACTCAAGAGGCTGAAACTCTTTGTAGTAACACTCCTCCCATTCATCAAGAAGAAGTATTGATTGAGGATATAACATATGAAAAAGAAGAAGAAAATAAAGAAGAAGAAAAGATGGAAGAAAAGAAAGAAGAATAAAAAGAAAAAAGAGCTGAAAAACAAAAGGGAGAAGAAGAGGTAAAAGGAAGTGAGCAAAAAGATGAAACATCAGTTGAAATAATCAAGGTAAAACAAGAAGTGATGGATATCACTCCTATCACTCCCTCAGCAGCATTGTTGTCAAGTTTGACACTTGACACAACTAGTTTGGACTCTTGGGGAGAAGAAGACCTGATCAAGTTCAGTGTCTTAGCTATGGAGAAATCCAAGGAGAAATAGGTAATGAGGAATCCCCTCCTTTTAGAATCAATGAACATCTTAAACAACTTGTTACCAGTAGACAAGAAAGTATCCAAGGTACACTTCGTTGATGATGTTAGTATAGTGATTTCATAGTTCAAGAGCAATTTCTCTGGCCTGGAAGAATCTACAACCTTAGTTGCAGAGGAGTAGTTGAAGAAAAGGTTAAGTGAATTAGTTAGCAACTTTTCACTTGACTTGAGTTCCCTAAAGACTGGTCAAGCATCCTTGAAGGAGTCTGTAGCAAAGGGTAGAAAGATTATTACTGATTGTATGAGCCAGGACAAGTTGACTGGTGATCTATACAAGAAGATCCAAGAGGCAGAAGCTATGATAGACAACATAAGGAAATTAGTGGAAGATCCATCCATCGATGTGAACATGTGTAATAATGTCTACCAAGGACAGATTTATAAGATTGAAAAAGCTGAGAAAGAGATGTCAAAGATAAGGGCAAGGCAAACACAGCTCAGGAATGCTCTTGCGCCCTCACTAGATATACTCAATCAAAATATCAAGGAGATTGATGCCACCATGGTGACATATGATCAAGGTCCTGGCATAGATTTGGAGAAGATGGAAAAGATACAGTATGCACTATGCGCCCATCTCTAGATTGTAAATTCATTGATTACATTTTGGAAGAAGGAGATCCAAAATATGTAGATGGCATATCCAGATGTTCTCCCATAGTAAGTATTTGTAGATGCAATTTTGAAGCACCTTTGTAATTAATGTCAAAGGGGGAGTATGTATAAAATATGGGTTATAGATATGTATAAGGAGATATAAGATAGAAGTTTATGTATAAGGGAGATATAAGACAAAAGTTTTTTGTATTAAGGAATAGTTAGCAACTTGGCCATATTCCTTTGTTGCCATCAATAACAAAGGGGGAGATTGTTGGAAAGTTGGCTATACTAGTGTGTATGAATTTTTATAGTGTTGTCATTATGGAAACAAAGTCATATAGTAGTTTGAAGTCAGCACACTTAATGAGAAGATCAAAAATTGGCTAAGTGTTGAAGACTAGACAGTGTACAAAGTACCTGAAGCTCAGAGCATTAGCACATGTGCACATGATCGAGGTATGGTATGCACCCTAGAAGATAAGTTGGTTAGACTATATTCATGCTTATTCTATGAGCGCGTGATCAGATATGCAAGTATGAGAAAGTTACAAACAATTGAAGTTACACAGCTAGTGTGTACCAGAGAAGAACAAAGTAAGCAGCTGACTACTAGCATTTTGATTTGTGGTTATATTCTAATGATGTAAAGGCTATGCACCTATTGTAATTAGATTTTTGACATGTAAATATGTTTTTTTGTAAACACACTTGAGTGAATTAAATTGGAAGTGTTGTATGTAATCGGTTAAAGGGTCAACCTAGTTATTTATTTTGTATGCACATATAAATATAAGATACACCCATTGTAATTGGTATGGTACTTGAGAGAGAGTTGAGAAAAGTAGATCAGAAGTGTGCAAAGAGTCTATAAGATGTATTAGAGATTTTCAAGAGGTTAAAGAATCAGTGCGTCAAAGGAACTAATCAGACAAGTAGTGTCATAGTGACAGTTCATCCAATAGATATAGTGTGTATCTGAGATCAGAAGGTTGCAGCCTTCACCAGTTGAGTAGTGAGCTCTAGGACAATGCGTCAACACCCCTAACAGGGTTTATTGTAAAACACTCCTAATAGGGTCCGACCCTTGACAAGGTCTACTATACTAAATACATTGTAAAGAAACTCCTAACAGGGTTAAGGATCTTCTAACAAGGATCGTAATACACTAGTACAAAATATTAGTGGGTGTTAATTCCCACTGGGGTTTTTACCTATTTGGGATTCCTCGTAACCATATTGGTGTCATGTGTTGATTTCATGTTTCATGTTTATGTGGATGTTCATTTCAATACTTAAGTATTTAAGTTGAGTTTGAGATTAAGAAAAAAGATAAAATATAGTGAACATTGATTCACCCCCCCCCCTCCCACTCAGTGTTCCCATTCCTAACAGAAATTCTATAACTAGGTAGATCTAATCGATTTGAAATGTTACTCCTAACAGGGTAAGATCACCAGAAGTGATCACCACTTGTAGCCCTAACAAGCAAACCTTTTCTATCTACAATAGTAAAGAATTTGTGGGTGTCATCCCCACCACAAGTTTTACCTTCTAACAAGGGTTTATGCATTACCAAAATAATTGTGTTATGTGATTGATTTATTGTTGATTTCATGCTATTTACCTTTGATAGTTAAATGAATGAATGATGCATGCAATGGATTCAAGTTATATTTGAAGGTTACTACTGTTTGTTGTGTAAGGTTTGAGAGTTGAAAGTTTTTGTGGGCACTGATTCACCCCTCCCCTCTCAGTACCCTATCTCTCCATCCCAACAATTGGTATCAGATCCTTGGATCTCTTATTGGATGGTTTAACCACTGAAGAGTAGAGATCTAACCATGGAGAGGTATAAGTTGGATAAAACAATAGAGAATCAAAAGATTCAGATGAAGATATTCATAGAGCAGTATAAGAAAGCTAAGGTTGACTTGAAAAAGTTACTAGTTCAGAGGAAGAACCTGGCTATTATGGAGAATGAAATTAGTTACCATGAAGAAGAGATTGATGATGTATTTGAAAACATTGGATCTAGTTCAGGAAGTATTTCTGATGGATCTAAAAGTGCAATCTCTGATTTGTCTGAAAATAATCTTCACTTAACTAAACAAGTGAAAGCCCTGCAGATCGGTCAAGAATAAAAAATGGTAAGAATGATAGATGTAATGAAAAATGCTAGACAGGCTGAGCAAGAAAAGAATCTAGCTGTTAAAGACTGAAGACAGATAACTGAACAACTTCAAGCAAAAGAAACTAATATACAAAGACTCACTGAGCACCATTTTGAAATATCCAATCAGATGATGATTGTAAATCATGAGATTAATCGAGTTAATAGTTAATTGTCTAGAAAACTTGAAGATATTGGAATACTCAAGAAATAAAATGAGAAATTAAGAAATGAAGTAAAGACTCAACAATAGCACAATGAAATTATGAAAATGGTTGAGAATGGTTCTAAGAAGATTGATGACTTTCTGACTAATCAAAGAAGGTTTGGAAGTCGAGTTGGAATAGGCTATACTAGAGAAGGAGAATCATCCAGACAAGCTAAACAAGTGAATAATCAGAATCAAAGATCTAAGACATTGTCATGCTATCACTGTGGAAACCCGGGATATACTTCAAATGTCTACAGAAGCAAAGCGTAAGGTAAACCTCCAATCACTCCTAAGTTTAATGGTTATTGCTATTATTGTGGTAAATTTGGACATCAAGCTTGTGAGTGTAGAGAAATACTGAATAAGAATGAAAACAATCCTACAATGGAGAAACTATGTTATACTTGCAACAAACATGGACACACTGCACAAGAGTGTAAAGCAAAGATGAAGCAAGTCTGGACACCAAAACAGAAGAGAAAACCCAAACCTTATCAACTGAAGAGACAAGGTAATTCTTATGTTTGGGATTACAACACATGGGTTAACTGTATTGCATGTGGTAGATATGGACACATTGTAACAAACTATATGGGGAAATGATGGGCTCGACAATCACGAAGCTAGCCAAGCACTGGAATGGCATGATTACATTGTCATAAGGTCGGTCACCTAAGCAAGGACTAAAGAGATCGAGCACCAGAAGAAGGACATGTATTTGAGAGTGGAAACACTATTGTAGATATCATAAGAATCAGGAACACTATGTGCAGAAAGGCATCAAATGAAAATGCTAAGTCAAGAAATGCTATCAGTGAAACCTCATCCACTGGATTGGGTGACATCGGTACTTCCACTTAAGGTGACATAGGTATGTATAGAACTAACATTTCAAAATGATCTTATTTTTACATACAGTTCCTTATATATGATGAGCACATACCAAATCTGCATAAATAAAGATGCATTGTGGTTTATATGTTCTGAGCTAACAAAGTCATACAATTGGTAAATGGTAGATTGAGAAAAACATTACCCGTCGCTAATCACTATTCAAGGTTAACTGAGTTTCAGTATCAACCAAGTGAGAAATCATGTGTTAACTGAGCTATTGGAAGTTTGCGGTATTCGCCAAGTTGACAATTGTCACAAACTGAAAAGTAGGTCAAGTATTTATGACAAAAATTTTAAAGCGGGAAAATGAAATATGCTATAAATACACGAAGGACTTAGTTCATTTTCACATAGCAATTTTGAAGAGCGATTATTTTCTAGAACGAGTTTGAGAAAATAATTCTCAAGATTATCCCAAGTACTTGCAGATTGAACCAAGTACACTCTTCATATATTCTGAGTAAGTTGAAACCCCTACCGAGCACATTCTTCACTTTTTCCGAAAACCTAGTTTGTTAAAATGGCATCTACTACAACCAGTTCTAAGAATGTTGAAGAGGAAGTTAACCTGATAGTATCAACTAACTATGATGAACCTAAGTACAAATTACACCTGGAAGTCACATCAAAAATAGATTCAGTAGGCACTTTGTCAAGCATCCCACCTAGGGTTTTTCTAGTCAAGGATGTATGATCCTATATTCACTGCAAGATAGGTGAAATAGGAGATTTTGATATGTATATTGCATACCAGGGACTCTGTAGTGATGATGGGAAACTTGAACAAGAGTACAAACAGGTTGAAAAGATTGGACTCACTAATGCCCTAAATTTCCCAAAAATTTTCAAAATTGAAGGATTAGGGTTGTACTCAGTCGCTATCACGTGGGCACATTCTGGCTAGATAAACTGATTAAAGTTACAAAGAGAATGATTCATAGAGTTACAGGTTACCCTGCAACAGATAAGGCCAAATCTTTTTGTAGTTCATCTTGAGCTGATGTTGAGAAGAGTACAGGTGCAACATGGGACAACTGAGCACTAAAGATTGCTTCAATCGTGGATCCGAAAGTTAAATTTGCAACTCATCTAATTGGTTATAAGTTTTATCAGTCAAGTAGATTGAATAGCGTACCTTGTAGTGCTGTGGACATGACATTCAAGATTATTAAGAAAGGACACTAGTTGGACCTTTTTGAGTTACTGTTGAAGTAGTTAGATGAGAACATGAAGACAATCATGTCGGCAAAGTCTAACACCTGTAAGTTCAGATCACTGTTGGTGTGTACATTTTTTTATCTTCAGAAATTCTTTCCTTCTGTCAGTCACATAGATTGGCCTATTGACAAACCAATTATTAGTCAAATTTTTGATATAATGACAAGTCTAGGAGATAATGTAAACAAAGATGTAGATGATTATTTTGAGCAATTTAAGATTAAGATGAATCTTAGAAGCAGAATTCCAATCTCACTAGTCGAGAAATATGAAATGGATATTTGTTTTCTAGTAGACACCGACCACACTTTAATCAAAGTTGTTGAGCTGAGAACAAAATGGCTAGCCCCCATGGGATATAAAATGGATAATGATTTCACTTTGAAATCAATCAAGGCTTTACTAGCTACACTAAAGGACAAGAACACTGAAAGGTTTGGCACCTATGAAGAGGCAAAAACTAGAATAAAAATAGGTCTTGTCATCGGTAAAATGACTAGAAAGTCTAGGAAAATGATGAAGACACTAACTAAAAAGTTTGGAGATGAATCTGACTCGTCTAACAAGTCACCAGTTGAACCTGTAATTGAAGGTCAGTTATTGTTGGCTGATAAAGCACATGATAGTGTAGAAACTGAGTCTAACAAAGAAAAAGATTCAATATCAGTTTCTTCCACTCCAAATCCAAAGAAGAAGTAGTTACCAGTGCATCCTAGAGCACAAACATGGTCAGCTACTGCAGCTTCATCACCTTTGGAAAAGGGAGTTGTGAAGAATACAAAACCAAAAACTGCCACACTGACCAAAACTTATGCAAAGAGAGGAACCAAGGTTGCAGCTAAAACACCAAAGAAAAGGAGAAGATTGATTAGAGGAAGAGAAGACCTTGAGGATGAAGAGATTGATAATGAATAGTTCAAGGTTGTCAGAAACAAGAACAGAACAATAGATGAATTCGTTGAGAACATAATTGAAAATGGAGATCTCACAAATCTGAAACTCAGTCGGTTTGACAACATGTCTACCAAGGACCAAAACAAAATTGAGGAAGCAATCATCCAGATGATGATTAAGTTCAAAAAGGTTCCATTAGAATTTTCCAAGCAATTACCAAAGACATTAGAGGAAAGAATAAATTAGAAATGGTCCTATGCCTTGGAAGCAGAAAAGAATATGAGGGAACAATCCCTAGTGCTAACAATTCCTAATCTAACTGTTGATGAAATTGAGGAATATATGACTACTTATTCTAAGAGATTCAGAGTAAAACAATAGGCTCTGCAAATATTAGATGAAAATCTAGCACATTTAGATGAGTCTAGTGAACTCTTATGGACATCTATTGTTGCCACCCATGAGCAAGCTGAGAAGGTAGCATTTATAAATTTGTCTAAGAAGAGACAAAGATCAAAAGGTAAAGGTATCCATATTAATGATGCTAACTTGGTAAAGTAGACCGAAGAGAGAGATGCATCAATTACCAAGGTAATTGATACTACACTAGACAATATGGACATAAACATTTCACAGGATGCACCGGATTGGGTAGTGATTTAGATTAAAGATAATAAAGAACTAGAAGTCCTTATTAAGGACATTAATGATGGTGATCTTGATGATAGAGATGACAATGAAGATGTGAATAATGTAGGAGGCACAAATAATGATGAAGGTACTATTACCGAGCCTGCTATCACATAGTTATCGGGAGAACTTCCTATTCTTGTAGAAGAAGTTGAAATTTTATCACAAGAAAAACCCAAAGGCTCAGACCCTGAACAACCAAAGGATACAATAGGGGAACAAGGAGTAGAGATACCTACTGACGTAAACAAGCCTGAAGAGAAAGAGGCAACAAAGATAGAAATAAAG
Source organism: Chamaecyparis obtusa (assembly GCA_027943335.1). Lineage (NCBI taxonomy): Eukaryota > Viridiplantae > Streptophyta > Pinopsida > Cupressales > Cupressaceae > Chamaecyparis > Chamaecyparis obtusa. Next base: position 275,906 of record BSBK01007237.1, on the reverse strand, counting down.
GATCAAGGGAATCCTAATGTAACTGAGGCCACTCCAATGGACACTACATTAGAGGCTTCGACACAACTAATTGACACAAAGGTCACTGAGGAGAAGCAAAAGGTAGATACAGTGTCAACCAGGAAGGTTACACAAAATTTTGAGTTAAAGGATATTGTACCACTTATAAAGAGTTCACCTTAAGAATCTAAGAAGAAAAAGAAGAAAAAGAAGAAAAAGAAAGGAAAAGGGTTGGTCACCTTAGAAGAAATCATTTTTATACCTGAGTGTGACCCTAGGACCCTAAGCCCTGAGGAATTGAGGAAATATGGGGAGCTATGTACAAGGAAGGCAGCACAAGAAAAATTGAGACAAGAATGCAAAAGTAAGGAAATACTTGAAAGTGTAAGAGATATCTTACAATAGGTCATACCTGAGGTACATATAAATGAAGATACTCCAATAATGGAACAAATTGCTACACTTTCCAAAGAAATAAATGCCCTGGATATAGAAACTGACAAAAGAATAGAAGAAAGGGTAGAATCAAAGATACAAGATAAACTTGCAGAAAAGATCAGCCAAGAATTGGTAATTAATAAGGTAACATTATCTGAGGTAATAACTGACATTCAGTCTATTACTCAGTTAATTAATCAAATTTTGATAAAGTTATGCATTGTGGACACTTTCACTACCGAGGTTAGTGAAAAGATTAAACAACTTGATCAAGAAATCCAAGCCAATGCACAAGCAACCTTAACCGAGCCTCAAGCATTTTCCAAGCATATCTTGAAAGTTCAAGAACTTCGACGGTTAAGAAAAGATCTCCAAAAGAAAGAAGAAATAATCAGTGAATAAGTCACAGAATAGAAAACTGAGTTGCTTCCATACTTGAAAATATTTGAGAAGCATATTGTGAAGGCACAAATGCTTGTTGCAACACTAGGAATCTCTATGTTGGACAACATTTTTGACATGCATGCACAAGTCAGTCTTGAGCACATTACTGTCACCAACTTGAAAGAGGAATGAGAAAACCTCTTGGAGTCATTGAAGAAAATCCATAAGCACATTTTAGATAAACTGTAAGTATACATTTTTGTATTTGGCATTAATATCAAAAAGGGGTATAACAATGTATATGCCAAATATGTAAATAGATGCTAAGTATACTACTAGGAGCATGCACCGAGGGGGAGTATAGAAATTTTTGTTTATGTATATATGGTAGAGACAGAAAATATTTTGAGACATATATCTATATACATTTTAGGTTTTGATACTAATTCCAAAGGGGGAGATTGTTATCTCTATTTGAGCATTAAAGATTGCCATTAGTATCAAAGACATTAGTCAGTTACATATGCTACTCTAGTTAGTAAAAGAAAGCACTTCAAGCTAGCCAGTTAAGTCTTTACACCGAGCAACAGAGTAGTTTTATCGAACATCAGTGTACACCGATACCGAGTGATAGTAAACACCAAGCAAACTGGACATCAAGCACTAGTGTAATTACTGAGGAAGACAAAAAATGGAATAGTAATCAGGAATGGTACATTTATCTATTCAAATGGCTACAATAGAATCATAAAATATTTTACGAAGATCGAGGATCATTTATTGTAAGATTCCATCATTAATTGCGATGATGATCTCTATTTAATTGCTAGATCTAGGTTATTTTTGTACATCGTAGATCCTAGGGTTTTCTCTAAGATATTGTAACCTAATTTTGTTAAGCAGCAAAAACAATATGCCATATATGTTTTATTCTTCATATCTTTTTGTGATGATGAGAGGAGAGAAGCTTGACAAGGAAGTTAAGAACAAGCAAAGAAGTTCTTGAAGCATTAGTCAACTTCAACATATTAGTTATTAGACAGAGTAGAACAAAATTCAGAGATATTCAGATTAAGCAGAATCAGACAAGGCTACCGAGCAGTTCAGAGTAGAGATCTTCACATGAAAAGGTGATATCTATTCAGTATTTCATATATTTGTATCAGACAAGGTTGAGTTGTCATTAGCAGATATATCTTGTTATTTTCTAATCATTGTAATAGAGTTTGGTAAAATCTCTTAACATAGTAGACCTAATAGTCTTTTTGTAAATCTCTTAACCAAGTGCACACTCAAGTAGTGTTGTTAAAATCCTATAACTAGGTAGATCTAATCAATTTGAAATGTTACTCCTAATAGGGTAAGATCACCAGAAGTGATCACCACTTGTAGCCCTAATAGGCAAACCTTTTCTATCTACAATTGTAAAGAATTTGTTGGTGTTATCCCCACCACAGTTTTTACCTTCTAACAAGGGTTTCTGCATTACCAAAATACTTGTGTTATGCGACTGATTTATTGTTGATTTCATGCTATTTACCTTTTATATTTAAATGAATGAATTATGCATGCAATGGATTCAAGTTATATTTGAAGGTTACTACTATTTTCTATTTAAGGTTTGAGAGTTGAAAGTTTTTGTGGGCACTGATTCACCCCTCCCCTCTCAGTACCCTATCTCTTTATCCCAACAAAAAACATGTAGAAAATGGTCTACATATGGTGTGTGCCATATATGGTGTACACCAAATGTTAAAATGCAACTTTTCATCAAGTTTGTCAAACTCAAGTGAAATGTATTTATCAAGACTATGTCAGTTACAAAAATAGGGTGATTTGTAGGGATCTAGGGCATCTTAAAAAAAATTAAAAAATGGTGTGTGCCATGGTGTGGCTCTCAAGGTGCTAAGGTGTCACCCATCAACCCTACAAGGGGTGTTTCCCCTTGACCCTGCTAGGGGCACTTCCCCCAAACCCCTACAAGGGGCATTGCTCCTTGACCCCACTAGGGGCATTTCCCCAGACCCCCGAAAGGGGCATTTCCCCCAAATCCCCGTTGAATAATTTTGGGGGGAACTACGCTAATAAAAGTGGGAAAAACTTAAATTTTGACTCTGATTAGACTCCATATAGAAACATTAGGGTTTAGGAGAAATAGGGGGACGGGGGAGAGGTGGTGAAGATGGAGAGAGATAGGGGAAAGAGACAGGGAGAAGGAAACAAGGATTTAGGGTTAATGTCTATTTTCATGGCTGCATAGCCCCTGCCTAAGTTTGTGGCTCATTGCTTATCCCTCCATGTACACTCTCTTTATGAATTTCCTCCACACACTCACAAAACAATAGAGTTGGATCAAATATATGATTGACTTCAAATTTAATTTTGTATTAAGACTTTAAAAAAAATATTTTCAAGACTTCATAAAGGACTTTGGATTTTCCTTTGCATATCAAATGCAAACTTGTCTTATTAGTGGAAATTTTATTATTTTTTTGTGTAGTAGAAGAAAGACTTTGTATCTACATTGACTTTTTTGTAAATGCAATGTATTTTCAGGCATGGATTGTTCTCTTTTCCTCAATTTCTATAAAATGGATTACAACTCTATATTTCAAACCAGCCATGGTTTTCTCTAAAGTTATTGAAATGGCACGAGTTCCTCAAAATCCTTTACATAAGTCCATTATTGTCATTGTAGCATTCATTACCCTGTCCAACAAGCCAAATCTATGTCTTTGTAGATGTCCTAATTATGAGTCTAAAACTCTTTTATGCTTCAAATATTCCTTGAACGAGTCTCATGGGATATTCAATTCATGGGTGAATGGAACTGATATTGGAATCAGTTGGTGTAATTAAATATTCCTAATTACACTTTACTTAATCTTACTTAGGATAATGCATTGCATCGTAGTTTTTCATTGAGACACCTAGGCTCGTTTCCACCTCAATTAAGCATATGGTGTAGGAGAAATTCCATTTTAGTTGTGAGATCCACCTTTAGTGCTCATATCACATTATCATCCTCATCTTATGGCACATACTTCATTTCATAATGGAAGATGATCCACCTTTGGTGGACATGTGATTACAGCTTGCATAGGTGATAGCTTATCAACTTCTTATCATTGTCTCTTATCACATTTTCTATATAAGGAGGCCTATTATGTATATTTTATTCAATCAATGAAGTACATTATCAATAATATCATTCTTGCATCTTAATGCAATTGCCTTGCTAATCTCTTGTGGAAGTTATCTTGGTCTTGCATTTGATCCTAGGGGTGTTCTAGAGTCACCTAAAACTATAACATGGTATCAGAGCTCTCAAGGTCTGAAGACATCTTCTCAAGAAGTAAAATCTTGACTTGATTTGATTATGGGTGTAGAATTATACAATTTGAACATCACCATTGTGTTTGGGAGGCAGTTTTGGTGAAAATTGACTATAAATTTGCCCATATTCAACAAAAGTCAAAATCGGGGTGAATTTTTTTTTGTAAATCGAGTTGTACAACTTGATCTGCTCCTATGTGTTATGATTTAGTTTAAAAAATTATTATTTTTTATTTTGGGAATTTTTTTATTTTCAAAATATATTTTTGCAAAATTTTTGGGGTTGGTATGACCCCTGTATTACTTTATTAGAAGAATACACTTTCTCATCAGTGGTTGTACCAGTAGGCCAGGTTATCAAATCTTGGTCCCCGATAAACCACATCTACATCATAATATCGATCAGAAAAAATTGAGTACAAAGCCCATTACCAACCCACACTCTCACTGACTCTTGCTTTGGTAAATGCTAGTGGCTCTTTGCATATAAATGAGGCAAGCCATACTATAGGGGCAATGTGGGACTAAATATCCCAAGGCCTCCCACACACCGCCACAAGTGGAAGACCAGCCACCTCTACTCATCTCCACCACCAATGGTAGTAGCTAGCTCTATCAACCATGTTAGCCACCCATGTGACATCCTCTATAGTCTGTGGGATGAATCACATCATGACACATAGAAAAAGTGCCACGTCACAAGCCTTGTTAGTGTACTCGCCATGTCAGTGCCACATCGATGACTACATAGCCACCTCAGCCTTCAGACACATCACCAAGTGACATCAGCACCACCTCAGATTTGTATAGACATGTCATCATGCAAACCACCATGTCACTTGCACATATGCACCCAGTCAGCCAGATTGACATTTTTTTTGCCACGCGTCAACTTTCATTATCTTAAAATTGATGCTTGTCTGGACGTCAAACAAGATAGATTGGTAGTTTTGTGGTGATGGTCATATGGCCATCAAATTTAATGGCATGAATTGCTAAAATCATCATTGGTTTGAATTTTTCTGCCTTCACCATTAGAGTTTTTGGTTTTACAGCCTAACTTCAAACCCCCATATCCTAATCAATTTTGATCCTTTTTTCAAGCATTTTTTTTTATTTGGAGTAGAATTTCCTGAAGTTTCTAGTGGTGGCATTATTTTTGCATTTTGGTGGCCAGATTAACCAGAAATTGCATATCTTCATGATTGTTCTTTTTTTCTACAAATTCTAGGGCTTCGTTTGGGCACATACGGTAACATTTTGAGGCAAATTTTTTTTTGAAAGTGCAGTACACTTTCTCATCAACGGTTGTACTAGTAGACCAGGTTGTCAGATATCGGTCCCCGATAAACCACATCTACATCATAATATCAATTAGAGAAAACTGAGTACAAAGCCTATTAGCAACCCACACTCTCACTAACTCTTGCTTTGGTAAATTTTGATGGCTCTTTGCATATAAACAAGGGAAGCCATACTACACAGGCAATGTGGGACTAAATGTCCAAAGGCCTCCCACACATTGCCACAAGTGGCTAACCAGACACATCCACTTAGCTCCATCACCAGAGGTAGCAGCTAGCTCTATCAGCCACATCAGCCATGCACGTGACATCCTGTACAGTCTGTGGGATGAATCACATCATGACACATAGAAAAAGTACCACATCACAAGCCTTGTTAGTATACTTGCCACGTTAGTGCCACATCGACGACTGCACAACCACCTCAGCCTTGGGACACATCACCAAGTGACATTAGCACCACCTCGGATCCATATAGACACGCTATCATACAGACCACCACATCACTTCCACATATGCACCTAGTTAGCCAAATTGGCATTTTTTTTTGCTATGCATCAACTTTCATTATCTTAAAATTGATGCTCGTTTGGACGTCAAACAAGATAGATTGGCAGTTTTGCGGTGATGATCATATGGCCATCAAATTTAATGGCATGAATTGCTAACATCATCATTAGTTTGAATTTTTCTGCCTTCACCATTAGAGTTTTTGGTTTTACAGCCTAACTTCAAACCCCCATATCCTGCTCAATTTTGATCCTTTTTTCGAGCATTTTATTTTTATTTGGAGTAGAATTTTCTGAAGTTTCCAGTGGTGGCATTATTTTTTCATTTTGGTGGCTAGATTAACGATAAATTGCATATCTTCATGATTTTTCTTTTTCTGCAAATTCCAGGGCTTCGTTTGGGCACATACAATAACATTTTGAGGTGAATTTTTTTTGAAAGTGCATGGTTTTTTATCTACTTTCTAGATCTGCAATCAAATTTTATTGTTTTTTCATCTCTCATGCTTCCTCATCATGCTTGGGTAATTTTGTAGGAACTCTTTAGTAAACTTGATAGAATGACAAAATTCAGATTAGAGAATGAGCTCATAGGTCTAAATCCTAGTAATTTTGACAATATTCAAGACTTTTTCTCTAAGTTCAATTCTATTAGATTGAAGCTTTGTAATTGTGACATTACTAAAGGGGATGAATAATTGATATTTTCTATTCTTTCCAAGCTAGGTCCTAAATATTCAATCTTTGTTTCTACATTCTATGCTACTATGGATGCTCTTGGTAGTGCATACAAATTGCCTTCTCTTAATGAATTTACACCTCAACTCATAAGGGAACAAGCAAATTTAGCACACATGGGTCAATTGAAGCCTTTAACACATCAACGCCTATATTTGGTCTAAGTCTATACTTATCTCAATCTTTGTTTAGAATAGTTGTTGTTGAAGGTGTTACATTTGCCCATCTTTATACGGCTCAAAATCATGCGCAATCCTATCTTTTATCTATTTTTAACGTCTTTTCCATATACTTTGATTCCCTCATCAGTAATGTCTTTACTTGCACTCCAAGTAAGTTTTTTTAATAGTTTATTCTTGCACATTAAGGCGAGTTTGAATAATTTTAAGTGGTTTGATTTATTTTAAATAATTTACATAAATTGTTTTTTAATTAGTCTAAATAATTGCTTTTTAATGGTATAATCTTCGGTTCGTAATCTTTTAAATAATTTTAAATAAGTTTTATATCATTTTTTAATAACATTATTAATAATACTATTATAGTTTTTTTTTTGTTTTAAAAATAAGAGTTTTACTTTTACAATCCGTTGTGTTTGGGTTTAACAAAAAATTATTATTTTTTTAAATAAAAATATTTTATTAAACAATTCCATAATGTCTTTACATTGTTTTTAAATAGTTTTAAACAAACTTTATATATGTTTTATTAAGTATATTTAATTATTTAGTTTTTTATTTAGTTTGAACTCATTGTTTATTTACATGTTTCTTTAAACCATTCAAACCTTCCATCTCAACCGCTCTCTTTGTAACACCTCTGTCTTAACCGTAGATTTATTAATTATATCGCATTCAAAGTTTATAAATTTTTTTTTGTCATTGTCTATTTCTCCTCATTTCCAACTTCATTAATAAGCTAATTTCATTAACTTGCTAATTTCATTAACTTTTAACCTTGGTAAATTTGGTAAAAACCAAAATTAGTTTATTTGGTAAGTTCTTTGAACATTTTAAACTTTGATCATCATTTTAATAATTAGTTGGACTCATTTCCATTTATTATGTTATGATCGTTCACTTAATTTGTTTAATATTCTTTTAGTTGCAAATAAATTTCTCTTGTTTAATAAGAACATTTCCCTAGTTTACATTTTATTTTTAAATATAGTTAATCTATATTGTTTTAAACTCATTTTGTAGACACTTTATCTCTCTCGTTAATTGGTTCTTAAATTAGTCTTTTTTAAAATAGTATTTATTTATTTTGATTTAATAAGTTTAAAATAACATTGTAATAAACTTAGATTTTAAATTTCCTTATGTTTATAGTATCATTTAACGTTTTAATAAAAAATTAAAAAAAAATCAAAACGTTATTTCATCAATCAAACATTTGTTAACATTTTGATAAATTCCATTTTAGCATTCCTTAACATTTGTAACTCATTGTTTCTTAGTTTCTTTTGTCTAATCATAAGATTTCAATAGAATTAATTTTTTAAAATTTATTTTCCTAGTCAATTCATTTTTTTAAACATAACAATTTAAATTTTTAATCTCATTTTCAAGTAAAGTCTTAATATAATTGTTTAACTCACGCTTATTCAAGGTTAATTCAGTGTTTCTTCAACCTTTTCATAGTTTAATTGACAATTTAATTTCATGTTAATAACTTCAATATAAAGTTATTTTAAAGTTTTAACAAAAAAAATTATTTTTTTGGACACATTAAACTTCTTTCTTATCCTCTTATTTAACATTCAGTTAAACTTCAATACATTATATATTTTCCTATATTATTTATTGTTTTCAATCTGATAGTGTTCAAACTTAATGTTTTGACCCAAATTCTTAGACAACATTAGCTATTTAATATTTTTTTTCTACAAACAAATGATAACTCTAGAGTAAAAGTTTGTTTCCAAGGAAGTAACTATGCTTCCTCATTTTTTAAGAGAGTCTTGCTTATGTTTACATTCAATGGAGTTTATAATTGATATCTATTATGTTTCTCAGTGCTCTTACAATTATCAATGCATCTATCTTAAGTTTGTTCAAGGTTTATGAGGTATTGTATTCCATCGCCTTCATTATTCATTGAATAACATCAATTGCTATCAATTTTTATATGATCTATTGATATGCGCATAGTTGCAATTTTATGTTTTTTCAACATCTCTTTATATGCACATGGTGCCATTTTATGGTTTTATACCATTTATTGATATGCATTTTATTGCATTTTTGTTGTAAGTTGCATTGGGAGCCCAATTTTCAAGGTTAACTATGGAGGATCCATCAGTTATAATTGACTCATAGTTGCCTTATTCTTTGAAGGGACTTGTTAGCTTATATGGAGTTTCCCTCCATTTTATTCCTCATAAAGAGGATGTTATTCATGGAATTTCCCTCTATTTTCAGATGCTTTGGCTCCTATTTCAATATTTTTCTCATGGTGAGGATGTCGCTCTTGAAATCATTCTTGCACTTTGTTAGATTTCTTATTTATATTTGAAGGTGTTCATTAACAGATTTGTCTTCTTCAAAATACCTTCACAAATAGTTCTGCTAAATGCCCAAATTGAAAGATAAACTCTGCAACCAACAATTGAGTCACTTGTAATTATTATGTCAAGTGCTCTTTGTATTTTGATATGAAGGTACAAATCCCTTCTTCTGATTTATAGAGAATAAAACATAGGTTATGTCTTAAACCAGGAGGCACAAAAGGCACACTAACATTCACCCATAAATATGGGAAAAATATGATTATCGATTTAAATAACTTGAAAGAAAATCAAATATATGGCACATAGACCATGCAATCAATCTTCCCATTTACAAAGAAATAAAATGGAGATTTTAATATTTATTTTTGCACATTTGGATGCACAAAACCGACGGATTTCATAGCACACACAAACTCTTGATAAATAGGAACAAGACAATATCTCAAATATGATTAGAATGACTGACATATTACTTCCAACCAGAGAAATATAAATTCAAAGCAACAGATTTTAAAAATGTACTTACCCCCATTTAAAATATATAAACAAAATGACCAAATGATCATTTTGTTCATGTACCATAAACAAGCTTGCAAAAATAAAATATTATTTCCCCCCTTCACTTCTTTGTTACAATGTTCAATATTTTCCCCTTTTCTTGAAAATACAATGCTTTCCTCAAAAAGATGAAGAACCCTTTTACAATAAAATTTTTCCCTTATTAAAGGATTTCCATCCAAGTAGTTCACAACTACTTGTAACTTCCTCTTAGCTCACCCATTTACATTTCTATTTTTCCCCCAAAGCAATTTTCCACTTATAACTCCCATGAGAATTTTACATATGTGCACAAAACAATGATTAATTTGTGCACATTACATTAATGAATTCATAAAAGAATCAATTCACCTAGGAGACATAACTAAGTAATTTATTTTCACCCACATTTATATCTCCCTTTACAAGTCTTTTTACAATAATTAATTCATGAAAGAATTAATTCACAATATAGTTCACTCAATGAACTTGCCATAACTTAATATCTAATTATTTTTCACAATATAAATATTTAACTCTAAAGAGAATTAAATATATTTTTTTAAAGTGAAAAATAATTTATAACCTTTCCTAATTGTTGAGAGGGGGACCTATAGGTAATCGAAGGCAATATGTTTTATCACTCATAACCCTTTATTTATGGTACATGTTGATAAACATGTTTGGAAAATCAAATCTTGGGTTGATTTGGTGCTTGAGTCACATGTTCTACTAATTTATCATTGTCTCTCACATATTTCCTTCCAAAATCTACTAATGTGATAATGCACTGCATACTTCATTGCTTAGATCATAGGTCATGTAGGTGGTGGATTCATGACCCATTCACTTGCAGTGGGATGATTCATTAGTGGACTGTCTATATCCATGTGATTAATGTAGTGTTGATGTATGTCTCATTAGTTGGCCTTGTCTGAGGTCATTTGTGCATTAGTATGTTTCTTTTATGAGAGCATTGATTATGTTTCTTGTTCCTCACTTGTTCATTTTGGGACTTTGAGCATTTGGTTTATCTTGATATCATGTTAGCTCCATTGCACTTTTGATGAAATCGCATCTCTATCCCTATATCTTATCTTAAACTATAAGTGTTTCTTTCAAAATATTTTCTGATGTAAAAGTTTCAAAGTTATACTAACTTGAATATGAGATGACATTCTTCTTGTGGACAGTTTCTTTTCTTCTTGTTTCTATGTTTCTTTGATTCAGGTATATCATCAAAACCCAATTAAGGAATCAATTCATCTACACCTAACCTATAACTCAAGATGATTACTTGAAAATGTGGATATCCCTCCAATTGAACACACTAAAATGTACGTTTGTACCATGAAGCTGAAGATCACGTTACAAATTTTTGTAAATATTGGGTTTGATACCCCTTATTGTAAACTCCCTGATGAAGGAGCATCTCAGGTCCTTGGCAATCCTATGTCACCAAAAACATGTTTGAGTTTTCTATGTTTCTCGGTTCCTATTTTGACTGAGTTGCTTGGTTTCCTTTGTTGACTGAGTTGGTTGGTTATCTCTTTGGAGCTCGATAATTTCCCCGGCGCTCAGCGTTGCTTGTCTATTGCTCGATCGTCCTTGCATGTCGAGTTGTTTATTTGGGATTCTTGTTGAGGCTGACTTATGAAATTAATTTGGGTCATAGATTTAATGCTGGTATCCTCATTGGGAAGCATGTGGTCCCTGATATGACCGTTCCTTCCATTGATTGTGGATCTGAAGGCCGACTCAATTCGGTAGCCTCTTGTATAAGTATAGATGTCTGGTTAGAGTTTAGGGAGTCAGTTTTAGTAGAAGATAGATAATTGGAGATTGTTGGTAGATCCTTGCATGTTTGAGGACTTCTATAATTCATTGTAATATCTTGTCGTAACCGGGAAGGCCTTACAACTTGGCATGTATGAATCAATTTGAATGATGATATATGATTGATCATGCTTTCTCTCTCTCACTGTGTTGTTGTTTGCTTCCACATGTTGTTGAGCAGGGTAGATTGGTAGGGTGTGCCACTATTTTGGCCCCTCCTCTCTGCTCCTTGAGTCAAGTGGTATCAGAGCGAGGTTAGATCTGGATCTAGGTCTATGGATCTAGGTTTGTAGATTCCTTCTTGTGAAGCCTTGGTTGAAGTGTTGTGGGGTAGTAGATTGCAATCTGACCTACAATTGTAGAGGGTTTTCAAGATGGTTCGTGGGAGGCTAGAAGTGGATCCAGGATTGGCAGACATGTTGAGACAACTTACTGCTAGAGTTGAAGCTGTTGAAATAGCCTAGAGAAGAGGCAGACATCTTGAAGATGTTAGTGATGAGGAAATTGAAGTGGAACAAGGTGAAGCAGAACCTGAAATTTTTTTTGAGGCCAACTACTTTTCGGTTATTTGGGTCGACATGTTATAATTCATTCTAACCCTAAAGCAACAAAAATATTGTATAATATGGCTTAGGGTTAGGGTTTATTCATATGTATGATTTTATTATTTGCGGTGAAATTGAGCTGTAAGGGATTACGGATTGTAATCAGGTTGTAATCACTGGATAATAATATTATTGGACTCAATGTTGGTGGACATAGCCCAGGGATTGGGTGAACCACGTTAAATCTTTGTGTCTTGTGTTCTCTTCTATGTGGTTTATTATTTTCTGATATTAGTTATATTTGCACATAATTGTTATTTCTTCCTTGTTAATCCTAACAAGTGGTATTAGAGTGAGGTTATTTCATTTGTTCTTTCATCTATTCTCTGAAGCAGGTCTCACGAGTTAGTGGGAGAGTCTCTCGGTTAAGTGGGAGAAATGGCAGATGAGGGTAGGCTAAAGGTTGATAAGTTTAATGGGCAGAACTTCTAATTATGGAAGATGCAAATGGAGGACTATCTCTATCAGAAGGATCTATGGAAACCATTAGAGGGAATAGCCAAGAAAGAGGCTAAAATGTCTCAGGAAGATTGGGATATTTTAGATAGGAAGGCACTGGGGAGTATTCGTCTATGCCTGGCACAATCGGTGGCATTCAATATTACTGGAGCAACGACAGCTAAAGATTTGATGGAAACCCTAGCGAAGTTGTATGAAAAGCCTTCAACTTCAAACAAGGTATTTCTTATGAAGCATTTATTTAATATGAAAATGGTAGAAGGTGGATCAATCGCTGATCATTTGAATGAGTTTAATACAGTTACAAGTCAGTTAACCTCAGTTAAAATTACTTTCGATGATGAGGTTAGGGCTCTCTTGATTTTCAAGGTGAGGAAAGATTCTTGAAGGCTTTGACAAGTTTGAAGTCGACACCACATTTTAACCCTCCTGAGTATAGTGGAAAATTGGATTCTGATGAATTGATGGACTAGATCACTGAGATGGAAAAGTATTTTGAGTATGAAAATGTATTTGAGGACAAGAAGGTGAGAATTGCAAGCACAAAGTTGAAAGGTCCTGCATCCTTGTGGTGGGAACATCTGCAATTGGATCAGAAAAAGAAAGGCAAAGACAAAATCAAGGTATGGAATAAAATGGTGAATAAATTGAAAGGAAAGTTCTTACCTTGTGATTATCAGATTAACCTAGTTAGGCAAATGTAAAGTCTAAGGCATAAAGATAGCTCGGTAAAGGAGTATACTGAGGAATTCTATAGATTAGATATCAGATCTAGACATGATGAAGATGATGTGGAAAAGATTGCTAGATACCTGAATGGTTTGAGGGTTTCCATCCAAGAAGAAATCAGTTTGGTCAAATTGGAGAACATTGAAGAGGCTTATCAATTTGCATTGAAAGCTGATGAGAAATTGAATAAAAGACATGAACAAAGACAAAGAGGTCGAGGTGGTAGATTCCCTAGAGGAAGAGGTAGATCTAATGGTGAAAATGGTAGATCTGAACCTGAAAAGACAAATCTAGATAAAGGCAAGACCGAGTGGAAAGGTGAAAGTTCATTTAGAGGTAGAGGTAGTAACTACTGAGGTGGTTATAGCAGAGGTAATTTCTGAGGAACTTGTTACAATTGAGGAGAAGAAGGGCATAGATCTTTTGAGTGTACACATGCTAGTAAGAAGGCTAGTAGCAGTATAAATGCTTTGGTGTAAGAAGAGTTACCGAATGAACCTAAGAAGGAAAGTAACTTGATGGTAAGAAGAGCACTGTGGAATGAAGGTAAAAAGGAAGATCCGGTAAGGAAAAGTTTGTTCAAGACTAGATGTAGAGTTTGTAACAAATTTTGGAAGGTAATCATTGATAGTGGTAGCTTAGAGAATCTGGCATCTGAGGAAATGGTCAAAAAGTTGTAGTTGCAAAGGTTGGAACATCTGAAGCCCTATCAGATTTCATGGATCAAAGATGAGCACACACTCTTGGTAAGTGAACAATGTTATGTGAATTTGAAAATTGGAAAGTACTATGATAAGGCATTGTGTGATATCATGCCTATGGATTGTTGTCATATTTTGTTGGGTAGACCTTGGCAATATGATAGACATGCTATATATGATGGGAGATTGCATAAATATACTATTTGGGCCGATGGAAGAAGACAAATCTTTTTACCTTTGATGGAAGAACATGTTAATAATGTTTGCACATCTGTGAAAGTTTTCTTGATGGAAGGAAGAAAATTTGTTAAGGATTTGAAGAAGAATGATGTATGTTTTGCTGTGATTCTTAACAAACTAAGTAAGAAAATAGAGGATAGTGTTCCTGAGGAGATTGATAAGTTACTCACCGAGTACAGTGATATCATTTCTAACAATGTACTTGATGGTTTGCCACCAAAAAGAAGTATTGATCATTGCATGGATATAATCCCTAGAGCTAGTTTACCGAATAAGGCACCTCATCGGTTAACACCTACCAAGAATCAGGAATTGAATTGACAGATTCAAGAGTTGCTGGATAAAGGTTTGATCAGAGAAAGTTTGAGTCCTTGTGCAGTACCTACGGTATTGGCACCAAAGAAGAATGGAGAATGGCGAATGTGTATTGATTCTAGAGCAATCAATAAGATAACAGTGAAGTATAGGTTTCCTATACTGAGAATGGATGACATAATGGACAATTTGACTGGAGGAAAGTATTTTACAAAGATTGATTTGAAAAGTGGGTATCATCAGATCAAAATTAGAGAAGGTGATGAATGGAAGACTGCTTTCATGACAAAGGAAGGTTTGTATGAGTGGTTGGTTATGCCTTTTGGTTTAACTAATGCACTAAGTACTTTTATGAGGTTGATGAATGAAGTTTTGAAGAAATTCTTGGGTAAGTTTGTGATTGTATATCTTGATGATATTCTAATATTTAGTAAGACCAGAGAAGAACATTTGTTGCATGTTAGACAAGTTTTGCAGAGATTGAAAGAAGAAAAGTTGCTGATAAATCTGAAAAAGTGTTCATTCATGAAAGAGGAGAATGTGTATTTGGGATTTGTAATTTCAGCTGATGGTTTGAAGATGGATCCTGAAAAGGTTGAAGCTATTTTGAATTGGCCTACACCTATGAATGCTAGTGAGGTAAGATCATTTCATGGTTTGACAAGTTTTCATTGAAAGTTCATAAGGAATTTCAGTTCAATTTGTAATGCTATGACTGAGACTATGAGAGGAGATAAAAGAGAATTCAAGTGGACACATGGAGCTAATAAAAGTTTTGAAGCTCTGAAGCAAAAGGTTGCTAAGTTGCCTATTTTTGCATTGCCTGATTTCAATAAGGTATTTCAAGTGGAATGTGATGCAAGTGGTAGTGCAATTGGAGTTGTGTTGAGTCAAAAAGGTAAACCTGTTGCTTTCTTTAGTGAAAAGTTGAATGATGCTAGAAGGAAATATTCTATGTATGATCAAGAATTCTATGCTATTGTTCAAGCACTGATGAAATGGAGACATTATTTGATACTGAATGAATTTGTGTTGTACACTAATCATAAGGCTTTACAGTATTTGGGTAGTCAAAATAAGTTGAATCAGAGACATGTGAAATGGGTTGAGTATTTGCAAAGTTATACATTTGTGATAAAGCATAAGAGTGGAGTCACTAACCAAGTTGCTGATGCATTGAGTAGAAGAAGATCTTTGATGACCGAGATGAAAATTGATGTTCTTGGTTTTGATGAGATGAAAGATTTGTATGAAACTGATCCTGATTTTTCTGAGCCATGGAGAAAGTGTAGAGCACCTATTCAAGATCAACCAAGTACAAAATGGGAAGAATATTTCATTCAAGAAGGTATGTTGTTTAAAGGTATTCAGTTGTGTATACTGAGAGGACAAATGAGAACTAATTTGATAAAGGAGAAACATAGTAGTGGTTTGACTGGACATTTTGGTATTGATAAGACTTTGAATTTGCTTAAGGAGAAATAATTTTAGCCATGGTTGTATAAAGATGTTCAAAAATTTGTGAAAATTTGTGAAATTTGTCAAGTTGCAAAAGGAGTAAGTCAGAATACTAGATTGTATATACTGATTGTTGTACCTGAGAAACCTTGGATTGACATATGTATGGATTTTGTTCTTGGCTTATCGAAGATAGTAAGAGATAATGATTCTATATTTGTTGTGGTGGATAGATTTTCAAAGATGGCACATTTTATACCTTGTAGAAAGACATCAGATGCAATACATGTAGAAGATCTTTTCTTTAAGAAAATTGTCACATTGCATGGATTACGGAGGAGTATTATCTCTGACCGAGACACTAAATTTGTTGGATATTTTGGGAAGACTCTTTGGAGAAAGTTTGGCACTGAGTTGAAATATAGTTCTACATTTCACCCACAAACCGATGGATAGACATAAGTTGTGAACAAAAGTTTGGGAAATCTTTTGAGATGTTTAGTTGGAGACACACCTAGTAATTGGGATTCTGTGTCGGCACAAGTAGAGTTTGCATATAATAATTCTGTGAATAGGAGTACTGGAAAAACACCCTTTGAGATTGTGAATGACATATAGTTGAGAGGTATATCTGATTTGAGGGATATTACTGATGAAAGTAAGAGAAGTATTGAAGGAGTGAAATTTGGTGAGTACATGAAGACATTGAAAGAAGATGTGAGAATCAAGTTGGAAAAAAGTAATCAGAAATACAAAGACAGAGCTGATAGATCAAGGAGACATAAGACTTTTGATATTGGTGATGAAGTGATTGTTCATTTGAAGAAAGGTCGATTTCCTGTTGGAACATATGGGAAGCTGAAAATGAAAAAGTTTGGACCTTGCAAGATTTTGAGAAAATTTGATAGTGGAAATGCATATGAGATTGAATTACCTGATGACATGGACATATCACCTATTTTCAACATTTCTGATTTGTATGAGTATCATGAACCTGATGAAGACATGATAGTACCAATGGAGTATCCTAAGAAATGAAATGAAGAAGTTGAGAAGATTTTGGAACAGAGAATTGGTAGAAGTACAAGAGGAAAACAATATATGGAATATCTGGTAAAGTGGAAGAACAGACCAATTGAAGATAGTTCATGGATTTCACAGTTTGAGTTGGATGCAGCTCGGACAATACCTACTTAATGATTTAGAGAATCATTTCTAAATAACCCCAGGTGTCTGATGCAGGAGCATCTCAGGTCCTTGGCAATCTTGTGTCACCAAAAACATGTTTGAGTTTTTTGTGTTGCTCGGTTCCTGATTTGACCGAGTTGCTCGATTTCCTTTGTTGATCAAGTTGGTCGGTTATCTCTTTGGTGCTCGGTAATTTTCCTAGTGCTCAGCGTTGCTTGTTTGTTGCTCAGTTGTCCTTGTGTGCCGAGTTGTTTATTTTGGATTCCTGTTGAGGCTGACTTATGCAATTAATTTGGTTCACAGATTTAATGCTGGTATCCTCATTGGAAAGCATGTGGTCCCTGATCTGACCGTTCCTTCTGTTGATTGTGGATCTGAAGACCGACTCGGTTCGGTAGCCTCTTGTATAAGTATAGATGTCTGGTTAGAGTTTAGGGAGTCAGTTTTAGTAGAAGATAGATAATTGGAGATTGTTGGCAGATCCTCGAATGTTTGAGGACTTCTGTAATTCATTGTAATAGATGATCGTAACTGGGAAGGCCTTACATCCCGACATGTATGAATCAATTTGAATGATGATATATGATTGATCTTGCTTTCTCTCTCTCATTGTGTTGTTGTTTGCTTCCGCGTGTTGTTGAGCAGGGTAGATTGGTAGGATGTGCCATTGTTTTGGCCCCTCCTCTCTGCTCCTTGCATCACTCCCCAAGTAAATATTAAAGGGGGTGTTAGAAGATTAATCTTTACTTGTATTTATTAATTATAATTAGGAGATTCCTATGGAATCCCTACTTGTAATTTTTCCTCTAGTCCAAATGGGAGGACAACTCATTTTATGTAATTACTCTTTTTAGTCTATCCTCCTTAAGAGGATTGTGACACTTGGCACACACCTATTATGAATGGTGGCATTCATATTCTTGGGAGTTACATAGTAACTCCTCTCCTCATCTCTATTTAAGAGATGCTTCTCTCTCATTTCTTGTGATTAAGTTATTGTAATGAGCATCTCTCTCTCTCTCTCTCTCTCTCTCTCCCCTTCAGGCTATGGCCTCATTCATAATTTCACAAGGGGTTTTTCTCATGGTAACTCTTTCTCCCTAATCAAGCTCACTTGGATTGTTTATTGTTCCTTTATATCTTTATTATTTCTTTCATTTTCCTTAGTTGACTTTCCATACCCCTTCAACATACCCATTGCACCCAACATGCCATTGATTGTTTAAATATCTATTAACCTATAATGTTTCTCTCTTATTCACTCGTGTTGGAGGTGAAACCCAACAATTATAGAATCTTTCTCTCCAAGTCTTTTTGACTCTTCATATTTTAGATAATGCTATTATATCTATCTATAAAAGAATGTTGATTATTGCATTATAATGAGCTGAGAGTTGTATCTTTGAATCAGTGATTAATAATATTATTGCTCTGCTTTGAAGGTGGATGTAGCCTTTATGGTGAACCATGTTAAATCTGGTCTCAAGTTATCTTATTTATGTTTGAATCTCTATTTAGTTTTATTAATTTGTTGTCAACTCATATTTAACAATTGGAATCAGAGCAGGTTGTGCTCGATTGTTTGACAAGAGAGATTCAAGCTTGAGTGGGAGCAATGACATTTGAAAAAATAAAGGTTGAAAGGTTTCAATGGGAAAAATTATGCATTATGGAAAATGCAGATGGAGGATTCTTTATACCAAAAGGATTTGTGATGGTCATTACAAGGTAAAGCTAAGAAACTTATAGCCATGTCGAGTGAAGATTGGGATATTCTAGATAGAAAAGCACTAGGAGTGATTTGGTTGTGCCTGTCTCCATTAGTAGCATTTAATATCTCTAAGGAAAATACAACTGTTGAATTGATGATGATGTTGGATAAATTGTATGAAAAACTTCAACATCGAATAAAGGTTTTCTTATTAAGCAGTTGGTTAATATGAAAATGGTTGAAGGAAAATCTATAGAAGAACATTTAAATAGTTTTAATATTGCAACAAGTCAATTAGATTATGTAAAAATTACCCTTGGTGAAGAAGTTCGGGCTTTATTAAAATGCTGTCCTCTTTTCTAGAAAGCTAGAATAGTGTGGTTATGACAGTTAGTAATTCTATTTTTGGTTTGAATACTTTGAAATTTGATGATGTTGTTGGTGTAATTTTAAGTGAGTAAATGCACAGGAAAAGAGAGGGTGAGACACCAATAGGTAATGCTTTTATTGCAGATGAAAGAGACAGATCAAGAAGAAAATGAAAGAATCTGAGTGATCGTGACAAATCACAAGCAAGATCAAAATTTAGAAGTAGAGAGACTAGCTGTTGGTTTTAGGGTAAGCTAGGCCATGTCAAAAAGAATTGTTGGTCATATAAGAAGGTTGTAGAAAAACAAAAAAGAATAGGAAGCCAATGTAGCATATAAAGAGGATGCAGGTGTTCTTATTCTAACCACCAAAGAAACTGCAAATCATGTTTGGGTGTTTCATTCAAGATCATCTTTTCATGTGACTCCGCATAAGGAATATTTCCAAAACCCACAAATACGTGACTTTGGTAAGGTTGTTTTGGGTAATAATAAATCCTGTGATATTTCTGGTATAGGGGATGTGTTGTTAAAATTAAAGAATGGTAATTGTTGGTTGTTAAAAGAAGTTAGATATGTTCACCAGCGTAAGCACAATTTGATTTCAGTTGGGCAACTTGTTTCTCAAGGGTGTGAAATCAGGTTTGAATCAGATAGATGGAAGGTTAAGAAGGGAGCTTTGGTGATTACTCAAGGCACTAAAATGGATAGCTTGTATGTAGTAGAAAGTCGCATTAAAGTAGGGGTTATTTATCCCATGCTAGCTTTTTCTATGCCACTATCACAACCTCTTATTGAAAACATCCTAAGAGAAGAAAATGAGGAATTTAAAAGAGGAAGATATATGAACTATTAAGAAAATGTGAGAAGTAGAATGAGATAATTAATGATCTAAGCTTACAGATTCTAGAGTTTTCAAAATTACAGGGTTCGAGCCCTTCAAAGAGCATGGAGGAAGAGGACGTGTGCATCAAGATGAAGTCTTTGGAGAGACAGTTGGAGTTCATCGAAATTCAGGAGGAATATGTGAAGGAAGAGAAAAAGAATCAAAGAGAGCGCGAGAGGAATTCAAGAGGATAAAATCTGTTCCATTGGCGATTAGGCAGTTTGTGGAAACGGTAAAATATAATAATGACATCGTGGGTTCTACTACGAGCCGCAACTACTATGTACGAGGGGTTTTTAAGGCCTCTGCGTCTGTTGCCTTTCACAGGCACTCCAATGCCCTCGTTTGCATCCTGCCGCCGGAAGCAAAGGCCTCTATTTGGCTTCCTTCGCAATCCAACAAGCCTGATCTGTGGGAGAAGTTCTTGCCCACTGTCGTTGTTCAGAGGGAGTCGTTTAGGCAAAAGGAAGGCATTTACAATGAAGGTTGTAAACTCTTGCAAGTCGCATAAGATAAATTGGGAACCAATGCGGTGCAACTTATCTGCGGTTTTCCCAAAACACTCTAAACCCATGGTAGTCAAAGAGAAGCTTGATTCTTATATCGGTGGATTGGACATACAAAAACATGGAATCTAGTTGTTGTTGACACACCATGATCTCAATACACACGTGAATTGATTCTCCCCACAGTGTGCTGCTCTATGAACTCCTCAGCATCGGAAAGACCATAATGACCAAGGCCATTGCTC
This sequence comes from Chamaecyparis obtusa, assembly GCA_027943335.1. Lineage (NCBI taxonomy): Eukaryota > Viridiplantae > Streptophyta > Pinopsida > Cupressales > Cupressaceae > Chamaecyparis > Chamaecyparis obtusa. The sequence continues at coordinate 254,901 of BSBK01007237.1, read as the reverse complement.
ATCACATTAGCATTGTTGGTTCGAACTTCGTGGCGAAGTACCTTGGAGAGGGACCAAGGATGGTTCGTGATGTCTTTTGTCTAGAAGAAGAAAATACACCTGTTATAATTTTCATTGATGAGGTAAATGCAATTGCAACAACAAGGTTTCGTGATCAAATTGGGGTTTTAGGGAAATATTTGGAAAAGCATAATGGTGTTTATTTTGGGGAAATAACAGAGCCTCTATTATGATAGTTTGAGGACTAAAAATATGCTAATAAGTTGTTTGGTGGTGATAGTAATGCAGATGTGGCACTTATTACCTATCTAATAAAAGACAAAATGGGAGAGAATATGTCAGATGACATGAATAGCTTCAGGGGTTTTGGATTTATTATTTTTAAAGATAAAATAGTCATAAGTAATTCAGATTTAGCTTGGAGGAGATTAATTAGAAGTGTTTGTGAACAGTTTTTGGCAATATTAAAATCATGTATTTTTCAGAGACTAAAGTTGTCTTGAAATTAAGAATGAAAGCAGAGAATATTATTATGTTTGGGTTTCAAGTGAGAGATTGTTGAAGATGAAATCCAATATCTAGAGAATCTTTCCCTCCAAGTCTTTTTGACTCTTCAAATTCCATATAATGCTATTATATCTGTCTATAAAAGAATGTTGATTAATGCATTATAATAAGTTGAGAGTTGTATCTCTCAATCAGGGATTAATAATATTATTGCTATGCTTTGAAGGTAGATGTAACTAAATAGTGAACCACGTTAAATCTGGTCTCAACTTGTCTTATGAATATTTGAATCTATATTTAATTTTATTAATTTGCTGTCAATTCATATTTAACAAACTCTAAAGTCAGCTAGTAAATCACTCATAATATTCAACAGATTGCCTTACTAAAGACGTTGCTAATAATGTAAAGTTCAATGTATCTTAAACTTTCCAAGAAATTCATAAATTGCATTGACGATGAAACCTAATTTCCAAGTGAACTTTTAAATGGTTTCCAGTCTTGCAAAGTAATCCAGAAGAGAGCATAGACTTTCCCTTTACCTGACTTTGTAAAATATTTATTACAGGTGGAAAAACATTTATGTTGCTTCAAACTCCCTTGACTTGACTCCGTGTAAGGATAAATACGTGGCTTATATTTAGTTAGAACTACCTCGACTTGACCTTGTGACAGATTGCTTATTCTTCCTTGTACGTTCCGTTTAAGGATTTTGAGACCTTTTCTTTTTCAAATATTTTGAGTTTAAAAAAAAAAAAAAAACCTTTTCTTTTTCAAATATTTCGAGTTTTTTTTTAAAAAAAAAAAACACTTTGTATTTGCCTTTGCATATCAAATACACACTCTTGTGTTATTACTGAAAATTTTATTATAATTTTGTATAGGAAAAGAAAGACTTTATGTCTGCATTGACTACTTTGCACATGCACCGTAATTCCAGGCATAAATTGCTTTCGTTTCGTCCCCAGTCTCTATAAAATGGATTACAACACTCTCTTTCAAACCAGCCATGATAATCTCTAAAGTTATTGAAATGGCACAAGTTCCTCAAAATTCTCTGCTTGAGTCCATTATTGTCATTGTAGCGTTCATTACCCTGTCCGACAAGCCAAATCTATGTCTCTGTAGATGTCCTGATTATGAGTCTGAAGCTCTTTTAAGCCTCAAATCTTCCTCGAATGACTCTGACGGGAGTCTCAATTCATGGGTGAATGGAACTGATTGTTGCATGTGGGATGGGATAGCCTGCAATGAGGAAATGAACCACGTAACAAGGATCGGTACCACGAGTTCTCCCCTTTCCATGCAAAGGGGCATCATATCTGATAGTTTGTGCGACCTCCATTTTCTCACAAACCTGGAGTTGGGTGGCAATGGATTAACAGGTACTCTTCCTCCCTGCTTAGGTAAACTTTCTTACTTGCGGCTTCTGAGTTTAGAAGGTCATAGGTTAAGTGGGGAAATTCCTTCTACATTTTGTGAGCTCACCAACCTTATTGATCTTGGACTCAGTGGAAACCAACTAAATGGAAGCCTGCCATATTGTCTCGGAAATCTTTCTTCTCTAATCTATCTATACATGGAAGAGAATAAATTCAGTGGAAGCATACCATATTCTATAGGCAGTCTCTCCTCTCTTAATTTTCTGTTTATTTCTCACAATTCACTAAGTGGTCCAATACCCATTTCTATAGGCAATCTTTCTTCTCTCATTCAACTGGATATTTCCTTCAACCACCTAACTGGAACTTTTCCATCCACATTCGCTCAGCTCTACTCACTTGGAACCCTAACCGCTGATGGAAATCCATTCAGTGAGAATATTTTATCCTCGCCATTTCCATCTTCTATTACTGAAATCTCCCTTACCCTCCTCAACCAGACAATTTCAGAAACCATTTTCCATAACCTCACTGGATTGCGTGCTTTACAGCTTTCCAATTGTGTGCTAAATATAAGTACAACCTGGATTCCTGAAGTCCAGTTAACATCCTTAATTTTGAAATCCTGCTATATTGGTGGCCAAATTCCAGGTTGGATTTCAACTCAAATATCACTTAAGGAGTTGGAATTGACAGATAACAATCTTTATGGAGAAATTCCCTCTTGGCTATTTAGTCCGCCCATGAAATTCCTAACCCTGTCAGGAAATCATCTGCAAGGCAAACTTTGTGCATCTGACTCAATGTATCTGAGGCTCTTGGATCTGTCTAGGAACGAATTGAGTGGGCCCATGCCATCAGTGTGGCCTCCATATCTTGGACAACTAAGGCTCAATGACAATAGGCTCAATGGAAATATACCTTCAAGCTTGGGAAGTCTGCCTTTTCTTCAATTGATAAATTTGGCGAACAACCAATTGAATGGAACAATTCCTCCCAGTTTGTCGAATTGTCATTATTTTCTGCGAGTATTGAACTTGGGAGGTAATAGTTTGGAAGGAACCATACCCCAAGAGTTTGGTGACCTAAGCCTCTTCTCCTTGGTCATTAAGAATAATAAGCTAAATGGATTCTTTCCTAGTTCAGTGCTAAATTTTTCAGCAATAAGAGTTCTTGATATTGGGAATAATTCATTTGAAGGACAGATTCCAAACGCAATTGGGAATCTTTCAGAATTACAAGTGTTGATAATGAAGGGAAATCTTTTTACTGGTAGCATTCCTTTAGAAATTGGGCAACTGAAGCAGCTCCAGATCTTAGACCTTGCTTCCAACAGTTTATCTGGCTTAATTCCATCTAGCATTGTATCTTTGCAAGCAATGTCTGTACCAACGGAGGATGGAAATACCTTGAATGAGGATATGTCATTTGTTCTTCAGTTTGGCAGGGGCCCTTATCAGGATGATTTGAATATGAATTTCAAAGGTGTAGAGCTATACTATCCATATATTCTTTCCACACTGACTGGCATAGATCTCTCTAACAATCAATTGAATGGAGATGTTCCTCTTGATTTTGGGAAATTGAAGGGGTTGCGGTTTCTGAATCTATCCATGAACAATCTTAATGGAATTATTCCACATAGTTTGGGGGATATGAGTCAACTTGAAGCATTGGACCTTTCTTCAAACAGGATTTCTGGACATATTCCTTCAGAGCTTCAGTCTGTGAGCTATTTGGCCTATTTAAATTTGTCCAACAACAATCTCTCAGGCAGCATACCGCAAGCAGGACAGATGATTACATTTGAAAATACATCATATTCTGGAAATCCTTATTTGGAGGGATGCCCACTTCCAAAGAATTGCCCTTGGCCGAAATTTAGACCTTCTCCTCCTGTAAGTGATGGTGAACATAAAGATGAAGATGATAGCGAGCAAATACCATGGTATCAAATTGGAATAGGATGGTCATATGGAGCAGGTTTTCTTATTGTTGTAGTCTTATTGCTTTCAATAAGAGAGAGGTGGAGAAAGCAGTACTTCAAGAAGGTTGATGATATTTTGAATTTCCTCTTTCCCTTCTTGCGTAATAGGGCATTTTGAAGGCTTTCTCACATAGTAAGACATTTGGAAGGATTATTGTTTCACCAGAATTGAGACAAAACTGTGCTTTAAAATCAAATATTTGATTTTTGAGCTCATTTTGCAAGTTTACTCTATTTGATGTAGTCTGAAAAAGACAATAATAATAATCACTTGTATCTTGCATGCATAGATATACACATAATTATCGTTGGTCTTCCATTTAAATTGTTGTTGCATTTGAGTTGCTATTATAGAACTGTTTTTTAATGAAGAAGCCAAACATTGGTGGCAAGATTTTAAGAGGTATGAACATTAAAATATGCATGTAGTTTATTTGCATGAAATGGATGTTTACCTAGAAATATTAATTGAGGCCGTGATGTTAAAAATATTAATTATATCTAATTACATTTATTATGTTAAGACATGTCTCATGCAAGAGACACTTTTTTTAAGCATAATGCATATTTAAGGATCTTTAGACCCATCTATTTGCATATATAAAAAATATTGTTTTGTACTCTTCGATTTTTCTAAATGACATTGGAAAAATGATCATGAAAGATTTGACTAAAAAAATTGGCTGATTCAGTTCACAGGATCTCGGGGATGAAAAATTCTACTTACAATCCATTCAAAGTGATTTACTGCGCGTTGACAGAGAGCGGGCTATAATAGAGTTCCAGAAAATGGCCTACAGATAGGTTAAATAATAGATCACGGCTTGTAGATCACAGCTGACTGCACCTTCATGAGATTAGGTTAATCTGCAGACAAAAGAGATTGAGATTGAGAGATTGAGGCACAATTTTTCAATAAGCCTCTTGGTATTAGACGGTTGGATTTTTTTTTTTGAGGAGTGAAGGTTTCAGGGAAACAAATCAGAGATGCTGCCATGAATAAATAAATAAATAACAAGAAGACAACATATCAAATGGTAAATCCACCAATTTTGAAGAATTGAACTAAAGGAGTCGTAAATCTGAAAACAGGGGAAACATAGAAAAAACAGAGCACACACAAATTTTCAAACAAAATAATTTTCACTCATTCAAGGATCGATTAAATTTTGTCTCAGTTATGAGGTCTTTTACATTCATCGCAGGCATGATACTCTTACAACTCTAACACCATGAAGATGGTTATTTATAAAGAATATGTTTTCTAAAAACAAACCAGAAACTGAAGAATTATCTTCCATGCATTTGGCATGCTAAATATGCATCTACTAGCAAACTAAGCATGGTGAACAGTATGGGTAACTGAGTGAGGATCTTCCAATTCTACATGCAAATCAGTTTACATCAGATCTTTCAGTTCAGACCACAAGTTTATTGTTTAGTTTATCCTTCATCAAACAGGACAGAGCAGAGTGCATGGCAAATCTTTAAATACTCAATCTGGATTAGTTCAACATCAGTTGCCATCAGGAGGCAAGGTAGATTGAAGATTGGCTTAGAGTCCCTGATAAAGGAAGGCGAATTGTAGTTAGATGCCACTACAATTATTCTTGAAGCTAGAGGGACTTGAAGTTGTAGAAAATTAAGATATAGATTGCACTGCAGTGAAGACAAGTTCATAGAAGGATTATATGATCAATGGCCAAACTAGTGAAATATGGTATGAAAATCCACCTTTTTCCTGCCACAAGGAGCCATTTTCCACTGACTGGAAAATGGAAACACATTCAGCTTGCACCATCTGGCAACATGACAGATAAAGTCATCGGAAGAAACACAAGCATACAAAAACACCAGTGGGCGAAAATCAGCTGAGCTTCTAATGTCCAATAGACAATCCAGTTGAACAACTCTGCCTCAAGATTCATTCCTAACCTTGTGTTAATGTCTAATCATATCGGGCTCATTCATATTAGATTCAGTTAGATTAAGTGTTTTTAATATTCTGTTTTGGTTTAGGCTTTTGTGTCACAACCACGTTTTTCCTTTCCTATATTTCCGGCTATTATTCTGGCCTAGTGGGGGACACAACTCCTAGTTTTATTTATTTTATTAAGGGCACGTTTTGAGTTTCAGTTAAGAGATGAATGAATGTTTTATTTTCCCAGCCACGTCAAGGAAGAGGTGGCATGGTGGAACAAATTGTGAAGGAATTTAAACTTCAATTGCTATCCATTGCTGGTGTGGAAGAAATTTTGAAGCCACGATGAGTAGTGGTGTTAAATTTGGAACCATCAAATGAAATTAAATTTGTGAGTTTAAGTTTAATTTGGGAAACTGCCTTATATTCTGGTATTATCGCAGCCTTTAGTGGAACGAAATGAGGATTGAAATTCAAATGTAGAAAATGAAATGAAATTTCGTTATCATGCATTAGAAAACGGTTTTTTTAAATAAGGAGCATTGGAAAAAAAAGAAGACTCACGCACGAGAAAGAAAGGGAAGGAGCTCACATGAAAGAGCATGGTAATAGACGGCAGTTTGGAGAAAGAAAGAACAGGATAGCATTGTTTTGGTGCAGCAGTATTGTGTTCCAGTGAGAAGATAATCAATAGAAGTCATTCATAGTATTTGAGTCCGGAACAGCGATTAGAGTTTTAAGGGAACTTCCGGAATTCTTAAAAGAAATATAAAAGTTGGGTGTTGTTGGAAATTCAAGCAGCGTTAATAACAGACAGAGAGCATCCTCTTCCAATTGCAGTCTGTAGCTCCTTTTCACAGGGAGTTTTGAGAAGAAAAAAGGGGCGAATATCAGAGGGGAAAAGGACTCGCACGATGTGAGAAGGAGCTGGAAAATACCAGCAAGCGAATTCCCTGTTTGGTCAAGATTGTTAGCAGCGTGAATTGCCAGGTTATTTTTATTTTAAAAATATCTCTATTTCTTGTATTCAGCTTTAAGAAATCCTAAGTTCTGCATATGATGGAATTCTGAATTTAAGGTTGATGTTTTGGGGCTTTGATCTTTTATGAATTGGGATATATATATATTTAGTTCGGTACCTCTGTAACTGCCCACTCCTCATACCAAATTTGAGAGAATCAATACGGAGGAAAAGAAGGTCCTGTTCCTTGACTGTAGAAACCAAACAAATCCTGCAGACTGGAAAGTCGAATACTGTATTCACTTCTTGCAAAATGTACTATTGAATGTCTGAGTTAAGGCTGAGTTGTGCTATGCTTCATTTGGCCGCCTCCTGAACATGTGCGTTGTGTAATGCATGATGTTCGTAGGTCAGTAGGTATCTTATATAGCCATTTGCATAAGGAATCTCGTCATGGTATGTATCACTTTAAAAACTGCAATACCTGGCATAGTAGTCATATACCATGGACTTCTTATAATTACCAACAAATACCAATTTAGCAAATGTATTTCAGAGTTTATTTGAGAAATAAATACTGTTTAAAAAGAAGAATGCATTTCGCCAGAAGCGAAAGTAGAAGATGCCATGGTCAATATTAAAGAATGTTTACATCTCCTCTCGTTGGTTGTGCGAACTATTTTTCTTTCATTTCTGCGAGAAAGTTTAATGAGGCCGCTAGTTGTAGTTGAAGCTGGCAATTTATTTATTTATAGATTCTCTGGAATGATAAGTTTTTACTGATAAAGTAAAATCTGTTTCTTTCTTGAATGTAAAACTGAATATATGCCCGAGGAAATGCCGAGTGGGTCTTAATATAACATAGTGCTAGTAGATCGATACATTCTTAATGATTTTACCCGTGTCTGATTAACCTTTAGTGTGTGTCGTTCAAACAACACAGGCCACTTTTTCTCATTAAATTCTGTTATCATTTAGCTCATAAGCGAAACAGTATCTATTTAGAACAATATTGTTTACAAGTTTTGCTTTGGGGAAACTCATTGAAATTATGTCCAACAGACCAATTTTTGACATACGTCTATTTAGTGGGAAAAGAACTCCATGACTTTGTAAGTTGAACCCTTTACATTAACCATTGAACTGTGCATGCGAGTTATATAAACTTATTATGTTCCATCCTACACAAGTTGTATTCATGGCAAAAGTCTAAAAATGAATGTGAAACACATTATGATTGTATTTTCCTATGCTAAAAGATTAAATGCTATATCCAAACAGATCTGCACTGGGAAATATGTTGAAAGCTAAAGGAAAATATAAATATAGGATTTGGGAAATTTATGTTATAGGGTTATTGGAGAAACAACTAATTAGATGGTGTCTGTTCATGGCAACTGTTTAAGACCTATGACACATTATATTGAATTTATTGCTTCCTTGCTAGATTTGATTTCAAATACTACTGATTTGGAAAGTGGGTAGCTGGGTAATCAACATATGCTAGTAAGCGATCACTGTAAAAGGTGAAAGATTGGATTAGAATAATTTCTGGTAAGATCGAATAAAGCATTAACTGTTATCACAAGTGGACGGTGTTAAGTTGCTTATTTTTTTTTCTAAGTTTCTTGTATTCTTTTGGGCTAATTTGCATATCAGAGATATATTTTTTATTATTAAGAGGGACTGATGTATGTTAATTGTACTTGTGAATTCTATATATTACATAAGGGTGAACTCTCTGAAAGTAAATACATAGATAATGATATATAGGATGAGGTATGCATGTATTGAGAACTATTGAAATATTGAGGTATTCTCTTAATTCAATTATCATCACTTATTTAAACCATATGCATGGAATGAAGCTAGGAACTTTGAGGTGTTATCAAAGAAAATGTTGTTGTTTCATTTGTCATATCTTGATGTACTTTTTGACTGTCCATGATAATAATATATTACTCATGATCATATTAAGGAGAGCTGATTTACCTTGTTTTCTTTAGAGGTGTGGTTAGATATACATTTTTTTCATGATGATCATTGCATGTAATGACTTCTTTGAGAAATTATGAATTACCATTATGTTCCATGTGTGAGATGGAACCTCAATTCTATGAAATTGAAAGGAAATGAGATGTTGAAGTTTCTACTTTCTTAAGTAAGATTTATGTACTGGTGTGTCCATGATTTGTTAATCTAAAGTATAGAAATATTTTGACACACTAATTCCATTACTTCAGTTAGTTTTACCTTGTTAGACTACCTCTAGCTGGGCTGGGTATCCTTCATGTCAAGAAGGATTCCGGGGAAGTGTTAATGCTTCGTGGTAGGGTGGAAATGCACTCCCACAATATTTTCGCCCTAGCTGACTTTTGTGTTCAGGTTTCTGAGCATTTTTCAAGAAGGACATTACCTTATAGTGCTATTCGCATTTGGTATTCGACATGGTGGTATTTATCGACTCTAAGGTTTTCCTTTCTTTTTATGAGATAGAAGATTGTAATTGAGGCTATATTAATCTTTTACTACATGTCTCAACAGTTGGTCAAAATTCTATTGATTTTGTTATCTTGACATGATAGTTTATTTATACTTGTATTTGATGGGACTTTTCTTATTGTGATTTCTTTAGGAGACTCGACATATGGTCGACGTTTCACTCAACTTTGAACAGAGGTATGATTTATCTTTTCAACAGTTATGGTCGTAATTATATTTCTATTATTTCTATAATGTAGGGAACTGAATGGTATTAGTCGACTTGTGTAATCGACCATTGACTTGTTGACCGACTTTCCAAAATTGTGGATTCTTTTGTTGTGGCTTTTAGTGTTGAGATTTCAGTCTTTACATATGGTATTAGAGCTCTGGGTTCCATACTAGGGCCTTGAGTTCGTGCTATGCTTAGTTGCAACCTGTAGTCATATAAATTGAGAGTTGATTAATGCTTGGTCTAAGAACGTAACTGTAGTTCCCTAGATTGACTAGAGTGTCTTTCAATTTCAATTATCTTGATAAAAAAAAGAAGAGAGGGTATTCCTTGTTTGATGGGAAATAGACACTTGAGGAACAATCTTTCTTATGTCTGTGAAATCTTTTGAATGTCTTTGTTTGCTCTTGAATTATGAAAGTTTGAAATAGTTCTATGAGCTTGACAACTATCTACCTTGAGTGGTGTGATTGCTTATTGTTCCTTATTGCATATTAAATAATGATGGTTATGCAATAAAGTTATGAGAGCTTACTAGAATTTAAGACTTGGCTTGTGATAACTGTTGGAAATATATAATTCTTGTAAGGTATATTTGCAAGTGTTATGAAAGGATTTGTAATACTAGAAGCTTATGAAATTCTTGGGAAGAAGAATTCAACATGTTTTTTTTTTTTTTGAAACATAAATTCGTAGGAAATTTGCAAAAATATATTATTATGTCTTACCTTGCCTGGCATGATATTTCAAACGAAAAGAGAGAATTAACAATCCATGTGGGTTGGCTTTAGTGGATAGAGCAATCATGTTTAAGGTAATTGAATGTGCTATTACATGATGATGTAAACTTTGAGATTTATGTTCTAGAAGTATGGTCATATTCTTAAGCATACCTTGGATATGCAAGGAGACATGTAGCTTTTACTCCCTTCTTGTGGATAGTATTAGTCACTCTATAAATATGAATTTGGTTTTCAATTGATGTTTTATTTTGAAATCTAATGAATTTTGGAAGTCGTGAAGGACTAGTCTGAAAATTTTAAGTTTCTCTTGTGACCGATGAGGGTCTGAATTAGGATTTGCAACTTGAAATATTATAATCTTAGGGTGGCTAGAATATGTGTTTTATGTTGCTAGTCCTATGATATGAAGTGATATCATCTGTCATGTTCAACGTATAACATTGGCAAATTGAAAAGAGTAGATTGCGAAGAACACACCATCCCTAATCTTGCATTCATATCTTACTTGAAATATGTTTCAACTATTATGAAATGGTCAAATTGAATTGACATCCAAAAGGTTGTGTATAATAGAAATACATTTGATGAAACAAATAATATTGGTTGATATTATTTGATGTGAGTTTTGATGCTATGAAGAGCATTGCATGGATACTCAAGAAATGATGGAATCCATAGGAAATACATCCTTTTGACATTAATGTGATATTACTAGCACATGGGTGATTATAATTGAGACCTTGCATGAAATTAATATGAGGTTATTGGAAAGTATGTATTAGTTGATACATTTGATGAGCGATGAGTAGGTCGCCATCTTTTTATGAAAAGGGATAGAATTATTTGGTTATGAAGCACTATTGGTGTTTTTGACAGAATGGTCAACACCTCCTTTGTATGTGTATTTTTTTAGTTGACTAGATGGTTCAAAATATGTGATTGCCTATGATGAATGATATTTTTCATGATGAAGGGCATAATTCTTTGATTAATTAATTGATGTATGAATTACAAGAAAGGAAATTATATGAAATGCATGAATTGCATCTTCTTTTCATTTTTTGTGTATGAGAATTGGAAAGCTTACCTTTAGGTGAGGGGTGCCAAATGTGGGAAAAATAAGGAAGGGTAGAAAAAGATGTTCCTCTACCTACCAGTGTTCATTCCTGGTGACAAAAAGATGCTTTGGCCAAATCTTGTTCGCATATGTTTTCATAAATATGCTGCCCATATTCCATTTCCCTACCACATCCATGATCAGTTCTACTTAGACATATGTGGAAAGTAGTTAGTTTCATGGTTGCACCAGATACCCCCTGCCTTTTATTTTTGGGCAATGCAGGGTTGGAAATTCTACGAGTAGGTAGAATCCCAAGGAAGTGTAAGGCTTTGTGGATAGAACGGACAAGTGTCCGAGCCACATTCCTGTCTCAAGATTTGCAGATGGACAACTGACTGTCCAATGGCATAGGACACATGGACTTATAGAAGGACAAATGTCCAATTACTATTAAGTGTTTTTTTTTCATGATTAACCTTCATGGTTATGTTTTTGGATGCATTTTTATAGATGTATAACATACATTGATGTGTTGATTTTATGTGCTGATTTTATATGGTGATGAACTATCATGATTTATTTGGATGCTTATGCTAGATGAAGCACACTTGCAGTACATTGATGAAAATGTGAATACTTGTACATATTAAGATGTGAGAATTGTAGGACTTATATTATTCTACAGATGGTAAAAATTTATTTTAAATATTATTGTGACAAGATGGGCATGAGAGCCTAGGTCACATAAATGGAAAAATGGATCCTCTAACCTTTTCAGGTGATTTTTGAGGATGCATGAAAGATTTTCTCACCTAGTAAGTGCCACATGTTAGAAGGTACATATGAATGATTTATTTACTTATGATCAAGTTCGGTTTTAGAACTTAATTATTGAACATTTACAATATTCCAATTATTATCTTTATTCTGGAATATTTACCATTGGAAATTATCTTTTGTAATTGATTGAACTAAAAATATGATAAGTGTCTACATATAAGTAAGATAGGAATTTGATATGAAGTACTCAATCCATTGATTATGTCGGCATGATGCCAAGGTATGGTAAGCAGCACAAGTACGTGTGTGCTCTTTTGTAAATTGAAGGTATTATATAGATTTATGACTAAAAGCATTAGGATGAAGGAATGCTATCTCTTGATTATGTTGAAAACATGTTTTAATACTTTGATGTTGTTCCTATGTATGCACAGATGGAATAACACATTATGATAGAGGGGGAATATTGTTGGAGAGAGGTAACTCTAACCTTGTAAAACTGTAAGGCAGTAATGGAATTCACACACTCACATTTAAAATGATCTTGAAATGATCTTTGAAACACATTGTGTTTGTTTCTTTAAGTGTGTTTACTTCAAATGGATTGTTCTATAAGAGTGCATGTTGATTATTTTAGAACACTTTTCAATGAAATCTTTGACTTCCTTCAACAATTGAATTTAAAACTCATTGATTATATGCAAAAATAGAAACTGGTTACATTGCATGGAATTTTTCTAAAAATGGAAGAATATTAATCATGTCAAGTTTGATTTTCTTCATTTTTTCTCCAAAATGTTTGTAAATTTGGATCAATGCATTGGGACGATGCATTCTCTTAGAGGGAAAGGATGTCACAACCACGTTTTTCCTTTCCTATATTTTCAGCTATTATTCTGGCCTAGTGGGGGACACAACTCCTAGTTTTATTTATTTTATTAAGGGCACGTTTTGAGTTTCAGTTAAGAGATGAATGAATGTTTTATTTTCCCAGCCACGTCAAGGAAGAGGTGGCATGGTGGAACAAATTGTGAAGGAATTTAAACTTCAATTGCTATCCATTGCTGGTGTGGAAGAAATTTTGAAGCCACGATGAGTAGTGGTGTTAAATTTGGAACCATCAAATGAAATTAAATTTGTGAGTTTAAGTTTAATTTGGGAAACTGCCTTATATTCTGGTATTATCACAGCCTTTAGTGGAATGAAATGAGGATTGAAATTCAAACGTAGAAAATGAAATGAAATTTCATTATTATGCATTAGAAAATAGTTTTTCTAAATAAGGAGCATTGAGAAAAAAAAGAAGACTCACGCACGAGAAAGAAAGGGAAGGAGCTCACATGAAAGAGCATGGTAATAGACGACAGTTTGGAGAAAGAAAGAACAGGACAACGTTGTTTTGGTGTAGCAGTATTGTCTTCCAATGAGAAGATAATCAATAGAAGTCATTCGTAGTATTTGAGTCCGGAACAACGATTAGAGTTTTAAGGGAACTTTCGAAATTCTTAAAAGAAATATAAAAGTTGGGTGTTGTTGGAAATTCAAGCAGCGTTAATAACAGACAGAGAGCATCCTCTTCCAATTGCAGTCTGTAGCTCCTTTTCACAGGGAGTTTTGAGAAGAAAAAAGGGGCGAATATCAGAGGGGAAAAGGACTCGCACGATGTGAGGAGGAGCTGGAAAATACCAGCAAGCGAATTCCCTGTTTGGTCAAGATTGTTAGCAGCGTGAATTGCCAGGTTATTTTTATTTTAAAAATATCTCTATTTCTTGTATTTAGCTTTAAGAAATCCTAAGTTCTGCATATGATGGAATTCTAAATTTAAGGTTGATGTTTTGGGGCTTTGATCTTTCATGAATTGGGATATATAGATATATATATATATATATATATATATATATATATATATATATATATATATATATATATATATATATATATATATATATATATATATATATATATATATATATATATATATATATATATATATATATATATATAGTTCGGTACCTCTGTAACTGCCCACTCCTCATTCCAAATTTGAGAAAATCAATACGGAGGAAAAGAAGGTCCTCTTCCTTGACTGTAGAAACCAAACAAATCCTACAGATTGGAAAGTGGAATACTGTATTCACTTCTTGCAAAATGTACTATTGAATGTCTGAGTTAAGGCTGAGTTGTGCTATGCTTCATTTGGCCGCCTCCTGAACATGCACGATGTGTAATGCATGATGTTCGTAGGTCAGTAGGTATCTTATATAGCCATTTGCATAAGGAATCTCGTCATGGTATGTATCACTTTAAAAACTACAATACCCAGCATAGTAGTCATATACCATGGACTCCTTATAATTACCAACAAATACCAATTTAGCAAATGTATTTCAAAGTTTATTTGAGAAATAAATACTCTTTAAAAAGAAGAAGAATGCATTTCGCCAGAAGCGAAAGTAGAAGATGCCATGGTCAATATTAAAGAACATTTACATCTCCTCTCACTGGTTGTGTGAACTATTTTTCTTTCATTTATGTGAGAAAGTTTAATGAGGCTGCTAGTTGTAGTTGAAGCTGGCAATTTATTTATTTATAGATTCTCTAGAATGATAAGTTTTTACTGATAAAGTAGAATCTGTTTCTTTCTTGAATGTAAAACTGAATATATGCCCGAGGAAATGCCGAGTGGGTCTTAATATAACATAGTGCTAGCAGATTGATACATTCTAAATGATTTTACCTGTGTTTGATGAACCTTTAGTGTGTGTTGTTCAAACAACACAGGCCACTTTTTCTCATTAAATTCTGTTATCATTTAGCTCGTAAGAGAAACAGTATCTATTTAGAACAATATTGTTTACAAGTTTTTCTTTGGGGAAACTCACTCATTGAAATTATGTCCAACAGACCAATTTTTGACATATGTTTAGTTAGTGGGAAAAGAACTCCATGACTTTGTAAGTTGAACCCTTTACATTAACCACTAAACTGTGCATGCAAATTATATAAACTTATTATGTTCCATCCTACACAAGTTGTATTCATGGCAAAAGTCTAAAAATGAATGTGAAACACATTATGATTGTATTCTCCTATGCTGAAAGATTAAATGCTCTATCCAAACAGATCTGCACTGGGAAATATGTTGAAAGTTAAAGGAAAATATAAATATATGATTTTGGAAATTTATGTTATAGGGTTATTGGAGAAACAACTAATTAGATGGTGTCTACTCATGGCAACTGTTTAAGACCTATGACACATTATATTGAATTTATTGCTTCCTTGCTAGATTTGATTTCAAATACTACTGATTTGGAAAGTGGGTAGCTGGGTAATCAACAGATGCTAGTAAGCGATCACTGTAAAAGGTGAAAGATTGGATTAGAATAATTTCTGGTAAGATCGAATAAAGCATTAACTATTATCACAAGTGGACGGTGTTAAGTTGCTTATTTTTTTTCCTAAGTTTCTTGTATTCTTTTGGGCTAATTTGCATACCAGAGATATATTTTTTATTATTAAGAGGGACTGATGTATGTTAATTGTACTTATGAATTCTATATATTACAAAGGGTGAACTATTTGAAAGTAAATACATAGATAATGATATATAGGATGAGGTATGCATGTATTGAGAACTATTGAAAAGTATTGAAATATTGAGGTATTCTCTTGATTCAATTATCATCACTTATTTAAACCATATGCATGGAATGAAGCTAGGAACTTTGAGGTGTTATCAAAGAAAATGTTGTTGTTTCATTTGTCATATCTTGATATACTTTTTGACTGTCCATGATAATAATATATTACTCATGATCATATTAAGGAGAGCTGATTTACCTTACTTGTTTTCTTTAGAGGTGTAGTTAGATATACATTTTTTTCATGATGATCATTGCACGTAATGACTTCTTTGAGAAATTATGAATTACCATTATGTTCCATGTGTGAGATGGAACCTCAATTCTATGAAATTGAAAGGAAATGAGATGTTGAAGTTTCTACTTTCTTAAGTAAGATTTATGTATTGGTGTGTCCATGATTTGTTAATCTAGAGTATAGAAATATTTTGGCACACTAATTCTATTACTTCAGTCAGTTTTACCTTGTTAGACTACCTCTAGCTGGGTTGGGTATCCTTCATGTCAGGAAGGATTCCGGGGAAGTGTTAATTCTTCGTGGTAGGGTGGAAATGCACTCCCACAATATTCTCGCCCTAGCTGACTTTTGTGTTCAGGTTTCTGAGCATTTTTCAGGAAGGAAATTACCTTATAGTGCTATTCGCATTTGGTATTCAACATGGTGGTATTTCTCGACTCTGAGGTTTTCCTTTCTTTTTATGAGATAGAAGATTGTAATTGAGGCTATATTAATCTTTTACTACATGTCTCGATAGTTGGTCAAAATTCTATTGAGTTTGTTATCTTGACATGATAGTTTATTTATACTTGTGTTTGATGGGACTTTTCTTATTGTGATTTCTTTAGGACACTCGACATATGGTCGACATTTCACTCGACTTTGAACAAAGGTATGATTTATCTTTTCAATAGTTATGGTCGTAATTATATTTCTACTATTTCTATATTGTAGGGAACTAAATGGTATTAGTTGACTTGTGTAATTGACCATTGACTTGTTGACCGACTTCCTAAAATTGCAAATTCTTTTGTTGTAGCTTTTAGTGTCGAGATTTCAGTCTTTAGATTTTGTTAGTTTTTTGGTCGGACAGTTTTGCATATCAGTTTATAATTGCTTATTGCTGCCTCTTCTTTTTATATGCTTCTTGTTTTCTTTGTTGGTAGAGGTTTTGATAACACATTTCAGTTTGTCATTCTATAGGTTTAATTTTCAATTTTGGGCTAATAGTAGTATCACAATTTTGGAATATGTTTATATGTGTAACTTTTGAAGACTGGAACATTTTACAGAAATAGAAAATTGATTCACATGAAATCAATTTGTTTTTCTATAAATAATTTATATCTTGTTTTCTTTGCTAAATTTGGGCAAGAAAATTTAAGAAGTCATTTAAATTTGCAAACATTACAAATTGTATATATTTTTTTGGATTCACAATGCAATCTTCTGTTTCATTGATTGGAGAAACATTAATTGGAAAAGATACTTGGCTAGAGTGGCAAAGAAAAGTAGAAAATACACTTATTTTTAATGATTTATAGTATAAAATATGTGACGGAAATGTCCAGCCTGCAGAACCATTGATACTAAAGAAAAATAAATTTGACAATATAAAAATTTAGAAGCTTTAGATTTGATAAGAGCTTCTGTTAATGGAGATGTGTATGGACATATACATGCACATTTTTTTGGGACGCCCTTCACAAATTAAAAATCTTATCTGATTCTCATTCAGAATTAGAATTTATTCAGTTACAGTTAAAACTATTTAATCTTGAGTTGAAAAATGGTGATGTTATGAGTCTAGCTTATGAAATCAGATCCATAAAACAAGATGTTGATGCTGCTGGTGGGAAAGTTGATATATATCTCACAGCTTTTATTAAATCACTTTTTCCAACACATTCCACTTATCTAGAATCTCTTTAAGCAATCGACCAATTCAAACCATTACTTTTGATCTATTGGTTGAAAAATTCACTGAACATGAAAAAACATTTAGAAGGAAAATAGAGTGAAAATGTTTGTCTTGCTCATCAAGAGAAACCTCTAAATAAGAGCTCTTCAAGAGGTGGTTATAGTGATAGAGGAAAGGTAGAGGTCAATGGAGGAAAAATGATAATCAAAATGATAAGCAACATTTATGTTGTAAAAGATGTAGTTGAAAAGGTAGTCATGAAGCACATGAATGCAAGCTCTCATGGGATAAGATAGAAAGTCTTAAAGAATTTTTTTTTAAAACAAGAAGATAAAACAAAAATTCACAATGATGATAAACCTTCAAATGATTAAATTTTAGGAGCAACCCAATTTGCTTGTGATAGTGATAGCGATCAATATGTTTTTTTTGTTGTAGACTTTGCTACTAATTCCTCGTGGTATGATTCTTGGATCTTAGATACTAGAGCCGCACAACATATGATATTTCTACATGATTACTTTGAAGAATTTCATGAAAGTGCCCGCAGTCCAATTTGAAGATGGGAAAGTTGTAAGAAAAATATCTAATAATGAAGTTGTATTCACTAGTTGTGAAGATGGAAGATTATTAAAACTAACTGGTACTTTTTCTCTTTCTAAAATTTGTGCATATCTTATTGAAGAAGGTAGCTTATCTCATACTCTTTTATGGCATGCAAGATGTGGGCATATTAGTTATGATAGCATCCATATCATGGAAAAGAATGGTGTTGATGGTTTGCATATTTTATTTAAAACAATTGAAAAATGTTGAGCAGGTATTCTTTCCAAACAATATAGAAATTCTTTCCCTTGCCCTACTTGGAGAGCACATAGAAAATTGTAGCTAATTCATTCAGATTTATGTGGGCCTTTACCAATAACTTATGCTAGAAGATTAATAATTAAAATGTCTTCTACGCACTCTCTTGTTCACGTTGGGGTTGTTTCGAAGGATCTCGTATCTTCTGCGCTTCCCCAGTTCACCCTGTGGTTGAGCTACCGACACTAGTGCCCTTGTGTATCAGTTCTTCTATACAGGCCCCGCTCCTCTGCCCTATTCACCCACCTCCTTTAGGGTTTGTGGTGTCTGAGATGTCCACTGTGGCGGCTAGGGTTTCTACCATATATGGCTCTCTGATCTCTACAAATCCTGCTTCCAAGCCCTCTGCTAGGCCTTTGCCATCCAAGGCTCCTCGGATCCCCTTGAAGGTTGTGGCTGGGGCTGTGAAGGATTCTACAATGGACCCTTTTCCTTTCCCCGTGGCTGCTTCTATATCTCTCTCTTTGGATGTGAAAACAGTAGTGGAGATTGAACACACCTCTTTAGACTTGTCAAACTAGGCAGTTATTTGCAGATTTAGGGGCTTTTGGCTTAGCCTCCTAGAGCTTCATGTCTAGATTTCCAAATTTTGGGAACCCATCATTTCTGGTATGGTTCATATCTTTCCTTTGGCAAAAGATTTTTTCGTAGCTAAATTTGATTTTGCTAAAGATAGAAATTGTATTCTCTATGATCATTTCTTTAGCTAGGATGGTCACTTTGTGCTGATGGTTAAGCCTTGGCATGAGGACTTCAACCACTCTTCTGATTCTTTCTATAAGATGCTGCAAAGGATAAAATAGGGTATGAGGTCCTAGAAAAATGGTTTACACATAAAAGAGACCCCAAAGCCAATATTTTACACTTACATGAAATTGTATTGATATAGAAAGTAAATGTAGATGACTAATATTGAAATTAAGAAATAAGGGTACTTACCTCTGAAAAAGAATCACCTGAAAACCCTATCAAACGATCTCAAAAACTGTTGATTTTTTCAATTTTAAACTGAAACTGTGAGATCTACAAAACCCAGAAATCTTTTTTCAAGATTCAATTGGGTCAAAATCAAGGTTGTACCTGACTAGGTCAGGAACAAGGTTGTACCTGACTAGGTCAGGAACAAGGTTGTACCTGACCAGGTCAGGTTCGAGGTTGGGTTTGACCCTCATCAAAGGTCAAATACTACATTTTTTATTTGAAGTCAGATTTTGATTCTATTCGCAAATCCCAGAAGTTCAGCGAAAAGGGTATCCAAATCTACTCTCAGATCTGAAATTCAGCACCTATACCTGCAAGAAAAATGGTTTTGTTTGTTTGTTTGGGGGGGTTTGCCTTGGTCAAACCCTGGTTTGGAATCAACCTTAATATTGAAATTGAAATGGAAAATGCTAGCAAGGAGTAGAAGTAGATCTAACAATGAAGCTATGCAATTCAATAGATAATGCAATTGTATTTGAAATGTAATCAAGTATGTTGATATGAAAGCTTGAACATAACATCAACAAATGTAAATCAAACCTCCATGGTTGTATGCTTGAAATCTACTTTGAGGGAAGGATGAATAGATCTTGAAGATGAACAAAAGGATCTTGAAGGAAGATCACACCATCATGATGGCTAGATCTAGGGTTTGAATGATGAATCTTGAATGCTTGAACCAAATCCCTTCAATGGCTTGAATGCTTGAATCCTTGATCTTCAATGGAGAACTTGGATAGAGAAGAGGACTTGAATGCTTGAACGGATGCTTGCTTGAATGATCACCTTGAGAGCTTGAGAGAGCTTGAGCATGAAAACTTGAGATGAGATGGAGTGCTTTATGGAAAAAGAAGATGGAGAAAATGAGAGAGGAAGGCCTCCTTTTATAGTGATCTAGGGCACAATCCTCTAGAGGGGGCACCTTGGGGAATTAAATTTCAATTAGGTCCTCACCTTTAGAAAATATACCTAGATTAAATGCAATTAAAAGATTTACCATCCTGAAACCCAAAATGGCCGACCCAGAGGCGGGAAAATAAATCTCTCGAAAGCCCGAAGCCCGAAAATTCTGGAAATTGGAATTTTGAAAGAAGGGGTCAAAGTCGAGGTTGGACTTGACCTAGCTAAGGTCAAGCTCAACCCTGACCTAGTCAAGGTTGAGCTCGACCCTGACCTAGTTAGGTTCTAACTCGACCCTGACCCTAGTCCCAAGTTGACTCAAAACCAAGTCAGGAGGTCCTAGGGATGCCCAAAAACCTAGAACTGATGCCAAAATAGGACAGAATGTCAGGGATAGACATAAAATCCTATGATTACTATGATGAAGGCCAGGAGGATCTATTTCTAAACCATACCTAGAAAATAGAGCCATAGAAGAGGGAAATTCAAGAGAATCCTTAAGATCCTAACCCTAATTTCACCTAGAATGAAGGAGTCAAGTGCGAGGAAGAAGTGGAAAGAAGGGGGAAAACCAAATACATCCAAAGACCCAATCAAGGTGCTTAACATGATCCCAAATCACTCACTCGGAGGGCTAAATGCTCTTATCATGGAAGTGCTTCCATTTTAAGATGATACATATGCCTATCTGGGTTAGGCTTCCAAACCTCCCTCTTCATCCTTGGGTGGATCCTCTTCTTGTGGAAGTGGGTGGGGCTTTGGGGGATTTCCTAATGGTGGATGTTGAATCTACTAACATTCTTCATTCCACCTATGTCAGTATTTTGGTGGATATTGATGCTTCTAAAGGTTTTCCTATGGAGATCAAGCTGGTTTCTCCTATGGGTAGCTGGATTCAACCTCTTGACTATGAAGGAATTCCTTTCAAGTGCAAAAGGTGCTTTAATACAAGTCACATTGCAACTAAATGTGCTCTAGGAAAAACCATACATTTTGTGTCTTGGTGGAATGGATCCTCTTCCCAACACTACATGGTTATTAAGAGTTCTTCTCCTCATAGTTTTTCCCAGGTTGTGGCTTCCCCTACTCCTTCCGCTCCTATCCCTTTGACTAATGTTCCTTCGGTGGTGGGCACTGTCTTATCTAATAAGGAGGCTATTGGCCATGTTATTGATACAATGAGAGTTTCTCCTCTTGTTGTTTCTAACCATGTGTTGGCTCCAAATTTTGTCGATTCATGTCTTCCTATTAATACATCTATTGTTGTTATTTCTTCCAGTCCTATTGTGTCCCCCTCTTTGGTGGGTGTTGGCTCTGGGTGTGTTATGGCTATGTGTCTAGTTGTGCCTGTGTAGCATGCTAGTACCTTTTTGGGTGCTGGGAATTTGGTGCTAGATTCCTTATGCTGGTAGGCTGAGGCCTTTAAAGTGGAAGAAGGTTGGATTACGATTAAAGGTAAATTTTTTAAAAGATCCTTGCCTTCTTTTGATATGACTCTTTGGTCCCATAATTAAGGGACCAAGGGATAATCATGTTGATGGGGTTTTCTCTGGATTGCTTCTTTCCAATGATTATTCTTTGACAATGATCTTTTGCGCTTTTCTCGGGGGATCTGGATTTTTCTTTGGATCAGGCCTTTGTCCCTTTTCAATTGTCCTTTTTTGTTGTCCCTCTCTATTGTTGGTCCTCTAGCCATCCTTTTTTTGTTTTCGTTGGTAGCTAGATTTGGTGCTTAATGTTTATTCTTTTTGGTTTCCTGTAAAAGGTTCAGGACCTTTCAAATCCTATTTTCCTCCTAATCAAAACTTCTAGAGGATCTATGTATTTCTTGTTATTCATTGATGATTACAGTTGCATGACTTGGATTTATTTCTTGTAGCAAAAATTAGAGGCTTTTAAAATTTTTAAAAGGTTTCATGTTATGATTGAAAATCAAGCGCAATCTCAAACTACTACTCTTTGAATAAAAAATGGAGGAGAATTTACTTCACTAATTTTTTAGGATTATTTACGTCAAACTGGGATTCAACATCATCTCACTATTCTAGGTACTCCTCATCAAAATGGCATTGTTGAATGAATGAATAGAACCATCATGAACATGGTTCGAGCAATGTTATATTTTGGAGGAATCAAGTTACATTTTTGGGTTAAAGCAGCAAGAATCGTAATTTATCTTCATAATAGATCTCTATCAATTGCACTTTACCAAGCTATTCCATACAAAGTTTGGTTTGGGTGTCCTTTTGTTTGACATCTTTGGATTTTTGGGTCCACTTGCTATCTTTTAATTTCTAAGGACAAATGAAGTAAGTTGCATCATCACAGTTTTAAGTGTACTTTTCTTGGCTATTCTGATTCTATTAAAACCTAAAGGTTGTATGATGAAGTTAACAAGAAATTCCATATTACACATGATGTTGTATTTTTTGAAACTTCTAAAAGTGCTGAAACTATTGAATGTCAATAAAAATAACTTGATAAAAATGCAAAATTTTCTCCTTGGATAGAAAATTTCTGTGAGATTTTACTGATAAAATACAACTGATTTGGAACCTGAATGAAGAATCAGTAATTCATGATTACAAAGGAGTTGATGTTTAGATAATGCAAGATGATTAAATCAGTTTTATATTGTCATTAATGTCAACTAGCTTGACAATACTTATGTTGTAAGTTACTATATTGACACATCTAAAGAAAGGTGGATGAGATGAAGAACATAGAAATCTACATCAGGAAGATGTACATGTCAGATGAGGATAGAGAATACATTGAGTGACTTCTTGACGAGTCTATGAATTTATGGAATCGACTTCATTATGTTGTATTCATCTATAATGAAGAATAGAGCTGAAAGCTACAAAACAGTGTTGTCGGTAAACTAAAGCATTTCAGTATACACCGACGGAGTGTAGTGTATACCGAGCATAGTATTAACCGAGCATGTGTTCACTGACGCATTTCTTTGTTAACTGACGAAGATAGAAAGGAATTAAATGATCAGTTTAGCTGATAAAGTGACGAGCTGGAAAGTGTATGAAATCAAGGTAACAAATAAGGTTTGTTATAAAGATCGACGACTAACATAAATTAAAAGGATTTGACAAAGAAGGATTGAAATGTGATATTGACACAATAGCTGAGGAAGCTTAAAGCAACAAAATCAATGGAGATGATTAAGTGGCAAAATTTGATGGAGGAAAAGAAAACATTTTACATGTCTATATAAGAGACTAAGGTTTCATTATGAAATATATGTCAGAAGAAGAAGAAGCTAAAAAATTATTGCGTGAAGAAGGTTTCATGCATTTTGATCATATGGGTTATTGAGAACTGAGCTGCAGAATAGTTACCAAGCTACAAAGAGCAATTACCGATGGACAGTAAGTAAACATAGTATTGAATCTGAAGTGATATATTGATCAGGAGGATTTGTATAAGCTAAATATTGATTTGTAATATGCAATTGAAGTTGTAATAAGGTAGATCAACTACTGTTACATATTTAACCATTGTACATAGTCAAATCTCTTAACCGAGTGGACTTACAAAGTCTTTTGATGTATCATTCATTAGAGTGAACATTGTTATCTTGTCAACCCCAGAGTGACTACTGGTTGAATGATAACTTCTAGTCTAAAATCCTCTAGCAAGATCACACCTAACAGTGTCTTTGTAACCTTTAATAGGGTTGGGTCTTCACCGACCTCACTTTAGAAGAGTGAACATTTTTGGGTTGTCAGTCCCAGGTGGTTTTTCCCTTCACAGGGTTTCCATGTTAAATCTCTTGTGTTATGTGTTGATTGTGATATTTGTTTGTTATCATACTTTGTATATTACATGTTAGATTCGATCGGTAAGTACTATAAGTTTAGAATTGACAATTGGTAAAAGCACAGACAGTGAAAGTATTTTTGTTTACCGAGTAACAGGATTTGAAGATTTTATTTTGGATTATACATTTTGAATTGGGACAGTGTTTAACTGATTCACCCCCCTCTTATTTTTTCCAACAATTGGTATCAGAGCCTCGGTTTCTTAGAATAGAGTTTTAAGGACTTCAGCACAAAAATCTCAAGATGTATAAGAGGGAAATTCCTAGACTAAATAAAGAGAACTTCGTAGTATGGCAGAGCCGAATGAAGCTACATATATCTGGAATAGGGAATTCTGCACTAGAACTGATGGAGAACGGCTATATGGCTCCACCCACTGGTCCTTTAACCCTTGATCAACTGAGAGACAAGCATGAACACAATGTCACTATGATGGAACTTGCTGCTGCTTGTGCCGACACTAAATTTGAAGACATTAAGGGATGCACTACCGCCAAAGAAATGTGGGATAAGTTAAATTTGATATACAGTGGAGATTTGAATGTTAAGAGAGCTAGAGCAGAAAGTCTAAGAGGTCATTTTGATGATATGAGAATGAAAGAAGGTGAGAACATAGTACAATATTCAAATAGACTGAAAGAAGTAGTACACACTATTAGAGCATCAGATGGAGTGATTGATGATGAAACAGTTATAAGTAAGATTCTCAGAACTTTGTTGCCAGTTTATGCGATTAGGATCTCTGCAATTCTTGAAACTAGGGATACATCCAATCTTACCCTTGACACACTGATCAGTAAGCTTACTACCTTTGAATTAAATAACTTTGACAATAGTATTGTTCCTTCTGTTGAATCCACTTTCATGACTTCTTTGAAGATTAGTAAGTCTCGCAAGAATATTAAGAATGATAACAATGATAGTAATACCAACGATGAACTTGATGAGCTTGAAGCTCTCATGGCCAGAAGATTGCCCAAAGGAAAAGGAAGATATAGAGGTAAGTTACCTTTGGCATGTTTTAATTATAAATAAGTTGGTCACATTGCTGCTAGATGTCCATAGAAGAAAGATGATGATAGATCTAAAGACCGATTGGAAGGAAGCTATGGGAGAAGAGTCAACAAAGGCTACCGATACAACAAAAGAGATGACTGAGACAACTATGACAAATCAAAGAAGGTATGTTACATTGCCGAAGATATTGAATCTGAATTTGATATTGATGATGATGTAGAAGTAGCATTTGTTGTTATGAAAGATGATTCAGAAGAAGAGGAGAAACATGAAGAAACAACACTGATATCTAGAATAGATAGAAATGATACATGGATCATAGATAGTGGCTGCACACATCATATGACTGGTAATGTAGAGAAATTTGATCAAATTGTTGAATACAATGGAGGATCTGTGAGAATGGGAAATGACACACCTTGTATGGTAAGAGGTAAAGGTTCACTGATGATTAATGATAGACTAAGATGTGAAAATGCATATTGGGTAGATGGACTAAACTATAACTTGTTAAGTGTGGCATAGTTGAACAATTCAGGCCACCAACTTGCTTTTGAGAGTAGAAAGGTAAAAATCTATGAAGATGGAGGAAGACTAGTCGAAACTGGTACACAATCTAGAGGTAATCTATTTTATCTTGATATGGATCAGTCTTCTTTCTTATTAATGAAAGATGAAGATGCATGGTTGTGGCACAAAAGACTATGTCATGTTAATTTTGATAACATGATCAAGATTAGTAAAAAGAGAAGAGTTAGAGGATTTCCTAACTTGTCAAAACTGGATCATGCTATGTGGCATGAATGTCAGAAAGGTAAAATGACTAAGTCTATTTTCAAAAGCAAAGACTACTTAACAAAGAAGATACTTGAGTTGGTTCATACCGACTTGTGTGGTCCTATGAGAACTCAGAGTTGTTTTGGTGATAGATACTTTATTTTTTTTGTTGATGACTATACTAGACTGATGAC
Organism: Chamaecyparis obtusa; assembly: GCA_027943335.1. Lineage (NCBI taxonomy): Eukaryota > Viridiplantae > Streptophyta > Pinopsida > Cupressales > Cupressaceae > Chamaecyparis > Chamaecyparis obtusa. The sequence goes on along the minus strand of BSBK01007237.1, from coordinate 228,712 downwards.
TATTATGTTTTTGAAAGAAAAATTTGAAGCTTTCAAAATTTTTAAATGGTATAAGGCTAAGGTAGAGAAAGAGACTGGAAAATAAATTAAATGCTTAAGATCTGATAGAGGAGGTGAATTTATCTCTGATGAATTTACTAATGTCTGTAATGAGCATGGAATTAAAAGATAGGTTTCTGCATCGAGGACACCTTAGCAAAATGGCATTACTGAAAGAAGAAATAGATCAATAGTTGATTGTGCTAGAACACTGATGATATAGAAGAATGTTGCTCAGACATATTGGAGAGAAGCTGTTAGTACAGTTGTATATGTGTTCTTAATCGACTACAACTAAGGAAGGACACCAATCAAACACCTTATGAGCTATGGTTTGGACACAAACCTACTGTAAGTTATTTCAAAATTTTTGGAAGTAAATGCTTTATCTTGAAAGATGAAAGAAATGGCAAATTTGATTCTAAAGGAGATGAAGGAATATTTTTAGGATATTCTACCAAGAGCAAAGCATACAAATGTCTGAATAAGGTTACAAATAAGATTATAGAAAGTACTAATGTTCGTGTTAATGAGTTTGATGACAAGAACATAGAGGATAGTAGAAGGGAACTGAAAGACTATAGTAGACTCACTTACATTGAACTTCCTAATTATCAACCGAAACTGCAACCTGTGATAACAGGTCCGCAGGCAAACAATGTTGAACAACAAGAAGAGGAAACAGACGAACAAAATGAAGTTGTCGAGCAAGCTGATGAACATGAATAGGATGAACAAGAAAGGAGAGATAGGATACTGGCTATATTTTTTAGAAGACACCATCCTGAGACACAAATTATTGGAGACAGACATGCTGGAATGCAAACTAGGAGCAAAGCAAGACAAGGTACATTCTTAGTTTGTAAATTTGAACTGAAAATTGTGAAATTTGCATTAGAGAATGATGAATGGATTAATGCAATGACTGAAGAAATAGAGCATATAAAGAAGAAAAAGACTTGGATTTTAGTACCCGACCAAAGGACAAAAATGTTATCGATACTAAATGGATATTTAGAAATAAGTTGAATGAGAATGGAGAAGTTACAAGAAATAAAGCCAGATTGGTATGCAAGGGATATACATAGGAGGAAGGCATTGACTATGGTGAAACATTTGCACCTGTTACTAGATTAGAAGGAGTCAGAATGCTACTTGCATATGCTGCACACAAGAAATTCAATGTTTATCAAATGGATGTCAAGTCTGCATTTTTGAATGGTATACTTGAAGAAGAAGTCTACATAGAACAACCAGAAGGATTTGTTGATCTAGACAATAGTGACATGGTATGTAGATTACATAAACCTTTATATGGATTGAAGCAAGCACCAAGAGCATGGTATGAGAGACTGCATACTTACTTGCTAAGTATTGGATTTGTTAGAACAAGTGAAAACAACAATATGTATATGAAAGGTAATACTGATGACACTATTCTTATTGTTGAAATATTTGTGGATGATATTATTTTTGGAGGACAAGATCATGTAAGCAAAGCCTTTGCTGATGAAATGCAAAAAGAATTTGAAATGTCTATGTTCAGAGAGATTAAATTCTTTCTAGGATTACAAGTGATTCAACAGAGTGATGGGATATTCATCACACAATCTACATACATAAAAGAAGTATTGAAGACTTTTGGCATGGAAGATGCTAAACCTGTGGGAACACCGATGGCTACTGGATGCAAACTGACAAAGGAGGTTGAAACTACTGAGGTAAACCAGACACTTTACCGATCCATGATTGGTAAACTTATGTATGTAGTTCACAGTAGACCAGACATAGCACATGCTGTAGGGATTATTGCTAGGTTTTCTACAAACCCTAGAGAGTCACACATGATAGCTACTAAAAGAATCTTAAGATACCTGAAAAAGATAGAATATTATGGCATTTGGTATCCTAAGGAAGGAAAGTTTGAGTTGAAGGTTTATACTGATGTTGATTGGGCTGGAAAAGTAGATGACAGAAAAAACACCACTGGAGGAGCATTTTTCTTTGGTGAAAGACTTGTAACTTGGACAAGTAAAAAGAAAGCCTACATTTCTCAATCAATTGTAGAAGTAGAGTATGTTGCTTCTGCTACAAATTGCTCGAACATAGCATACATCAAGCAAGTGTTGGAAGGAATGAATGAGGTAATCACTGACCTGATGATAATATACTATGACTATTATACACTAAATTTGAACCCTTGTTTCAAGATCTCTTGGTCTTGACAACTTAGTATAACATGGAAATCATCTACAGGTTGTGGGACCTATGCTAATTGAGATGAGACCTCCAATTTCTAGGCTGGTTCCTCTTGGATAATCACCTTAATTTGCTTCTTGACATGAAAGTAAACTCTTGAGGGGAAAAGGGATAGAAGGAATGCATGAAAGGGAAATAACTAAAAGAAAACTACCTACTAGGTGATACACCGAAATGATGGTATGAATTATAGTATAGTGGATGAAATCAATGCACAAACTTAGGTCTAGGAGATCACAACTCACTAAATAGGCTTGCATCAATATTTCATAGAAGGGTTTGCAATAGAAAGAGGCTATTCAGGGAAAGAGAGGATTTCACAAACAATAGCATTCCTAAGAATTTAGACACAATCTATAACTTGAAAACAAACATTCACCTCTGCAACTAGGTATAGGAATGAGATAGATTGTTAGGGGGTTGAAGTATACCCACAAGATCATTCAAATCAAATCACCCACAGGGATACACATGAATTGTAGAAAGAAAGAGGGATCAGGAACCCTAAGATATTACTAAAAACATTCATATACTTAATTCATTAAGACAAAATTCAGACAGGAAGGCATAGGGACAGAAAGAATGTCACAAAATACCTTTGTAAAAGCTCAAAGAAATAATATATACATCTCCCTTTTTGCACATAGGTAGGAGCCAAAATATCTAATTAGGGTTACATAAATTTGCATAGAATAATCAAACCCTAACTCTATCACTTCTCATTATAAATGCATAATTGGAAATATCTTGACTGATCATACTACTGTATTGCGTGCCCATCACTGTACTACATCTACCTGTAGACAAGCCACCTTGATCTATCTACCTCCGTGCAACTCGGGCACAAAATCAATGTCATGGTATCTTAAGAAGCAATAATCGACCCACGATGGCTACCCAGATCTTCCTCATCATCCTTTCCAATTGCAATTGTCCTGGAAACATAAATTCTAAGCTACCCTCGACTTCGCGTTCAACCAACAGTAACGAACTAGCGAGAAACCCCTGCAGGAATATTTAAATTTGAAAAACAATAGCTATCAGGTTCAGTTAAAACATGGTCATCGATATCATTCTTTATCAGCAAATCGAATGGCCCAAATCACCCTCAAAATAGTTGCAAGCCCCTTAAAAAGGTCAAAGACCACGTCGTCAGTCAGAACCAATGAGAAGCGAATAGTTCAACATGACCGACACCTCAGAAGGTAGAAGAATCCACCTCTCATCGGATGGTAGTCGCAAGATCGCAAGGGCTTAGAAGATTCCATGTGATTATGCAACCACTGTTAGATCCTCAGCAATTGCCAACTCACTTAAGAAATCTGGACCCACTGACAGATGCCAATTGTATCACCCAGCAACCAATAAGAATTTAGCATGTCAGATAGACCCATGATGACATTGGTTCAAACATCTGGAAGATCGAATGACTGTCGCATGATCGCATGGGCTTAGAAGATTCCATGCGAACATGCGACCACCGTAGATCTTGGACAAGCTGGCATCTCTGCAGATTCACTGACATCGGTCCCACTGAAAATCCCTGTCATCCTCTGGCTAGCCAATAAAATGCGAGTACATCACAACACGAGGACCCACCTGACAGAGACTTGGCAACAAAGCAAGATCGACGGTTGTCACAATATCGCATGGGCTGGGAATATTCTTTTAGATCATGTGCCAGCCATTGAATCTTGAGGAACGACAGACCATTGGGCCCGCTCTGACAAGATTCCACATCATGAGCCTGCGACCAATTAGGAGAAAACACTTCGGACTACGTGGTAGTGGACCCACTGACATGAAGCACTGATAGCTAAGAATGAAGAAAGGGCCCACCCAGACAGGTGTCACCCTGTCGCTATTTTGCATGTCAGAAAATCTAACAATCCAGAGTCATGAGATCATGCAATAGCCACAAGTTTAAAAGGGGTAGTCACTTTGGAAAATATCACCGGGAAGACTTAGGCTCTGAAGGAAATATTAAAAGGGACCCTGCTTGATGACCTAGTGGCTAACACATGAATTGGTCATTCTTAATAAAGCACATGCATTTTAAGTGGATTAAGTGGCCCAAAAAGGTAATGACAGATTAGAACAGGCCAAAGGGTTTAGTATTTTTGGCTAACAGCTAGATTTTCAAATAAAAGGCTTGTAGACCAGGGATAAAACAATTGGAGAGACCAGAGGAAAAGACACAAGGCCGTGAAATTTTCTCAGGGTGTTCAACATGGTTTAAATTGTAGACCCTGGGTCAGAACCATCATAGCCAAAGTTGTATGGAACATGCAATTTTTTGGGTAACATTTTGGCAATTTCTGCTGGATGTCAGCCTGCTAGACATGGAAAACTAGTGGCCTTAATGCAATGCATTAGGTATAGGGGTCAACAATTGAGCACAAATTTTTTTGACAGAGAGAGACCTGGAACCAAAGGAACAAAAATTGTGCACGGGCACTTCTTGGAAAATAGGGAAAACTAACCTAGAAAGCAAGGAAAGAAAGAAAAAAGCATATTTATAGATATTTAGAAGGAAGGATTAACCTCAAAACAAGGCTTCAAGTGGAATCCATTAACTGATATTGGCAAGACATCTCCTCCAAGAGTTGATAGCTAAAAAGCATTAGGCCCCTTGCATTCTATAATAACAAATGGTCCACCCCAGAAGGAGTCAAACTTTGTATGTCTGCTAGGCTTTGATCTGAATTCATCCCATTTGAGAACTACTCCAATTTTGAAGTTTTTGGCCCTAGCTCTCTTAGAAAAACTTTTCTTTGTTTGTACTTGATGAAAATCCATATCTTTCATGGATTTGTCTCTGAGTTCCTCTAACTCCATAAGCTGAGCATACCTGATTTGCAAGGGATCCCCTTCTTCAAATAGGACCTATTGAGTGGCCAAGTCCAAAGCTAGAAATTTAGTTGAAATGGACAACTTGGCCTCTCGGCCATATACTAACACATAAGGAGAATTTCCAACAATCTTCTTTGGGGTAATCCTGTCTAACCATAAGGCAGATTTCAATTTAGTATGCCAATCTCTTTGGTTATTGTGTAGAGTCTTCTTGTTAGTTGATTCTGCCAGACCATTGCCCTAGGGATAGTAATTTGAGCTTGTATTTAGATAAATGCCATTTCTGATTGCCCATTCTGAGACTTTAAGGCCTGTGAATGATAATGCATTATTTGATATTATGGAGTCTGCAGTGCCGAATCTATGAATTATATCATCATAAAAACTTAAGACAACACGTACTCTCATTTGCTTCTTTTAAGGCAACTGCCTCTATCCATCTAGTAAAATAATCTGTTGTAGTGATTATCCACTTGTGTCCTGGACTAGATGGAGGATTAATCATGCCAATAAAACCTATGCCCCATCTCATGAAAGGTTTCTCTATTCTGATTGGCTGAAGGGGTAGAGCTACAAGCCTTTCTTTTCCTGCAAACATGGCACATTTAATGCATTTCCTCACATAATCATGACTATCCCTCATGATTTTAAAAGTAGTAGTCCTAGGAGAAAAGTGACCTCCAAAAGGTCCATCATGAAATTGAAATAGGACATCAGCTATCTTTTTTGAATCAATACATCTCAAAAGGACACCATTGTGATCCTTTCTAAAAAGAACTTCATCTATCAAGCACAAATGGAATAGATTGTAATCTATAATATCTTCTTTTTGTTGAATCTAGGCCTACATGACATTGTCCTTTCTTTAAGTAATGAATCATGTTAGGCAACCAACCTGATGCCTTGGCATGTTCTTCTGTAGAATGCATAAGCAGAGATGCATCTGTTTGCTCTGATTTCTTTGAATTTTCATCCTCTACCAAATGCTCACAAAGACCTCTTCCTCTAACCAACTTGGTGGTTTGGCTATCAATGTAATAATCCATCACTTTGGTAATCCAACTAGCTCTCTTCTCATTTAGGTCCTTGGAAAGAAAAAATTATTTGACACTTGGATGAGTAACCTTCAAGTGTACCTTGCTATGGGTCAATAAATATTTGAACTTCTTAAGGATCTTTACCACAGCAAGTACATGTTTCTCCACAAAAGAGTATCTTTGTTCATACTCTTCTAAACCTTTGCTAAAGAAAGCAATAGGATGCTCCAACCCTTCTGAATTTTCTTGAGTCAACATAGCAGATATAGCATCATGACCCCCATAAGCATAAAGGAGAAAATCCTTACTGAAATTTGGGTTTAACAAAGAAGGAGCTTCTGTTAAGGCTTCTTTGATAGCTTGGAAATTGGCTTTCCCCTCTTTAGTCCAACTGAAAGTTGAACTCTTCTTTAACATTGATGTCAAAGGCTTCAATAAATCTACAATATTAGGCAAGAAACACTTAACAAAATTAATCTTTCCTATGAAAGATTGGAGACTTTTCTTATGATGTGGCAATGGTAGTTCTAGAATTGCTGCAATCCTTTCAGGGTCTACTGTAATTCCTTCTTTGGACACTATATATCCCAATAATTTCCCCTCATGAACTGCAAACACACATTTCTTGGGATTAAGAGATATCCCAAGCTCTCTACATCTTTCAAAGATCTTCCTCAGATGTTTGATATGATCTGCTACATGTTTAGAATAGATAGTTATGTCATCTAAGTAGACCGACATAAATTTGTACATGAGGCTTTTAAAGGCCATATCCATTGCCTTCTAAAAATTAGCACCTACATTTGACAAACCAAAGGGCATCTTTTGATAAGCCATGGCTCCCCATTCAGTTGTAAATGCAGTCTTGTATTGATCCTCCTCATTAACTAGGATTTGATTGTATCCTGAATAGCCATCCAATAATGAAAATCTCTCAGATCGAGAGACACATTGTAAGATTTGTTCCCTGGAGGGTAGTGGATGGCGGTCTTTTAAAGAGGCCCTGTTAAGATCCCTGAAGTCAACACATAATCTCAACTCCCCATTCTTCTTCCTTATAGGAAAAAGGTTGGAAACCCAACTAGTATGCTTGATGGTGTAGATGATACCACTTTCTATCAATTTGAGAACTTCTTTATGCATAAGTGGCTCAAGCTTGGGATTAACAAGCTTTTGTTTTTGTCTCACTGGTTTGGCATTAGGCTCTAGTTCAATAGTGTGTTGGGCAAGGGCTAGATTAAAACCTTTGAGGTCTTCATACTACCATGCAAAACAATTACTGAATTCCTTGAATAATTGGGTATAGACCTATCTTTCCAAATCAGTGTTTACTTTTCCAAATTGTAAGCTTTTACCTGGTTCCAACTCTAATTCAACACAATGTTCTTGTTGAACTACCAGGCCAACTTTATTCCTCTTAACTTGATCATCTTTGTTGAAAAAAGTCTCTAAGGTGACAAGACCTCTAGGCATTTTATTAGACTTAAGTTGTATCACTTGATCACCATAGTTCTGCAATAGTCTATCTTGGTTATGCTCTGGGAAGACATCCTCTTGAAACAAGAATTGTATAATTTGCTCATCATTGTCAAACACTTGCCAATTAGTATCATTATCAGGGATAGATGGTCTGACAGTCACTTTGATATGTTTTTGGGTCTCCTCCTTGGAAATACTATTAGGAATGTCATACTGAGACCCAATAGCATCTAGTCTATCTGTATTTTGATTTAGCTTCCTAGGGATGGCAACAATATTGAAAGCACAAAAATCTTCAATTGCATCCCAAACTCTGTATTTGTATGCTTTCAAGGTGTCATTTTTGGTTGCACTTATCCCTCTCACTTGGCTGACTACTAACTCACTGTCACCATAAACTTTTAAAGCTTTAAGCCCTCTTTTTCTAGCCCACTCCAGTCCATTTACTAGACTTTCATATTCTACAGTGTTGCTAGTGCAAGAGAAATTGAATCTAAAAGCTGTATAATATCTTTCTCCTTTTGGGGACACTAGCATAGTAGCACCACTAGAACCATGTCTACTTCTAGCTCCATCAAAAAACAATTCCCAAATATGATTGCTTTGATCCTTTGAATCAGTGTCTTCTTTGAGAAGGTTTGGCTCTATGGATCCACTTTCTTGTATCAAATAATTTCCCAAACCAGCATCCCAAATAACATTTTCTTGGGCTTCTAAAACCTTTTCTAATTCTAGTTCATCTAGTAAAATATCAGGGATAATTTCTATCTTAGTGTTTTCTTCTCTGATAATTGGGAAGTCATTGCTATCAAATGCAAGGCAGCTTGCATTGATGGTATTGGACACATATGGTTCTATATGGTGTGCTTCCAATGATTCAGATTTAATGGTAACCTTGGTACCATATCTTGTGTGGAAAAGCATGTGGGACTAGTCAGAAGAAAGGTAGCCTCCAATTTTGGTTGTAAACTCCCTTGACAGACATATAGGAAATAAAGCAGGGAGATCTATGATATATATATCAAATAGGATGGAGAAATTAGGACTTGCACGAAGGATTGGACTGGTATCTTTGGCCACACCTATAGTGTTAACTAAGGATCCATCAAGTTGTGTGACACTTTTTTGGAAGGGCTCATATTTAAGTCCTAATTGGTCAGCCACCTTTTTAGGCATTATAGTACTAGTGGCTCCACTGTCTACCATACAATTATGTACTAAAGATTTTCCAATAATTAAAGATACATAAAAGGGAGGTGGTTTTGAGTTCCTACCTTGAATGGTACTGGCTTTAGAGTTGCAACTTGGAGCCTCCTTTTCTTGATTAGTGTTGACCAATACTGGCTTTGTAGCTTCTTTTGTAGGCTGAGGAGTTGTCATTTCAGTCATAGCCTTCTTCAAAATCTCAGGTTCCCCTGGAATAGCCAAAGAGTGCCACATAGACATGGTAACATTCACCTTCTTCATGCTATCTACAATGTTGAAAGGTGTCACAGTATGTACTCTTGGTTTTTCTTTTACTATGATGGGTTCCACTTCTTTGAGAGTTTGGCCTTCTTTGCTTGTAATGGCTGGAGCCCTTTTAAATATGACAGGAGTAGCCTGCTGCATTGGTTCTATAGATGTAGTGGCTTTAGTCCCAGAATCTACTCTCTCCATGTCATGAGCTCTTCTCTTTGACCTTGTATTGGCAACAATGGAAGGTTCACCAATGACTCCATTGAAGTCTTGCTGCTCCCAATTGAAAAGAGTAGTCTCATTATCTTGTGGCTCTTGTTGAGGAACTAATCCACTGGAACAGGCCTTTGATTGAGCTTGTGAGGCATTTTGAACCATTAGCACTTTGGTTCATCCACCTATTTGAACATGTAGCCTAATTATGAGGCTGATTACAAGGAAAACACCATTCATTGTCCATAACCATATTATTTTGACTAGGGACCATGTCCCTCACTCGATTTACAAAATTGAGAGGTGTAGGGTTGCATGGTTGAAATGGTCTTTGATTAAAATTTTGCCTTTGTCCTTGATAACCTCCTTGGTATGGTGGCCTATTTTGTTGATAAGGTTGTCCCTAATTTTGATATTGCTAATTAGGACTTTGGCCTTGTCACTGAAAGGGTGGTCTGATTCCTTGCCCTTGCTTCTTTAGGTTTGTGACCTCTTTAGTCAAAGTCTACAACAAATTTGTCATTTCTTGCTGACTAGTTTGTTGACTATTCTTCATTTCTTGCAACTTTTGAGAGAAACTTTCCTTTAGCTCCTCACCACTTGTACTAGCCTGAGGTGCTGATATGGTGGGAATAGGGGTAAAGGAGGTACTTGTAGAGGTGTAGTGGGATGAATATTAGGGAAGATGGGCATGGGAGGCCTTCTACCTATCATGCCTGCCTGGATTAAACAATTTTCAGCCCTGAAAATTATGTCAAAAGCTTAGGGGAGAGAGGTACCACCCATAGATTGGATCATGATAGAAATTTGACCATTCAAGCTTTGCAAGAAGTTTAAAAAAGCATGGTCAGCTGATGGCCTCACCAAGGCTGGAATTCTATTCCATGTCTTGAGGAATCTATTATTATAATCTGTCATTTGTTCTTGAGGGTCTCTTTTAATGGTTGTCAACTACTCAACCAATGACAAATTGTTTGATTTATCTTCAAAGTGTTTACTCAATGCATCACCTAATCCATCCCATGAATTAATGGAACCAACAGCTAGAGTTCTAAACCATTCAAGAGCCTTACCCTTGAGAGAGGCTGCTAATAACTTGGTGGCCACATCTTCTTGAGTTATATTATGTATGTTGTAGATAGTGGTCACATCTCTTATATGCTCAAAAGTTGTAGTTTGTCCCTCACTTGTGAAATTAGGTAGACTCTTTAATGCCACCAAGGGCACATCATGATGTTGAGAAAAGACTAATGGACTTCCTTGGTTGAAAGGTACAAAAGCAAATTGCCTAGCCATTGTAGGAACATAAAATTGTTGAGTAGCAACTGTGTGAGTTGTATTTGATGCTAGATTTGAATCTTCTTCTAGATCTCTGGTTAGAGATCTTCCTCTTCTTCTGAGATGAAAGGGAAAAGGTCTCCTTTCTAAAGTATCAGGTGGTGTAGATGGAACTCTCCTTACAGGAGATGTTCTCTGGGTTGATCTACCTTTGTAGCCTCTTTTTGAGGGAAACTCTGAAAACTTAGTAGGCTTTGAGCTCCTAGTCTCAATCTTTCTCATAAACTTTGAACAAGGTAAGCCTGAATTTGTGAAATTAGTGGAGTCACCAGATATACTTGATACAAAAATTTCTAGAAAATATGTATTATGCAATCAGTATATCAGAGATAACATAATCTTTCAAAGATAAACTTCTTCTTAGTGTCCCACTGGGCATGCTAGAATTGTTATACACTAAGTTTGCACCCTTGTTTCAAGCTCTCTTGGTCTTGATAACTTAGTATAACATGGGAATCATCTCCAAGTTGTGGGACCTATGCTAACTGAGATGAGACCTCTAGGTTCTAGGCTAGTTCCTCTTGGATAATCACCTTAATTTGCTTCTTGACATGAAAGTAAACTCTTGAGGGGAAAAAGGATAGAAGGAATGCATGAAAGGGAAATAACTAAAAGAAAACTACCTACTAGGTGATACACTAAAATGATGGTATGAATTATAGTATAGTTGATGAAATCAGTGCACAAACTTAGGTCTAGGAGATCACAACTCACTAAATAGGCTTGCATCAATATTTCATAGAAGGGTTTGCAATAGAAAGAGGCTACTCAGGGAAAGAGAGGATTTTACAAACAATAGCATTCCTAAGAATTTAGACACAATCTATAACCTACAAACAAACATTCACCTCTACAACTAGGTATAGGAATGAGACAGATTGTCGGGGGGTTGAAGTATAACCACAAGATCATTCAAATCAAATCACCCACAGGGATACACATGAATTGTAGAAAGAAAGAGGGATCAGGAACCCTAAGATATTACTAAAAACATTCATATACTTAATTCATTAAGAGAAAATTCAGACATGAAGGCATAGGGACAGAAAGAATGTCACAAAATACCTTTGTAATATCTAAAAATCAATGAAAGGTTACAAACTGTAGAAAGCCAGAGGGCGGAGAGAATGCCACGGATGACTCCTCAAAAAGAAAATCTCCCCTTTACAATTGTAAACTCTAAGCTCTAAAAGCTCCAAAAAACAATATATACATCTCCCTTTTTGCACACAGGCAAGAGCCAAAATATCTAATTAGGGTTACATAAATTTGCATAGAATAATCAAACCCTAACTCTATCACTTCTCATTATAAATGCATCATTAGAAATATCTTGACTAATCAGACTACTTTATTGCATGCCCATCACTGTACTGCATCTACTTGCAGACAAGCCACCTTGATCTATCTACCTCCCTGCAACTCGGGTGCAAAATCAATGTCATGGTACCTTAAGAAGCAAGAATCAACCCACGACGGCTACCTAGATATTCCTCATCATCCTTTCCAACTGCAATTGTCCTGGAAACATAAATTTTGAGCTACCCTTGACTTTGCATTCGACCAACAGCAATAGACCAGCGAGAAACCCCTACAGGAATATTTAAATTTGAAAAACAATGGCTACCGGGTTCAGTTAAAACATGGCCATCGATATCATTCTTTACTAGCAAATCGAATGGCCTAGATCACCCTCAAAATAGTTGCAAGCCCCTTAAAAAGGTCAAAGGCCACATTGTCAGTCAAAACCAATGAGAAGTGAATACTTCAACATGATCGACACCTCAGAAGGTAGAAGAATCCACCTCTCATTAGATGGTAGTAGTAAGATCGCAAGGGCTTAGAAGATTCCATGTGATTATGCGACCACCGTTAGATCCTTAGCAACTGCCAACTCACTTAAGAAATCCAGACCCACTGACATATGCCAACTTTATTACCCAGCAACCAATAAGAATTCAGCATGTTAGATGGACCCACGATGATGTTGGCTCAAACATTTGGAAGATCGAATGACTATCGCATGATCACATGGGATCAGAAGATTCCATGTGAACATGTGACCATCGTAGATCTTGTACAAGCTACCATCTCTACAGATTTATTGACATTGGTCCCACTAAAAAATCCATGTCATCCTCCAGCCAGCCAATAAAATGTGATCACGTCACAACACGAGGACCCACCTAGTAGAGACTTGGCAATAAAGCAAGATCGACAGCCGTCGCAAGATTGCATGGGCTGGGAATATTCTTTCTGATCATGCACCAACCATTGGATCTTGAGGAATGATAGACCACTGGGCCCACTCTGACAAGATTCCACATCACGAGCCCATGATGAATCAAGAGCAAACACTTCAGACTATGTGGCAGTGGACCCACTGACATGAAGCATTGACAGCTGAGAATGAAGAAAGGGCTCATCCAGATAGGTGTCACCTTGTCACTATTTCACATGTCAGAAAGTATGACAACCCAAAGTCATGAGATCATGTGACAACCACAAGTTTAAAAGGGGCAGTCACTTTGGAAAATATCACCTAGAAGACTTAGGCTCTGAAGGAAATATTAAAAGGGACCCCGCTCGATGACCTAGTGGCTAACACATGAAGTGGTCATTCTTAATAAAGTATGTGCATTTTAAGTGGATTAAGTGGCCGAAAAAGGTAACGAAAGATTAGAACAGGCCAGAGGGTTTAGGGTTTTTTGGCTAACGGCTAGATTTTCAAATAAAAGGCTTTTAGACCATGGATAAAACAATTGCAGAGACCAGAGGAAAAGGCACAAGGCCATGAAATTTGCTTAGGGTGTTCAACATGGTTTAAATTGCAGACCCTGGGTCGGAACCATCATAGCCAAAGTTGTATGGAACATGCAATTTTTTGGGTAATAGTGACAACACCAGTGCTATTAATATTTCAAAGAATCCTGTGATGCACTCAAAGACAAAGCATATATCTATTAAGTATAATTACTTAAGAGAACAAGTGCAGGAGAAGCAAGTGAAGTTAGAATTTGTTACATCTAGGGAACAACTTGCAGATATTTTTACAAAGCCTCTACCGAAGGACACATTTGAATACTTGCGGACTAGACTTGGGGTCCGTCCCCTGTCTATCAGTCACTAAGGTGATTAGGATGTTGCATCTACCTACTCATATCAAAATATCATTCATGGTGATGCAGCATAGTTCACACTTTGAATCATGTTCAAGGTTGTGATTAAGTTTAAGAACTAGAACAGATTGAGCTAACAGTATTCAGAGATACAAAGAAGTTGATGGACAACAGAGAGTTACTTGGCTACCGATAGAGCTACTTGTTTATTTGTTTCTTTGGCATTGTTGTCAAAGGGAGAGATAAATAATATGAAAAGGAAAAATAACTAAAGGGAGAGAAACAACACCGATGAGAACTATCTGAGGGAGAGACAATCTAAATGGAACAGAGTATTGCAGATCAGTTATTAAGAACAGAAGTGAAATAGGAGAACTAAAAAGAGCACATCTGATGTCAAGCATTATAGTTTTTTACAAATGTTGAGTAACATAGTGATTAAACATATTAAGTCTATTCGACTTACAACATTTGTTTACAGAGTTGTAGAATACATGTTTGGTATGGGTATGGTACATTTCATATTACTTGAGTTGCCATCAATGCCAAAGGGAGAGATTGATGAACTACTATTGATTTGGAACCTGAATGAAGAATCGGTAATTCATGATTACTAAAGAGTTGATGTTTAGATAATGCAAGATGATTAAATCAATTTTATATTGTCATTGATGTCAACTAGCTTGACAGTACTTATCTTGTAAGTTACTATACTGACACATCTGAAGAAAGGTGGATGAGATGAAGAATAGAGAAATCTACATGAGGAAGATGTACATGTCAGATGAGGATAGAGAATACATTGAGTGACTTCTTGACGAGTCTATGACTTTATGGAATTGACTTCAATATATTGTATTCATCTATAATGAAGAATAGAGCTAAAAGCTACAAAGCAGTGTTGTCGGTAAACTAAAGCATTTTAGTATACACCGACAGAGTGTAGTGTATACCAAGCACAGTATTAACTGAGCATGTGCTCATCGATGCATTTGTTTGTTAACTGATAAAGATAGAAAGGAATTAAATGATTAGTTTAGCCGATAAAGTGATGAGCTGGAAAGTGTATGAAATCGAGGTAATAGATAAGGTTTGTTATGAAGATCGATGACTAACATAAATCAGAAGGATCTAATGGAGCAGGATTGAAACATGATATTGACATGTCAGTTGAGGAAGCTTAAAATGGCAAAATCAATGGAGATGATTAAGCGGCAAAATCTGAGGGAGGAAAAGAAAATGTTTTACATGTCTATATAAGAGACTAAGGTTTCATTATGAAATATATGCCAGAAGAAGAAGAAGCTACAGAATTATTGCATGAAGAAGGTTTCATGCATTTTTATCATACTAGTTATTGAGAACCCAGCTACAGAACAGTTACCAAGCTACAAAGAGAAATTATCGACAGACAGTAAATAAACATAGTATTGAATCTAAAGTGATATATTGATCAGGAGGATTTGTATGAGCTAAATATTGATCTATAATCTGCAATTGAAGTTGTAATAAGGCAGATCAACTATTGTTACATATTTAACCATTGTACACATTCAAATCTCTTAACCGAGTGGACTTACAAAGTCTTTTGATGTATCATTCATTAGAGTGAACATTGTTATCCTGTCAACCCCAGAGTGACTGTTGGTCGGACAATAAATTCTAGTCTAAAATCCTCTAACAAGGTCACACCTAATAGTGTGTTTGTAACCTTTAACAGGGTTAGGTCTTCATTGACCTCACTTCAGTAGAGTGAACATTTTTGGGTTGCTGGTCCTAGGTGGTTTTTCCCTTCATAGGGTTTCCATGGTAAATCTCGTGTTATGTGTTGATTGTGATATTTGTTTGTTATCATAATTTGCATATTACATGTTAGATTTGATTGGTAAGTACTATAAGTTTAGAATTGACAATCAGTAAAAGCACAGACAGTGAAAGTATTTTTATTTACCGAGCAGTAGGATTTGAAGATTTTATTTTGGATTATACATTTTGAATTGGGACAGTGTTTAACTGATTCACCCCCCTCTTAGTTATTCCAACATTTACATTTTTGGGGGAAGCCAACTCATTTAACCTAACCTTTAATCAACTTACCTCTAGAATCTATACCCCAAGTTGTTCTCACTCAAGTTGCTCCATCTATAAATGAGCAAGAAGAAACCCCTCTAACAATGAGCTTGAAATTTCAAAACCATTTGCCACTAATGAAGCATCTAGTCATGAAATGGACACATCTTTGTGCAACTAAAATCTTCTCATAAGTGAGAAAAATAAGTCCAAAAAACTTTGAAAAGTTTTTAAGACTTGATAAAATAGGTAAGATAGGTACAAGAAGCTCTTACAAAGCAAGACTATAGGTGTAATGCCCCTGCTAGGGAACCTAGGAGATATTAACCTAAAACATGTTACTAAATTTGCAGAATAATTTTTTTCTTAAATGTTTACAAACAATGATGAATAATCAAAGGGAAGTAAAACATAAAGTCCATAAGAACATAAACATAAACCATAAATATAATATCCAATGATAGATTACACATCTCAAGGGTCCCTTCATGTAGAAACTACAAATACAATTACAATTATGAATTACATATTACATCATAAGTTACACCTGAATAATAAAATACACATACTCATCAAACATTAGTTGTACATGTGGTATGTGATTACAATAAATTACAAGTACAAATGATAAGTATAAGATCAAGAATAGAACTCTAAGATGATAGGAAAGGAAGTAACTACAACCAAGATCATCCAGCACTGGAATAAGGACATCAAAGTCTCAAATGGTAAAAGAATCAGTACCACTTGACCTCATGGAAACCTATGGTTCCACTCCCACCATGTTGAGGAGATAACATCAAATCCCAAATGGCTAGCAATACAAAACAATCAGGTACACTAAGCAAGGATCCTAGAAGCTCTTATCTCAAGATACAACTCATAAATCCAAGGTACACATAATAATCCCAGAGGAAACCAACAAATGTAGGAAACCTAGAATGAAATAAGGGAAGTGTCATCACATGAGTCAACTCTAAGGTCATCTAGTAGCCTCTCTGGACTCCGGCCCCTAGTGACTCTATGCAGATCAGAAGTCCTCTCATGTAGAAAAGGAACAAGTAACTATGCTAGACTCACCTCACTATTGGACGAGCAAGCATCTTCTCCCACTCTCATCCTTAGCCTATACTAGCACTCAAGGCAGAAGTGAGGAATCATTATCTTATTAATTCAATTTAATCCCCATTTAATTTAATATTATCACTTGATTAAGTAACCTACTAAGGATACCGAGGTAACCACTTCTAGGCTCCAACACCTCCAAAGTAAGACACTTCCCTTCTAACACCTAGATAACCTACCCTAGAAATAACAATATCAAAACATGACTCTAAGTCAACATAGTCTCATAATACTCAACAACTGGTTCCAAGATGTGATAGGAACACATAATACAAAATCTATCATAAAATAAATCTCCATAAAGGCTGGGTATCATTTAATCAATTTCATTCAAGTATGCAAAACAAATAAACATAAATAGTAATTTCTAAACCTGCCTTTGGTAACTATCCTACTGGGCTGACATACTAAATCCCGATATACCCCAAATCACATAAGGCAATTAAAAGACAAATAATAGAATTTAATTTAATAAACTAATTTTTAAATTTTATCACAAAATTAATTTATCCAATAATTACTAATAGACTATAATTACATAAACAAAATAATTAAATTCTAACCCTACAAATCAATTTATAACATCCATGAAATAAATTGATTCTAGGCATTAAAATTACTAACCTAATATAATTTTATAGTCTAAAAATACACCAAATTGATTTAATTCACAAGTAGCAATCACAACATTATAATCACTAAAATTCAACCAATAGATTTAAACAAGCAATAAATAACTTTGCATAAAAAGTCCACTTAAAATTAACCATGCAAAAATAAAACATAATTTATTTTTCATTAAAAAATACATGTAAAAAAAAAACATTGTCCTCCAGCAACATATTTCCACAATAGTAAAATTTACCAATTTTACAGTTAAATAAACTCCTTATAAATCTAATTATTTTAATCTAATATATATATATATATATATATATATATATATATATATATATATATATATATATATATATATATATATATATATATATATATATATATATATATATATATATATATATATATATATATATATATATATATATATATATATAATAGTAATAACAAATCTTTTTTTAATTTTTTTAAAAATAAACTAAAATAAATTTTAATTTAAAAAAAGTTTAATTTAAATTTCTTTGTTGGAAGGGGGCCCACTGTACCACCCTTGCCCACGATAGGATCTGGGCCCTATCATGGAAGTCCCAAGGATAGTCCTATTGGGCTATTGTGGCAGTCCCTAAGGGTTGTGCACAACAATCCCGTTGGGCTGATGTGGCAGTCCCTAAGGATTGCACACAATAGTCCCATTGGGCCTATCATGTGTAGTTCCCTTGGTGGTTGCGTACGATAGTCCCAAGGGGGACCCATGCGACAGTCCATATGGGGTTGTGCACAACCCCTTTAGGCTGGCATGTGGCGGTAAATGGGGGGCTAGGCTATGCACGCCTCCGCACAAATATTTTTAAATTATTAAATGTTGTGCCAAAATAGTAAGGTACGGTATTTTTTTTATTAACAACTATATATTTTCTTTTGAATAGTATAATTCCAATAATATAATATATCTAGTTTACAATTCTTCCAGAAACAAACCTTTTTTAAACTAGGTAAGAATAAATTCTACATGCAAAATTGAAGGCCCTAATAGCAAATTAACTAGCTATTTTCAAAATGTCCTCTAGGGTTTAATCTAGATTTTCTTTTCAATTTCAATTACCAAATCTAATTTCTATCAATTGAATCCATTATTTTATGATCCTAGAATTTTCCAAACAAAATCAATTTCCACAGAATTTCTATAACATTAATTTCTACCAGAATTCATAAAATTAAACCCTTATGGAAATTTAATCAAGGATCAAAAAATAAGGATTGCATGCAACTAAAATTTCCTTTAAACCAAATTCCAGAATCTCACAAGAAGAGGAAACACATGAAATAATTCCAAACATCCAGATCTAATAAGCACAAAGAATACACTTCTTTCAAAATTGCAAAAATATAATCACAAAGAAAATCAATTCCTACCTCAAACACCAAAATAATAAATTTGACAATGATGAGAAACGAAGACAATCAAAGCTTTCAGAAAAATTGAACCAAATTGAAAACCTTCACCCAAAATTCTCCAAAACCTGTGTGTTTAGAATAATGGTCAAACCCTCACCATATAGGAAATTCAATTCCACATGCAAGGGTTGGAACTCAACTCCACAAAGAGCTTTATTTTTATCAATTCCTAATTTCAGTTCTGACTCAAGTCTGATTTTCTAATTACTTGTATTGAAAGCTCTTAACTCAAAATTGACTAATTCTTTTAGTTTTAATTTACTCAATTTTGATTTTGCAGCTTAATGCATTCCAATTAATCTTAATAATAACATTCAATCTACTTTAATTTCCACATGCTAATTTAATTTCTAAATTAATAAATACCTTTTAATTGAAAAGGTTAAATTTACAATTAAATAAATCTAAAGTGAATGTATTTAATTAATTCTCATTAATTAAATAATTCTATTTTACAATAAGACTTTTCAATAAAATATTAAATTTAATATTTCTATTTAATTAATTAAATACCCTTACATTTAAATAGCTAAAAAGAGAAAAAATCTAATTTATTTAAATGACACAATTTAATCTAAATAAATTATCTAATTATAGCAATCACATCAATAACCAAAATAAAATGAACCTAAAGAACCACATCCATACTCAAGGAAAGGGCTATAAACTCACGTCACCTAGACGAGTTTGGAAAGGATAAAATATCATAATCTTTTCCACTATTTTAGGACAATAGCATGGCTTAGGTTAGGATTTGGATTTGAATATTATCTCCCCTCTTTTACTATTGATACTAGTGATAGGACACACTCATCCTGACAATTCAGGGAAGTCGATACCCAGTACCTGCAAATCTGCATACAAGACCCACACACACACACACACACACACACACATATATA
Organism: Chamaecyparis obtusa; assembly: GCA_027943335.1. NCBI lineage: Eukaryota > Viridiplantae > Streptophyta > Pinopsida > Cupressales > Cupressaceae > Chamaecyparis > Chamaecyparis obtusa. The sequence goes on along the minus strand of BSBK01007237.1, from coordinate 208,747 downwards.
TATATAAGAAATGGCAAGGATCGGGACATAATGTGGATCCCGCAAATAGGTAAATATGACTCCATCCCTCAACCATATCAAACACATCATACATGAAAAATAAAAGCATACATGATCACCATACACATGCAAGTATGGGGTAAGCATAATCATAATCATAAGCATCATTTTAAAACATGTAAATCATCATCATAACTAATATCATCTAACTGCATCAATATAACAACCATAATCATCCATTTATTAAAAACACTATGTAGTGTCATACATCCAAAACCATAATATAACTGAAATATCAACACACATATAAAAGTGGTCTAAAAGAGTTTGGCAATATAAAACTAAAAAGAAAACTATGGGTGCGCACTACAATAGGCTCAATCCAAAATTGTAGATAAATTGGAGTCAATTGATAAAGTTACTGTCATTATCGACTCAGAACCAACTTTCTATAATGAAGCTAAAAATATTGTAGTGTGGCAATAAATAATGCAAAATGAGTATGATGTGCTTTTGAAAAATGGCACATGAGAGTTGGTAGATCCTCCACTTGGTTGTAAACCTATTGGTTGCAAGTGAATTTTTAGAAACAAATATAAAGTATATGGTACCCCTGAAGAACACAAAGGCTCAACTTGTTGAAAAAGGTTATGCTAAAAAAGAAGGTATAGACTATGATGAAACATTTGCACCTACAACCAATGGACAACCATTCATGTTTTGTTAGCCCTTACAAGCCAAAACGGGTGGAGCATTCATCAAATGGATGCCAAAACTCTATTATTGAACGGTGATCTCAAATAAATAGTATATATGATTCAAGCTAAAGGCTATGTTGTTAATGAAAAAGAACACCAAGTATGCAAGCTTGTCAAATCATTGTATAGTTTAAAACAAGCCTCCCGAGCTTGGTATGACAAACTTATAGAGCATCTTTTGTAGTTGAATTTCATAAATCTTGAATTCGATAATGAAACTCTTTTTATTTCACTAGTTGATTAGCCTCGATGTCTATTTAGTTGTTTATGTGGATGGTTTTTTTTTATCACTGGTAATAATGAGGAAAATATTCAAAATGTGAAAGAACAATTGAAGCAAAGATTGATATGACTGATTTGGGCCATCTTCATTACTATTTGGCTATTGAGGTAATTCAAGAACCTCATTCTATCTTCATCACCCACCAAAAGTATATTGGTAAACTTTTAAATAAGTTTGGAATGGCTAATTGTAAATCTCTTAGTACTCCTATGGAGAAAAATCTTAAACTCACATCAGTAGATTTTTTAGCATTGGTTGATGCAACTACCTACATGAAACTTTTTGGTAGTTTAATTTATGCTACAACCACTCATCTAGATATTTCATTCATTGTTTGTGCTCTTCCCTGATTCTTGTAATAGCCTAGAGAATCTAATTGGATGGAAGCCAAACAGGTTCTTTAATATCTACATGGTACTCAAAATTATGGGCTCCAATACTCGAAGACAAAAAATTTCTTTGCTTGACTATTTTGATTCAGATTATGCACCTGATTTGGAAGATGGTCACTCTACATTTGGGTTTATAATGCATCTCGATTCTATGATCATTTTATGAAAATCTAAAAGGCAACCTTTTTCAACCTATTTCATCCCTCTTTTCTTTTGAAGCTAAATATAGCGAAACCTCTAAAGCAACTCGAGAAATATTATGACTTTGCAGAATTCTCACAAACTTGCAAGCACCATAGGTTTCTTAAACACCTCTCTTTATTGACAACCAATCTACTATCAAAATGGCTAAAAATCTAGTTTTTCATGATCACACCAAACACATTAACAAAAAGTTTCATTTTATTCAGCATTATGTGAAAGATGGTACTATCCACCTCAAGTACTCTCCTACTGCAGATCAACCAGGTGATATCCTTGCCAAGACATTGGGCAGATAAAATTTTGAGAAGTTTCGTGGAATGCTTGGTTTAGCCCCCTCATATTACAGGGGGGATGTTAATGTCTAATCATATCAGACTCATTCATATTAGATTTAGTTATATTAAGTTTTTTTTAATATTATGTTTTTAATTTAGGCTTTTGTTAGTTTTCTATTTGAGCAGTTTTGCATATAAGTTTATAACTTCTTATTGTTGCCTCTTCTTTTTATATGCTTCTTGTTTTCTCTATAGGTTTTGATAACAGTGGAATAAATAATACATTTCAATTTTCTATTCTATAGCTTTTATTTTTAATTCTGGAGTAACAACCTCATACACCCACATACGAGAACACAATTTGATCTTAATTTGCCCTTAACAACATGAGGCTATATACATTATAAAGGCAATAATAGATATTCTTCATTTGTATATGGGTTACTAACAAACCTATATATAGATGGTTCCTATCATCTAGTTAAGTTGCATGATCAAATAAAATTTATGGAGGTGTTAAAAATATTAACAATTTCTAATTACACTCATTATGTAAAGGCACATCTCATGTAAGAGACACATTTCTCAGGCATGATGCATATTTAAGGATCTTTGCATCCATCTATTTGAATATTTAGAAAATAACATTTTATACTCTCCAGATTTATTTTCATTGATGTTGGATACCTTCTATAAGTATTTGAGAAAGATTGATGATCAATTTTTCAATTTAGACATTTCTATTTAACTTTTAATTCTCTATTAGAAAACTTTAGTGTAATTTTTTAAAATATATTAGATATCATAATCTTTATATGCATTTTACTTATATGATGTAATTTGTATGTAATAAAAATTAAGTTTAATGATATATTATTTTTATCTCACAAATAAATTTTAATAATTGTAGTTTGCATTTAGAAATTAGATATTATACAAACATATTTTTAAAAGAAATGAAAATATACAAATGTGATTAAAAAATCAGTTGTATTAAAATAAAATAGATACTAGGTGAACATAAGATTATAGAGAAAGTTAAAAATTTCCTACACTAATTTTGTTGTTTTTGCCAAGTTTAATTAAGGGATTTAGAGTAGAAAAAATTAGAATGTATACCTTATACCTAAAGGATTAAAATATAACTCTTTTAAAAAATCTTTACATTTTCTACTTCTATTGTTTGGTTTTCTAATTATATTTTTTGGAAAATGCTTTGGGGAAAATCATTATTTAAGATCTATTTCCTCTAAATATATTTTCAATATAGTTTTGTATATCTACCCCTCACACCTCCAAATTTCTATTGCACTAATTTAAAGTAGGTTCCAATCTTTCTATTTCTAATTCTAAACAAAACAAAGAAATTGTTAAATTGATTAATATGAATCAATATCAATGTGGAAAATAAACCATATCAATACTAAACAATAAATTTGAGTAATAAATATTTATAAATAATTTATAAATGTAAAATTTCATATAGTTTTTATCTAACTTTTAAATTTATCTTATAACATAAACAGTGTCCATGCTAAACCATAAACTTGATGTGTGTCAATGTTAAATCATAAACTTGAATAGTAAATCTTTATAAATAATTGAAGGCAGTTTTTCACATGATCGCAAGGCAGTTTTTCCATTCTTGCGATCATGCGACCAAACCACATTTCTACTGCAATTACCCAGCTGCGGTATTTAATGAATTTTTATTTTAATTGCAATAACCTAGAGAAAGAGATCTCAAACAAATCTTCAATCATGAAAATCTGCAAGATTCAGTACAGAACACCAAGAATAGCCATAAAAACTAGTACAAATCACCGCCTGCAAAAAGCTTCTCAAGCTCAAGAACACACTCCTCTGGGTACAAAATCATCATGCAATCGATCACAGGGACCCTGGATCACATCGCAACAACCATCACCACCAAACCAGTTGAAAACCGTCATTAAAACCATAAATTCTGGTACTTCATGTCACTGGGTAACCTTCTATAGATATTTTGTGATATACATACACTTGTAATTCTATTTCACTGGAATCACAATGCTTGAGGTTGTTAATTTTCAATCTAAAACTTATTAATATTTTGTGATATACATACACTTGTAATTCTATTTCACTGGAATCACAATGCTTGAGGTTGTTAATTTTCAATCTAAAGTATGAATCCAAGTTTGTTATTCTTTACAATATATCATCATAGTAATTAATGTATTGTTTTACTTTGAATATTGGTGAAATTCATTGTCAATTTATGCATTTTTTCTTAAAATCATTATTGTATTCACTTGAATCATTCTCTACATCTCATGATAATATATATGTAGGTGTGTAGATATGTATGTACATACACATATATATGTATGTATACATACATACATAAATATATAGACACATACACACACATGTAAGTATGTATCTATGTATGTACATACATACATAATTAAGGTGATTTAGATTGAATTCTCATGTTCTATCCTTAAATTTTGTTTATTGGGTGCTTTAAAGGCTATGCTTTTTTTATTGCAATAGAAATTTAGGATCATTTTTTAAAATTATAATATTAGGCTTGTAGTTTAGATGTATACTTACTCAAATTGTTGGAATCCTGTCTATAAAGGCTGAGATGCCAACCTCTATGTATATTGGCATGTTTTCATAAAAGAAATATAATACTATGCTATATGTAGGTTGTAGTTGAAGAAATTTCAAATGTGTTTGTACTACTAACAATTAATATAATTATTTTGTGTTGATTCTCATTTATATTCTTAAATATATAAGACTTTCTAGAACAATGTTTACATTTATATTCTTTTAAATTTTACAAACTATAATACCTAGTATCGAGAGATCAATTGTAGCTCTGTATATTTCTCAAAGTCAATCAAATGTATTTTATTTCTACACCTTCAAACTTGGATAGCTATAGCCTTCCATTTTGTAAAATTTGATATTGATATTATTCAGTTTAGTTTTTATATATGTATTACATAATCAATATAAGTAAATAAATTTAAATGACAAAGAAAACTATTTGTTAGAAGTATTATTTGTATTCAACAAAATATCAAGATGACCTTTTTGATAAAAATCAAAATGTCATAATACATGTCTATTACAATAGAACAAATTTGTCTACCTTTGCTCTTTTAGATTGTTAGTCTTACATGTCAAAAATAATGTTATATTATAGTAAACAAAAGTAAGTAGCATGTCAAATTTGTAAAACTCGTTATGTCCTGGTAAAATTTAATCTATCAAAGTTATGACTTTCTTGATATAATTTCATATTACTTTTTTTTTTAATGTCATTTTCATCATAAAATAAATTTTACCAAAAATGTACCTCACATTTTTCTATGTAGGTTAAACTCATTTTGACATATGAATAATTTTACAACTATATCACAAAAATATTAAGGTTAATATGAATGGTTTCAACATTTTATAAAGTCAAATCTACAAGGTTAACATCAACATGTTCATGAACATTTAACACACATTTGTTTGTTTGAATGCCTCAAAGATATGAGGTCTCATGAAATACCATGATATCAAAATAGGCATAAAGTGGATTTAATAAAAAAGCCTTTGAAACTTTGGGTTAAATGAAAATGGCATATATTTCCCTATTTTTGTTGCCCTTACATGTGCAAATGGAGCTTGGGAACAAATGATGACCATTCATCAAAGCATAAAGGTTTTTTCTAAGTGTTGAAGCTTTCAAGCCAATGTATATGTGGTGGGTGAGTCCAAGAATGTCATTCTTCTTGTTCAACCTATCCAAATACTGACATTACTTTCTATCTTGGATGCATAACAAAGATAGTAGATGACAAGAATGAGTTTGTGGTGCAGGGGCACCCAAGCTAGGATTTGGTCAGGTAAGCAAGCACTATGCATGAAGGAAGGTTCAAAGATACTAGAGAGAGTTAATTAGAGTTTCCTAAGGCCCATTATGGCCTATGGAAATGATCAAACCAATAAAATATATATGAGCCCTAAAGGTCCTGATAAGGACCTTAGGACTAAATGCATGTAAAGGGGTTAATAGTACCTACATTGGAATAAAATAAGTTGATAAGGTCTTAGGTAGGATAGATAATTCATAGGGTACATTTGAGGAGAAATTGAATAAGTTTTGAATCAAATAAAGCAATAAAACAAAGGTTAGAAATTCAAATATTTGAATTCTAACGGTTATGAGTAATTAGGAGGGAAACATTAAAACATGGATTAGTTGACATTGTTAGGCCATACAACTGACTTGGATCAGTTAGGGAGTTTGTATAGAGGTTATTTGAACCCTGAGAAGGAGAAGAATGATAGATGATATAGATTTTGTGTGACTGTACAGATTGTTATAGATTTGAAGCAATAAAACAGTGAAAAAATCGAGTTCCTTATATTTTTGTTGTCTATTCTTGATGTGTTGAGTATATAAGAGAATTTACATGGTGAAAGGATAAAATTTCAAGTACTTTTCAATTTACTCCAATTCATAATATATCTCTAATTTAGAAATATGATCTGAGTGTCCTGTACAAGTTCAATTTTTGCATTGTTTTAATAGTATGGATTTGTGATCCATCCCCTTTATGTAATATATGTATCTTAGGGATGGATAATAACTATGTATAGTTTATTCCTAACATGATTTGGAAATTTTGAAAGGTATTTTGTAGGGTGATCACTGTAAGAGTGCAAATTTGCATGGTTGAAGGGTCACTAGTTGAGGCTAAGGTATAGCAGCCACTAAAGTAGTCATTGGAGGGATATTTTTTATGCATGAAGTTGATATATTACATATAGGAGATGGTTAGTCAACCTTCATTTGGTTGAAGAAGTGTTGGGAGGTGAGACATTGAATATGCCCTAGTTTTAAGGATATATAAGGAGCAATTTGGGGCTTTTGAATCTAGACGGCACAGAGAGTCAAATTGATTGGAGATTAATATAATTGGATACCATTTAAAAATATTTCCAAAGTGGTAAGGTTTGGGGATAAGATTTAGAAGGGGTCCCTTTGTAAATGCACCCTTAATTTAGGCCTAAAACAGTCACAGAAGCCTAGTTCAAGGGTTTAGTCCAAAATACATGTTGATAAAATTTTAGTATATTGGAGAGAAGCCAAATGGGTGCCATAATATCGAATTTTTTTGTTTATGGTCCTTTGGGAAGGTTGTGAGAAAAATATTGAAAACAGTTGTTGGAGGCCTAATTGGGGCTAATAGACCTAGTAGGTAGAGTTAGTTGGATTTCCTTAGGGATAGGAACTTAAGAATTTTTAACCTATTCATTTAGGTTGGATTGGGTGAGATAAGGCCCTTAGAGCCCCTATCATTTAGTGGGAAGGTTGGGGACTTGGTTTGGGCTTTGTAAGCCTTGAGGTTGCATTAGGAACATTGGGGGTAACGAATACCATTTGTGTGATTTGTCATTGAATCCTAACAAGACCCTATTGCTCTGCATTAGTTTTTTCTAATAGTTTCTTGGAAATATTCTACCCTCTCCTATTGATTAATTTTGAATCTTATCTTATTGTATTGTCAGTTGAAGACATTGAGGAAACTGAAGTGGTGTCGCTTCATAAAGGAACATGCAATATCCATTCAATTTCTTTGTAAGGTTTTCAATGTCAAATTAAAAGGATGGAAAGAGTATCATATATGTGTCCCAAACATAACTGGTATTACTTCTAGAAAAGTGGATACTAAAGTTGGAGCGGAATAGGTTACTTTCAATTATGTGAACTAATTATAGATTAATAGTGATGAAAATGAAGTATAAAATGCATTGAGTGTCTCTTTATTGTGTGAATATTTTTCATATATGAGGATGAAAAGGAGGGGAAATGGAAGATGAGATGTGGTATTTATAGTTTAAGAAAGTTATATTGTTGAATCTTGTCAACCCTCAAACTTCACATGCAACACCCACAAAGAATCCTTCTTAGTCTGCACGTAGCCCTATTAGCCAACCTATTCAGTAGGCCTATTCCAAGGATATACAATAGTATCATGCTTATGTCCTTGATGTAAATAATTTTCACCTAAGTTTAGTAAAAATGTTGTTTGCACCAATGCCTCCCCTTATCGCTAAAGTTCAAGAAGATGATGAACATTCCACAATTGTGCAACCCTCATCCAATCAATAAGGTCTACAAGACAATCTTGAATAGTTTCCACAAGAACCTTTACCCTCTGAAATGAAATATGCTCTATTTCCTACAAGGTTAATAGAGCACAAATTTGATCTTACTCCTAAATTTGATTTTCTAGAGCAATAAAAAAAATAAGCATTGAGATTCCCTTATTTCAAGAAATTAAGGATGTTCCTATCTATAATAAGACTATCAAGGAATTGTGTATTAAGAAGCTATGCTAAAAAAAAAAGGACCCTACTATAGTACATGTCATGAGAAAGCTAACAAAAATCATGTTAGGTACTTTATTTTCATTCCAAATTATAATGTTTTAGGCAGCTCAATAGTAAATGTTACCATCAATACAATTCTAATTCCTAACACTAAGTAATTGATCTTGGATTTGTCATTAATTTCATGACAAGAGAGACAATAAAATCCTTACAGTTGATCTACCTAACACCAACCCCCATAGTCCTATATCTTTGTTATAGTTCCAAACCAAATGGCATAATTGAATGTTTAGTCATTACTCTTGATTCATGGGAGTGTCTAGAAATTTTATGACTCTCCAACCAAAGGCTAATTTAGGTGGGTATGCTCTAATCTTGGGAAGACTTTGATTGGAAACTGAAAATACCTTCATTGGATGTAGGTCAGGAAAGATGATAAAATCACATGGTAATGTTACTAAAAATCTAGTACTTTAACATCTAGCTTAGCCACTTCAATAAAATGAACAAGTCATTTGGCCTAGTTTAGGAAATGATGAGGAAGATTCTTTGTCAACCCTTACTATGATTAATACGAGCCATATGCTTGACCTATAGGATGAATTGATAATTTATTGGCTCATTCCATTAAAAATTATTATCAGAGGGACCCCAAGGATTTTTTTCTTAGCTTTCTCTTCCTGTCCACTACATACTCTCCTTCCTATATCCACTATTGAATGGTACCTATCTACCTCTATAATGTTACACAAGATTTTTCCACAATCAACAGATGAGATGATTTTGTGTTGGAATGTTTCATCTATAAATATTCTTGTTAATCAAGTAGAGATTACATGAGGGAAATATCTTAATATCAATAGTAAGTTAACTTAGGACCAACAAAGTGAACTAATTTATGTGCTATAGGAAAATAGGACAACATTTGCATGGGATTACTAGGATATGAAGGGTCTTGACCCAAATATTTTTATACATCACATATATATCAAGGATGATTATTAGCCAATCAAACAACCATAGAGGTGGATGAATCAACTAGTCCAATAGATTGTTAAGGTTGAACTCTAAAAGCTATTGAATGCAAGATTCATATACCTCATTTTTTGATAGCTAGTGGGTTTTTCCTTTGGTTATTATTCAAAAAAAGGTGGAAATGGAGGGTTTGTGTTGATTATAGGGAACTTAATATAGTAACAAGGAACTTGACCACTTTCCTCTTCCATTCATAGACTAGGTACTTGATTCTTTAGAAGGTAAGCGATACTTCTCATTTGTAGATGGTTTTAGTGGATACAATAAAATAAAGATATCTCCAAAATATCAAGATAAAATAGATTTTACCTTCCCATGGGGGGAATATGCATATTATATCCTTCCATTTGGTATATATAATTCTCTTTCTATTTCAAAGAGAAATCCATAGCATTTTCTCTGATCTCAGTCATGACTGCATGTTACTTTATATGGATGATTTCACTACCCATGGTGATACTTATGAAGAGGCCTTGAGTAATATAAAGAAGGAAATTTATTAATGTAAAGAGAACAATATATCTTTGAGTAATGAAAAATGATATATTGTGATAGAAGAAGGTGTGGTTCTAGGCCAATAAATATCAAAACATGGTATCTAGGTGGATCCAATGAAGATAGAGGTCATATCAAATATACATGTCCCTTTTAAGTGAAAAGATGTCAAAATTTTACTTAGGCATTCTAGACACTACAAATTCTTCATCAAAACTTTTGGAAAGATAGCCACCCCTCTATACATATTATTGAAAAAATATGTTGAGTTTGACTGGACTCATGAATGTCGTGAAGTATTTTTACAACTTAAAGATGTATTGACCAAGGCATCTGTATTAAGAGGTCCATATTGGACGCTTACATTCCATATTCATAGTAATGCATTTGACTATGTAATGTGAGGTTTCCTTGGATAAAAGGAAGGTAATATTGAATATATTATTTACTACATAAGTAAAAATCTTTAGTCTGTGGAGTTGAATTATATTTTCCCTGAGAAGGAGATGCTTGCAGTTCTCTATTCCATAAATAAATTTAGATGATATATAGTATGATATCAAGTGTTCATCTATATATATCATGCAGTAACCATGTATATCATTAATAAATCTATGGTAAGTGGTAGATTGGTTAGATGGTTGTTGTTGCTTCAAGATTTTTATATCACTATAGTAGATAAACTAGGAAAAGCTAATGTAGTGGCGGATTTTCTTTCAAGAGTAACTCATGGAGGAGAGGAACATGTGATATATGATTCTTTTCCATATGAGTACCTAATTGCAATCAATACTTAATCTCCTTGGTATATAGATATTTATAACTATTTTATGATAGGAAAAACCCCTCCACACTTCTCACCTAGAGAGAAAAAGCAGCTTGCAAAGAAGAGCCTCCCTTATCATGGATCTTAGGGTATTATTTCTATAAAGGACCTAGAAATGTCATGAGACATTGTATTCAAGAAAATGAAATTTATGAGATCATGCATGCTTCTCATGATGAGCCTTGTGGGGGTTACTATGTAGCTAAAAGGATATCTATGAAATTCCTTAACATAGGGTTTTATTGGTCATCTTTACACAAGGATTCAGTTAACTATACCAAAATATGCAATAGATGTTAGTAGATGGGAAACCCAAAAAATTCATATGAATTCCTCTCCACTCACAGTTGGTTCTTCAACCATTTGATAAATGGGGTATCAATTTTATAGGCCTAATACAACCCTCATCAAATAACAAGGAATACATACTTGTCTACACTAACTATTTGACCAAATGGGTTGAAGTTGGAGAAATGAAACATGTAGAACACAAAACAAATTTCCAAATTCCTTTATGAGGAAATCTTCAATTAGTATGGAGTACCAAGGGAAATTGTCTAAGAACAAGAACCATAATAATTTGTTAGAATAACTACTTAGAGATCTGGTCCTCTCCAAATCGATGGAAAAAAGAAGACAAAGAAAAAGGTTGAGCCTATAATTGATGCCCCCAATGGAGGGGAAGAATAGGGTGAGAAGAGAAATGATGAATTAGTGTCAACATAGTCATATTATGAGGGGGACATAATATTAAATGCCTAGAGTAGGGTAGAAAAATGTTCTAGATAATGAAGAAGTTCTCATTGAGTAGGGAGCACAAAAGATAACAGAAAATGAAGATATCAAAGAGTATTTGAATTAGCTTGAGGAGAAAGAGGGAAACCTTGAACAACTGGCAGAGTTGGCTGCTCAAGAAATTTTATTAGTCATTTAACAAATCATTGCAATAGTCCCTAATGTAGGTAATCCTATAACACCTCCTCTTACATCTTGGAATTTGATGAAATTGCATTTATGGGAACCAGTTCAACAATTAAATAGTAAAAACTTGAATGGGACAAAGAAAAGAAAAACATGAAACCTTTTTGAAAGAAAAGAAATAGAAATAAAAATATTAAATGTAAAGGTAAAGAGGCTAGAAAACCTTGTTCCTTGTAGAGTTTATACTTTTTACTTAAGAGAAAGGTTCCTAAGTTTTCAATTCATGTAAATATAATGTGATTTATCATTTTTTATGCTTACTCCTAAGGATTAGTTTTCTATTTTTTTAAATTCTCCAATTGAATTAGAAAATGCAATGTGTGATTTTTATCTTCATAATTTATCTATCCCTTATAATCTAGATTGGAATCCCTTGTTATATCTTGGTGATTTTCAAGTAAGGGTATTTTTCTCTTATATGTTCAATGGAAGGTATAGACGAGATCAAATTGAAAGGTATAAAGAAATGGAAAAATATAGAACATTAAGGCTTCAAGAAGAGTCTAGTAATCCATATGCTATTCTTAACAATTGGTTAGTATTGATGAACAAACTAGAGGTACATAGTTAAGTGTTACAGAAAAACAAAAATAACTACGAGATGTTTACACCAATGGTTAAATATGATGGAAGTAAAATACTCACACATGTGGAAAATTAGTGGTATGAGTTATTTGATGACCTAAAATGCAAAATAATTCACTCCCTTTTTAATTACCATGCAACTATTCATAGGGTCAAGGTATATATACAACTGGAAGATAAGAAAGAAATCATTTGGTTTTCTCTACTCTTTCAACCTCCCCTGACACTATGGCTAATTCCAGATTGATGAGGAATGGAATCTTCAATGAAAAAAGAAGAATTCAGATGGAGAAGGATCAGAAGGTTCAACATATTCTACTAGAATCCCATATCTACTAATCTAGCCATGATTGCACCTACAGACTTTAGGTCTTTGGTTATGTTTAATAACTCTTCTATAGTACCTTCTTTGGGAAAATAAGGATGGTGATTGGGGGGACTGGTGACTAGGCTTTTTAGAAGATTCTGTATAAATTTATAGTAATTTCAAATACTTCATTTTTTACTATGCCTATGTATTTTATGCTTAAGACTTGGTACTTGAACATGCAATTGAGGAATTTTTCATGCTATAATACCATCTATAAATATTTAGTCTAAAGTATATTCATATGGAGACTTATTGTATTAAATATGATGGAACTTAGATTCAATGGTATATGTATGGTTATTTTCTTCCTAACAAGGTTTTGTAGCATGTAATGAGGTGGAGTGCCACAATTATTGTGGTCATGACTGTGCAATTTCCTGTAGCCAAGGAATGATTGAGTGTTGAATTAATCTTCATAATTCAAAGAATCATTATCAACATTTTCAATCATGAAGACTTATTCTAATTTTGTTAATAGGAAGATAATGATTATCTACTTCCAAATGATAGGTGCAAAGTTAGTTAAAATGATCATAACTAATCTAGGACTCTCTCTCTCTCTCTCTCTCTCTCTCATGTATCTTGTCTTTATGAGTAGTAAATATTTTACTAGATCTAGAGACTTTGCATGCATTGATGGTTGACTCTTTCAACCTTAAATTATTATATATTGTAATCTTCGTATGGATATATTAAGATGTTGTTTTCTCCATTGGATAATATAAAATTACTATAGTTGACTATGTATATATGTACTTTGTCAATACAGATTAATGAATGATGGCTAGAATGTGCATTAAAAAAATTATTTCCTTATGTTAAGTACCAATAGGATTATCTCAAAGGGGCCCACTTGTGGTATATCTGCATCTTATTTTATTTCATATATTAATGTGTAGAAGTCAATAGTGTAATAGTGCATTTGATTGGTTTCATAAAATCTATTGAATATTATTGTCTAAATTATTTGACTTTGTTCCTATGTCTTCAGACACTATTGGTGGAATAGATGTTATAGATGTTCAATTTTCTTCCTTTCATGTTTAAATTCATTTAAAATAATGTAGTGAAATAGTTGTTTCATAATTGCATTGTGTTCAAGTAGATTAAGAATAGCTTTGATAGATGAGTAGATAGTTTCTTTTTTGTACTTTTTCCAAATAGTTAGATGAAAAGTTAAATAGAATGGTGATGCATAGAATAATCCATCCCATTTCAAGTATACGAATCCAGTTTGACAAGATTGAATGTGATCCATTGCCAAGATTAATCTAATATAGTATTTACTTGGAGATTTTAGTATTTTAGTCTATTTAATCAAGAATGGTTAATGAAGCTCTATAGGTATCGGGAAAGATATCTTTCCATAGACCCTAGAAGGCACCCAAGGAATGATAACTTCTAATAAAGTTTCCACTACCTAAAACTTGTTATTAGATATACACATGTAGCAATTTCTACAACTATGCCATATGTCACCTACACATACAAAATAAGATAATATTAGCAAAAAGGGGTTCTCCTTGGTCAAACCCCTATTGTAAATGTTGCCTTGAGTTTGGGTCTAGGATAAGAAGATTATGGATTCCTTCACTTATGCTTGGATCTAGATTTTACTCCTTATCTTTCATGCTTGATTTCAAAATTTCCTTTTACATAGAGTACTTGATTGAATGCTTGGATGTGATTTCTTGATTCAAAAAGTGGATTGATCATGGATCCAAAAAGGAAAGAGGTAGAATTGGTTTTATAGTTGATGCAGGGGCATCCAAAGTTGAGGCAAGGGCATTTAGTGTCCTTAGTGAAACTACATAAGTGTTTGTATTTTGGCCGGTCTATGTTCAATTGCAGCCTTGACCGATGACTTCGGTCATTGAAGAAAGCTCAGTCACTAAAGGAACTCAGTAGTCTCTGATGCTCGGTGATAGTGCTACCCGGTCTTTCCTACGATGCTCGATGAACATTGGTGCTCAATGATGCATGGTGTGCTTGGTTAATTCACTGATGCTCGGTAGTTCTGACTTGTCGATTGGAGTTCTATGTGATTTATTGGGCCAACTTGGTACATTTATTGTTGGTAGCTATTGTTATAAGCCGACATGCTGAATTAAATATTTGTATACATTTTGTAAGCTGACTTGTATGGCATTTAATTATTGTTAGGAGAGTTAAGGGTTTCATCTTGCTGACTTGTGGCTGATGATTAGTATTTGAGGGGTGTGTGGGTAGATGTTTAGAGGGAGATGACTTAGCAAATCTGGATCTCAGATGCGAACTTGAAAGCTAAAGTTGGCCAAGTTGCGGAAAAGATCTTGCATGATCTTGCCGATTAGATTTCTATCTGTTAGTTTGTATTTGTAGAGTTGGTGGTTTGCATACTTGGGAACAAGGAGATTTCTTGGAGGCTTGCGAGCTCAAGTTTAGATCTACCTTAGGGTTTTCATCAGTTTTTGATTGTCTTTAGAGCTGAACTAGCTGGTGATTGTATTGGATCTGGTCTTGGATCTTGCATAATAGTTTCTAATTGTAATTGGCCCTAACCTGGAAGGCCTTACAGTCGGGCATGCTAATGAAAATTAGAGTTAAACAATTACTTTGTGTTGCATTGTTGAGTAATCCGCTATGTTGGTCTATTGGCTACAAGGTTTGGACTTTCCTTAATTGGATCGACCATCCTTGACTGCATCAGGTGGTATTGGAGTGATGTTTGTTCCTATTGGAGTTGAGAATTGATCTTGATCTTTTGGAGTAGAATTGAGCGAGAGATAACTTAGCAAGGCTGATCTTGCAAAGTTGATCTTGTTGGTAATTAGATCATGTGATCTTGGTTACAGATCTGTGACACTGAACTTGTGAAATTGTTCCCTAGTTGTTTGTAAGATTATAGATTGCGATCTGACTTGCATCTAACTTGGAAATTGTCACAAGGTGGTCAGTGAGGGTTTGATGTAGAGGGGTTGTTTGTATATCTTTAAGGATGCCTCCAAGAAGATTGGACCCTAGAGTTATTTATGATCTTTGTGATACTGTGGAATCTTGGATCATAGAGAAAGTGAAATCAGATTTCAGATCTGAGATGGAATTGATGAAGAATGACATGATCGCCGAGATCATGAGAGCTATTACTGGTATACCTCAGAATGTTGGAACTAAGGATGGCTATGAAGAAGCTACTGAAGAATTTGAACCTGCTGGATCTAGTGGTGATGACCAGAGGGATAGATCTAGTGAAGACAAAACTGCTCGATTACCTAGATCTGTTGCTTGGTTTAGTAATTACTGAATGAAAGTTTCTACTTTTTTTGGTACTTTGAAGCCTGACAATCTGATTGACTAGACTGGTGAACTTGAAGATTTCTTTGAGCTAGAAGAAATTGAAGATCCTCTTCAGGTGAGATTAGCACAGACAAAGTTGAAGGACATGCTACTCTTTGGTGGAAGGAACTACAAAGAGATAGAGAGGATGAAGGTGAAATGAAGATCAATCAGTTGAGGTTGATGGTGACAAAGTTGAAAGCTAAGTTCATACCGGTTGACTATGAGCTTGATTTGTTTAAGAAGTTGCAGAATCTAAAATAGGAGGATTTGTCCATTGAAGATTATACCGAGGAATTCTACAAGCTTACTATTTGGTCTAGTCACAGAGAAATTGGTAAGGAAAAGGTAGCGCGGTATGTGAATGGTCTAAGATTCAATATTCAGGATGAGATTGGTATGCTGAAGATTGATTCTATTAAAGATTCTTATCAGTATGCTCTGAAGGTAGAAGATAAGTTGAAGAGGAAACAACCTAATAACTCCCAAGGGAAGGAGAAAATTGATCACTCGGCAAAGGATAAACCGACCGATGCAGAAGATGAACAGAAACCCATGGAACCTAAGAAGAAGACAACTAGAGTTATCTTTAAGGGTAATTTCTATAACTATGGAGAGGAAGGATATTGTTCTTTTGAGTGTACACATAAGAAGGTTGATCGATGAACTGCTATGGTAAATGAGAACATTTAGAATGAACCTGAATTAGAGAACTTGTTGCTTTAGTGAACATTGCTTGGTGCAAAGGATGAACCTTGTCAAAGGAGTAACTTGTTTAGGACTCGATGTAAGTCTAAAGGTAAGCTCTATGATGTCATTTTTGATAGTGGTAGTACTGATAACCTTGTTGCTGAGGACTTGGTTAGGAAACTTGGTTTGAATAGAATGAAACATTCAAATCCTTATAGGATTGGTTGGTTACAAGATGTTCATGCTCTAGAAGTTAGAGAACAATGCTTCATTGATGTTTAGATTGGCTAGTATAAGGATCTTGTGCTTTGTGACATTGTGGAGATGAATAGTTGTGATATATTGCTTGGTAGACCTTGGAAATATGATTGCAGAGCTATTTATGACATTGTGAAGAATGTATTTACTGTTGAGAAGGATGACATGAAGTTTTCACTAATGCCTTTGATGGATACAATGATTGGTAGGAGAATCCTGAGTATTGGTTCTCAAGTTGAGTTGGTAGATCTAGAGAAAATGAATGATCAGTTTGGAGAAAAGACCTGTGTGTTGTCTAGAAAAGATTTGAAAAGATAGAGGAAGCTAAAGTGGAAGAGTATGCAAGCTGAGAAGATGGGGGACTTGTATGTGAAGAACTAGTTTGGGATTTATGTGCTAAATCCTGGAAGATGTTCTTCTCACATATGAACATCTTTTGGAACCTAGGGTGTCTAATGCAGGGGAATCCAAGGTTGAGGTAGGGGCATTTAGTGTCCTCGGTGAAACTACATAAGTGTTTTTATTTTGGCTAGTTTATGCTCGGTTGCAGCCTTGACCGATGGCTTTGGTCATTGAAGAAAGCTCAGTCATTGAAGAAAATCAATAGTCTCTGATGCTTATGATAGTGCTACTTGGTCTTGCCTGTGATTCTTGGTTGACACTAGTGCTTGGCGATGCTTGGTGTGCTCGGTTAATTCACCGATGCTCAGTAGTTCTGACTTGCCGATTGCAGTTCTATGTGATTTGTTGGGCCGACTTGGTACATTTATTGTTGGTAGATGTTGTTATAGGCTGACATGCTAACTTAAATGTTTGTATACATTTTGTAAGATGACTTGTATGGAATTTAATTATTGTTAGGAGAATTAAGGGTTTCATCTTGCTGACTTGTGGCTGATGATTAGTATTTAAGGGGTGTGTGGGTAGATGTTTAGAGGGAGGTGACTTAGGAGATGTGGATCTCAGATGCAAACTTGAAAGATGAAGTTGGTGAAGTTGTGGAAAAGATCTTGCATGATCTTGCAGATCAGATTTCTATTTGATAGTTTGTATTTGTAGAGCTGGTGGTTTGCATACTTGTGAACAAGGAGATTGCTTGGAGGCTTGCAAGCTTAAGTTTAGATCTACCTTAGGTTTTTCATCTATTTTTTATTGTCTTCAGAGTTGAACTAGCTGGTGATTGTATTGGATATTGTAGAATTGTTTCTGATTGTAATTGGCCCTAACCCAGAAGGCCTTACAGTCGGGCATGTTAATGAAAATCAGAGTTAAACAATTACTTTGTGTTGCATTGTTGAGTAATCTGCTGTGTTGTTCTATTGGCTACAAGGTTTGGACTGTCCTTAATTGGATCCATCATCCTTGACTGCATCAATAGCTCACCAAACCATTTTAGATCTCAAAACTTGAAGTAGGCCACCTTATCAGACTATTATCCTATTAAATTCTTCATATATTGGCAAGTGGGTTGTATTCAAACAACTAAGACCCATTTTTTTGAATACCTCTTTTCTGAGTCATTTTCATACAATGGCTCATAATCAACATGATTGTAATCTTGAGTATCATATAACTTAGTATTATAGCTATATTTTTGGAGGAATTGTGCTATCTAGGACATGCCTCATTTCCTCTAGATTTTTGGTCGCCAATTGGCCATGTTTTGTTAGAAGTATTACAAGGGTACTACCTTAGATCTTTGAATTTCATAGAGGCTCTCACCAAAAACTCTTTCTCTCTCAACTTGAAAGTGAGGTTTGTTAAGCTCTACCACTACAAGAAGATTGTTGGTAGTCACATTGTCTATTGTAATGACATAAAATTTACACTCATGTATAAATTTCCATTTACACATTTACTCACCTTAGCATAAGATGAAAAATCATATCACCCCCCTTCTTTTATCCCTTTCATTGACCAACTCATCATCTAGCTCATATCTCCCATAATGAAGCCCTTAATAGTTTTGGACACATGCATGTTGCAGATATGTCTACGTAACATTCTACTATCTGTGAATCTACAGATGTGCAAGAAACCATTAGAGAATTATGAATCTACCACCCTACAAATGTAACACCCAGAATGATGGCTTCCCCTACGCACATTCTATCTAGGTTTATCAAATATCCTCTTCTTGCATCCATTTGGTTATTTGGAATCATATCATAATCTTCTTGAACATTCACTTAGATTTCTTAGTGGCAATATATACTCTCTTAGCTCTCTACACACCACTTTTTTTGCAGGTCCTCCATTATCAACTTGTCAAGATTTTTTTCTTGTGCTTCATCTTGCATATTCGAGCTCCCTCTCTAATCTTGGGGAGTTATCTTCATATCCTCATTGTGTATTCGAGAATTATATTGAACTTTATCTTATTTCTATTACACATTATTATTTCTCATGTATATTCTAGTTATCTATCTTTGATCTTTTATCATGTCTAACAACTATCTATGGAGGTGGGAACACCAAAGCAAGGGTTTGACTGAGGCAAGCCTCTTTATGACCACATAAATTTTGTCTTTGATTGTGTGTAGGTTATCATCATACATTTGAGGACTTTGGTTTAGATTGCATTATCAACCGTTGAATCAAGTTCTAACATTTCACATTTTCTCTCTTTGATTTAATCAATTAATACACATAAGCTTGTTAATTTATCACTTAATTAAATCATTTGCATCTTGTACTTACAATCTATTAGTTTTGGTACCTTCTCCTTAATTTCATGCATTTAGATTAGTTTTTCTTCCAAGTTTTAGTGCACTATTTATTCATATTTATTGTACATTCATAGCTTAGTATTGTCATTTGTCTTTTCATTTAATTCTTACCCATCCATACTCTGTTTGTATGAGATGCCAGTGCACTGTGCTAGTATCCATCAGTCACGTTGTAGTCTTTTGGCTATGCATCTATTTAAGGTAGTGAGATTACAGAGTTCAAGGATGAACTCTTTTAGGTTTAGATCTTTTACATTTCGTAATCCAAATGCTTTACTTAATTTATTTGTTTAATTTATTAAAATTTGATTAATGTAGTTGTACTTGGAAATTGACACATAAACACTTAATCAATCTAATCAACATCTAAATCACATCAAGATAATCAAGAAGCCTCCTATATGTTGTGTCTGATCTCCCTAGCACTCCTAGCTAGCAACATGAGGTGGTGCAAGAAATTCGTGTATCCCTTGAGGTTTTCACTAGACTCTAGGTAGGTACATTATTTTCTTCCCCACACTTGTGATTCCCAAATCAAAGCCAAAATTCACTAGCTTAAGGTGGGGGATTGGGATTCCAAAGAGTTAATCTTGTCTATTCATGCTTTCTATTATTCACCTAGTAGAAATGGAATTAAGGATGACCATATAATGTTATCTCAACAATTAGACATTCTCTAGGAATTTTTTTTCCATTATGATAAGGTATTTACTTCTTAGTTTTCCTCACCTAAGAAAGAAAAATCGCTTCAAGATTGTTTTAGTGTTGTGCCCTCTCATCTTTCTATAGCTTAGAGATTTTTTTTGACTAGATACCATTTTTTTAGGACCTCCATAGAAGAAATATATTCTATGGTTGATGACAATACCCCTAGGTGTGATAAATTTCCTTGTGAATTTTGTATCACTTTAAGAAATTTTGTGGGCATTGATTAGAATAAAGTTTAAATTGAGGCCTTTCACGACCAATCCTTGGGCCAAATAGTTAACAAAGGGAATATAAAATTCATACCTAGGTAGGAGACCATGAAGACATTTTCAATCAGTATCCTATCACTCTTCTCAACATCTCTTAAACTAGCACTTGCACTGGTATAAGGTGCAATGAGTATGCCGATAGGTTGTAGATGTGAAAGTACTATTCAAGAAAATGTGGTATTGTAGAAGGAAGTCATATACATAGAAATATCCACTTTGGATGAATTGAAGTTAAAGTTTAGGTGAGTTGTATATTTTGAAGGTATAAGCCCAAAAAAGTTTAGCATTTAAATAAATTTGAACACATTAAAAAATATTACATTGTAAATACAAGCACAACAAGTATAAATAAAAACATGGTAGGAAACGAAGGTTGTTTTCCGAACAACAATGGATGGAAATAAACATGAAATATGCATAAAGAAATCATAGTTGATTGCATGTCATTAGATTTAGATAACTACATCATACATTTGATAGTGCATTTTTATTAAACTATTTACCAAAATCCAAAACTAATAAATTTAGATTTGCACAATTAAATGAAGTTATCTATAATAAGAATTCTCACATTCAAAAATAACGGGTCATCAAAGTTCAAAACTTCTAGAAGTATAATAAAAAAAAGTGATTCCAAGGACAACTTTGATAAAGTAAATACTTCTCAATACATTATAAAGATCTAGAATAAGTTAAAAATTATATGGTTTATGTTTTGATGGACAAATATTTGAAAAGCTTTTCTGAGCATGATTGGATGAAGAGAAAAACCAACACAAAATTATTTCTTCCACCTTCTACTAAGGATTGTAATCATGTGAAACATTTCTGGTGATGGCTGCAAAACACACTATTTAAAATAAATTGTCAAACTGTCATTGGGCATATCTTTGTCAACAACTTTCCCAATTCCCACCTGGAAATTTCAAATTTCTAGTTATTACTTACATAAAGGCATATGCTTGATTACCATTAAGAGTTAAAAAATCATGGAAGTGGACAGATGGTTATATATCTATTATAAGGAAATGATGTCAATCATGTACACATTGGTTAAATTTAAGCAATACTTGGTGGATGGCCAATTTGTGATCAAATTGATCACAATAAATTTTGATCTATTTTATTATTCAAAATGATCTAAATAAGTGGCAACAAAAGTGGGTGAGAAAACTCAAAGAATATGATTTCATCCTCTGCATCGACCCCAGTCTGATTGTCCCTAAATCTGAACTCCAAAAAATTATTGGCCTTCTCTTTTGTGGCAATGTTTCCAAATGTGATAAATGCAGAAAACAAGACTGATAGTGAGTCATCCAAATAACAATTTGTCAAGAAATTAAGCACTTAAACTAAAAAAAAATATTTACAAAAAAAGAAATAAGAAAATATCATGTGAAATCAGATTTTTACCTGCATTCTATAGAACTGTAGAACCCATATAGTAATCCCCTTGGAAGAATTTGCCCAATTTATGGATCAAGCCATGGTACAATCAGAAATACAAATCAAAACAAATGAGATATATAAACATGGTCTGAGAAAAATAATTCAGGGGGAAGCAATTTTTCAGAGATGCGCAAACACATGTGAATACTTGGAAGAGTAGTTGAATGTGGCTCTCAGGTGCCCACATGGAAACCCATTTTTTTTCCAAATTCAAATTGCTTATGACTGGCAACGTAATGAATAGTGAGAATCATTCACATTTGTAACAACCATAGGAGGAGGAGCTACATTAATGAAAACCCTTTCTACAAGTGTGGATGTACCTGAGAAGTAAATGTAGTTAGGGTACATGAAACAACACACCATGATAAAAAAAACTAGACAATGCATTACATGTACTACACATAGAAGAATTACCATCATCAACTTCTATCATCAAAGGTGCATATAATCTGGAGAGGATGGACAAGTGCAAGAATATCTACAATTTCCATAGCTAAATTAGGGTTTACGCTAAACAAGGCACCTGTAATCATTGTACAACAAGAATTACTAGTTCTAGAAATTTGGTAGCGAGGGTAGGTGATTTTGATTTCTTATGTTTTGGATATTAGTTTATAGTTACCTTTTTTTACCAAACATCAAAGAATTTTTAATCAAAAAATTTGGGCTTGTCATGGGTTCTAAATGTATATTCCAAGACCATTAGTGTTGATGGATGTTGCAAATATAGGCTTAGTTAATGGAAGAAGAGTCCCCTATTTACTCTTGGTGAAATATTTACACCAATGTAGATGACTAGTGTGGATGAAGATAATATTTTCCACTTATTTTAGCTCTTGTTGTTTTGTTATATTTATTCTCTAATATATGTTCAACTATGATTTAAGTCCTATTGCATATATGTAATCATGTTCAATTTTGTTTGGTATAAATTTAGTATTATCAATTAGTTCTTTGATAAGAACCTAATTCTTAGTTTGTTCACTTTGTATTTCATATATTATGATAAAATTTATGTGCTTGATACCTGCAGTCTGAATAACATCCACAAACAATAGAAGTGCTTATGAATTTAAATGAGAGATTAGAAAATATATGTTTAGAAACACTTGCAAGCATTACATTGAAAATGTGTTTATAAAATTTGTATCATGCTAGGATTTCCAAGATGTCAAATGCATTCTTTGTTTGATATGGATATAATACCATCCATCACAAGTAAACTATTCATGAATAAAGTTATGACAACATTCTATTGTGATCATAGATACCATAATATATAATGCAAAATATATGTAATAGAATCTGAAATTTTATAAAAAAATCTTTGTAATTGTGATTAATGTGATAGGAATCAAAATAAACGGAAAACCTTTTCAAAAAAACCTCTCAAACACACATTTATTTGCATGATCATGTTAAAAGATCACTTCCTCAGAGATGTCGTTCTCCCTAAATTTAGTACTACCACACTCATTGTTGTGACCTTTCAAGTGTTAATTATGATACATAGGTTTTAATTAATGGCTATTTTATTTATACCTATATCAAACATTTAAATCATCTATACAATTGACCTCTCACATGACAAATGCTCTTGAATGTCATTATTTTTACTTCTCTCTAGGCCTTATAGAAAATGACATGGAAAAACTTAGTTAACATATTTTTCTACTATTTTGAGGGTCCCTTTCCCATAGTTCAATGTTTGTCCAAACCCTTTTTGCATTAAAAACAATCAACCTGTGTTTCTTAGGTCTATCATAATTTTCAAATGTGTTCAATGGAGCTCACAATCAAGGATTATTTTGTTTTAAATGTTTCCCTTACTATGAGATTCAGGGTTGATTATAAGTGTGAGGAGACTAATAAGACACTAAGTAGTTCATTAAAATTATAATTACATTTTTAAAAAATATCTTATATAATATTGTACTTGGAACAATTCTAACCTTTTGTTATCATTAATATCATTATCTTCATCACAAATTTTAATTAACTCTTTGCACCTATCTTCCTTACAACTAATTAGTACTCTATTTACCAACCTATTTGTTTTTACTAAAAAATTCATTTCATTTTTCAAACTTTCCTTTCTTTAGTTCTTTATTCCATAATAACTTTTTAATTTCAATTACATATTTTCTAAATTCTATAAATAGTAATTCATGAGAACTCTCATCTCTCATAATAACAAATGGTACACTTGGACAATCAATAAATCACCACTTGATATCTTTATAGAAATGCAATTTTTTTTCTTTGAATTTGAATTGGTATTAGGTGCTAATGTTTTAAGTGTGCAAGAGAGTTCAAAGACAAACCTATTACTTGAGGACACTATAGGAATTAAAATAAATTGACTATATTGACACCCCTTCACCCTTTTGAGGACACTACAAGAATTAAAATAGATTGACTATATTGACATGACACTGGCTATGATTCAACATATTTGCACCTATGGAAAATCATGCCCCCATGCCTCATGTGATATGACACCATGTCCCTTCTCCAATGTTTATGCCATACACATACACACACCCCGTAGTATAGTAAGACCATATGCCGTGTCAGCCCTCACTACCATTTCTAACATTTTAATTTTGATTTAAATTTATTATATAATGGTTAACTATTTGTTTGAATAACATTAATGTGCCTTTCAAATCTTCTTTATTAAAATTTATTTATATTTAATAGGTATAATTTTTTTAAATATGATATAGAGATATTATTTTTACATTTACCAAGATTGTAATAATATATATTTATTATTATTAAATTAAATGAATATAATTTAAATATCTTATTTTATACTATATTATAAAATAAATATATATAAATAAATTGTAATTATATTTTAATATAATATAATATATTTAATATAATTAAATATATATTATATTATATAGTGTATCAAAATAATTAATTTATATTGTATTATAGGTATTATATTTTTAACTTAAATTATAATTATAATTTAGATATTATTATTATTATATGGATAAGAACGTGTTCATGTAGTGATTTAAATCTATTTATAATTCATAACTATAAATTAATGATAAATGTTAATATTGATATAATTTTCACATTCATTTGTTCAATACAACACTATGATTATTATTATTTTTTGTTAAAATTTTAGCCCTTAAACTTGTTTTCCATGTCAATCAATTTCACATCTTTTTTTTTCAACTTTCTCTTAAAATAAAATATGATCTTCTAAGATTCCCAAAAAATGCAACTCAGGGAGAGACATTTGGTGACAATTTAGACAAGTCTACCCTAAAACACGAATGGTAATGGTAATGGTAATGTTAATGTTAATGGTAACAATAATGATAATTATTAAACCCTAATCACTTGTGGTAATTGTATGGGTATTGTAGTTGAGGTCGCTATCTACTTGTACTTGTAACGTGCCTCATGCCCCTGATGATTGTTCTACAACATTAAATTTTATCAAATATTTTCTATTTCACTAATTTTTAAATTAAATAATTTAAAAATTAACAACTATGATCAAAATAAATTATTAAATATAATAAATAAAATTAATTTATATTAAAAAATGAATGTAAAAAATTATATTGATTTTAATTTATATCATCAATGACAAAATTAATATGTATAAGTTTAATATTATATATAGTTTAAATAAATTAAAATAATATAAATTTTAAAAATTTTAAAAATAAATAATATATAAAAAACTTAAAATTTATTAAAACTAAAAGTATATACCAATTTTTAATCATATTTTATAAAATACAAACTATTTTTAAAACCATCATTCTTTTACCCATCACTATTTAACTCTCTAGAGTCCTAACTACATGCAGAGAAGTTTAAACCATGTTTGTAGAGCTTTCATTTCATAGGATCACTCTAGATCATTTTAGTATCATATATATAAAAAAAAGTGGATCAAAATAGACTAACATAGTTACACATTTGTGTCTTTTAACACTTTTTGATTTCACCCCAATGATCCCTTTCAAACTCCCAATCCAAACTCTACTATCATTCCTTAATTATCAGTGTGAACTCTCTGTAAGATTTTTGACTTAGGTATAAAACCATCACTATTTTACTTTAGATATCATCAACCAAACAAATTCAAGAATGTCAAAAATGAAACCCTACCAACAATTTAAACACAAAAGATAAAATAGAATCACATACTAAGGTATAAGATTATTGCAATAAATATGTGCCAGACAAATAGATTTTCAAATTTAATTGCCACAATTTTTAATCAATAATCTAATTAAAATTTCCATTTTTCATGGTGGTACCGAGATTGAAAATTTTCAGAACATGTTTAATTTCAAGTTTTGTTATGGTATTTCAATTGATTTACATACTCCAACTCTTAATTTATCTATGGTTTGAAGTAAAAGTAATCTGTGAGCCTTGAATGTATTTGTAAAGGGTGCTAATTTCCTTAAAAATGCTTTACCAGTAAGCAAAAATAGGAATTCTTGATGTGCTATATATGCCAAAATCTGAGCCTTGAAATTTATTGAATAGAGATGAAATAATTCTTCTGACATATCATACAATTAAAATTTTATAACAAAATTGCAAAACAACCATTCAAATTGTATTTCTCAGGAGCTCAACTCTCTGTCTCTGCAATTGCACAAGGGAAGACCAAACTTTTAATTGTCATTACTGCCATGCAGACAAGCTATCAATCCAGCCTAAAATTGGGGAAAACTTAACTAGCAGAAGGCCTGCAAATATTTTGTATCTTCAATAAAAATAGGGAAAAGAAGTAGAAGTCTACAATATACAATGTGGTGAAAGACTCCAGTGGTTGGATTTGTGTACACTGTGCAAGATGAATAAGCAATAGAAGTTGTTGTTTTAGTGAATTCAAAATCCTCTTGACTGGTAGAGATCTAGGCGGCCTTTAGCCTCTAGAAGAATTTTTTTTAGTGTAGGATCTTAAACCAAGTGGGGTTGCTTAAATGCCCATTCAAGGGAAGACACACTGAGTTTAATTAACTCCTTTAACTGAACATTTCAAATTTTTCATGACCACAAATGTTTTGGACTACCAGAAATAGGCGTTGCAATGGGAAATGCATTTTGGGTGTTGAAACGTGAAACAACATTATAACGTCACGTTTCTAGCAACAGAGGCACACAGTCATGCCCACACAGTCATGCAATCCCTGACATGGTTTCCCACTTTCCATTCTTGCAAATCGAAACCGGGGAAATGGTGGTTTTTAGTGTGAGATAGGTTTTGTGGGCATACGAACGCGAGCAACCTCGCAGGTAAAGCCTATCGGCTAAATATCATTGTTAAGGCCTTGGATTTAAAGATTGTTTATTTTCTTCCATAGATTGCTCAACCTGAGAAAACTACTTTCACAAAATGCAGGTTCATTGTAGATAGCATTATTGTTGTGTGGGAAGGAGTGGAGTGGGCATATCATTTTTCATGGAGTGTTGTCTTCCAAAAATTTGATTTTTCCAAGCCCTACAACCAGATTAAATGGTCTTCTTATCTTAGCCATGTTAGGTGCCCTTGGATTTGGCCCCTATTTTTGTAGTTTTTAAAAATGTTGTTTGGAGATGCCTCAACATGTATCACCATAAATTTCTACTAGTCTTTGGCTTGTGGGATTTTTTTGTCTATTCACCAAGGGTATCCTTTGGACACTTCATTTTATGTTCTAGTTGTTGAGTGTTTTAGATATGTTTTGGAAAACTCTATCTCCACAGGGCAGGTTAGAGGAATTCCCTTGCTTGAGTCACCTTCTCGACCAGTTAATGACCAATTGTGGATGATTCTTTTCTCATCTTGATTGAAGAGAGTTAAAACATTAGG
This sequence comes from Chamaecyparis obtusa, assembly GCA_027943335.1. Taxonomy (NCBI): domain Eukaryota; kingdom Viridiplantae; phylum Streptophyta; class Pinopsida; order Cupressales; family Cupressaceae; genus Chamaecyparis; species Chamaecyparis obtusa. The sequence goes on along the minus strand of BSBK01007237.1, from coordinate 180,884 downwards.
GAAGCCCTTTAGTTTCTTGAAATCTTTTGTTTGACTTCTTACTTTGTCAATTAGTGGCATAAAACTCACTATTAATGGCAATCTTTCCTTCTAGCCATATCCTAGATGCTCTAGTATGGGGTTAAGTGGACTGGGAAGGGTGAAATATTTCACTCTTTGGGAATTATCTTTCCCTTCTAGGGATCCCTTGTGGACCTTTGTAATTCATTCCTTGCTAGAATCAAAAAATTTTGACCTACTAGATTACCAATTTTATTTTGTTGGATGGTAAATTTCAAGTTTGTTCTAAAATACTTGCAACCACCCATGTATATTATTCATATTGCTGGGCTCCTGCATAGGCCTCTTACAAAAATATTAAAAAGTCCCCAAATAAATTTTTTATGGGCTTCTTTTGAAAACCACTATGGATTTCATAGAGTTTCCTATAAATTTTGTTGTCTCACGTAAGACTCTAGTTGTTTTGGGCTCCTTTCTACTACAAAGTGACACTTATCCTTGTGTAGTAAGTGGATTATTCATGTCATTTCTAGAAGTGAATCCTCAAAGTTCCTTCTTATACATTGCATTTATTTAGGTTATCTAGTTAATAGGCCATCTTGGAAGGGAATTGGTTAGATTAGTTATAGAGTATGATTTCAAATTTGTAGGTAAACTACAAAATAAACCAAAAAATCCCTTGAACAAACAAATGACATTGATACTTTTCTTGCATAGTGAAATCATGATCCAAGTTTCAAGACCTTGGAAGGCCACAAATCTTGTGTTTTCTATCTCTTTGAGGAGATGAGATGATCTACTTCATTTGTGTTGTATGTGTCAATTTGGCCATCAAAAAAATACTTTTCTTGATTATGGATGTTGAATGATGAAAAAGTACATATGAGACCTTTCTTACTAAATCAAGGTAGATGGATGTGATTATATAAGATTTTGACAAGTTATATGCACAAAGATGGGGGACCAAAAAGGTGCCTAATTTTTTTGGGTCCCCTAAAAGAAATAGGGTGCATGCCCTATAGGGAGCAGACACTATAGGGTGAATGTCCTATAGGGAACATTCCTATAGGGTGCATGCCCTATGGTTTTCATTTCCTGAGTGTAAGGCTTGGGTGAGTAAACAACCAACAACTCCCAAGAACACCTACATGCAAACACCTGTCATAGAAAGAGAGAGAAGCAAGAAGCTAGAGAGACCTGAACACATGGATCCATGAAAGAGGAGACATTCTTGATGTGAAAAAACAAAAGTTAAAATTAAATAAAATGAATGTTCTCAATAAGATTACAAGAGAGATCAATCCTTATAAAAGGAGATCAGAAACCCTACAAGGGTGAACAAATCTAGGTTGCATGATAATAATTAATAAAGTAATTAATTATTATATGCCTAAAATTTAGCTTAAGTAGAAAGAGATAATAAGTGACTTAGTAATTAAATCAAACATATTGGATTTCATGAGTAAACAACCCACAACTCCCAAGAACACTTACATGCAAACACTTGTCATAAAAAGAGAGAGAAGCAAGAAGCTAGAGAGGCTTGGATGCATGGATCCATGAAAGAGGAGACATTCTTGATGTGCAAAAATAAAAGTTGCAATTCAATAAAATGAATGTTTCTTAATTACAATCTATTATCAAAACAAGAGGAGATCAATCCTTATAAAAGCATATCAAAACCCTAAAAAGGTAAAACCTACGTTGTGCAATAATAATTAATAAAACAATTAATTATTATATACCTAAAGTTTAGCTTAAGTAGAAAGAGATAATAAGTGATTTAGTAATTAAATGAAACATGATTTAATTAATAAGAAAACACTATATTACTCTAACACCCCCTTAAGATAAACTTTGGGAGAAGCTAAAAACCTAGAAAGAACTACTGAAAGCAAATGGGTCATGACAACAAAAGCCTGATCAGGTACCCAAGTACAAAAGAGAGTCTCTATAAAGTGGAGAAATAGAGAAAATCACATGGGGAAAACTCTACTCCAAAAAGAGACAAAGACTAATCTGAAGGACTGAAGAAGCCTCCAAAACTAGGAATGTTCCATAAAATAGGAACAAGGATGAACATGTACAACATCACTAAAGAAAGAAGCTACAAACTCTGTCAAGAAGTAACTGTTGATCTGAAGATCCTCCACTAAAAATAGAAATTACCAAGTTCAAAAAATAACTATAATCTACATGAGTTCCCTCAAATGACACTACTCAAATCAGGAGGTAAACAACAACAAATAATTGAACTCGAAGATATAGAAGACTGTAATATGCATGAGTGCCCTCAAATGACACTACTCAAATCAGGAGGCAAACAAAGGCAAACACCTAAACTCAAAAATAAAGATGACATAAAAACACCAAAATGCTGAAGAGCTGATCAAACAAAGCTGGAAGAGTGCATCCAAAAATAGGAAAGAAAGAGTGTCCATATGGTAAGTGATCCATCTTAATAGAATGCATAGGTACCTAGCCATTGCATCTGCCTAGTACATAGAATCAAATACTGAATACATAGCTCACACTATCAAACCAAGGAAGTAGTAGAACCAATAGTAGAACCCCCCCATAATGCTGACAAAGGAGTAATGATAGGTACACTCAAAAGATCATCCAATATGAACTACATGATGAAGATGAATCTAAAACATTGAAGGTGCAAAGAGAGTACAAACACATATAGAGATACTTGGGGCTAATGTCATTGGAGGAACACTCACATGAAAAAAGTAGATGGAAAACAAAGGAAAACATTGAACCCCCCTGGCACTTTATAATGGAGTGTGAGTACATAGAGCACAAACATGTGCAAGATGCCATACATGCAATAGAATGACACTTTATCTTAGTGTGTGTGTATAAAAGAATTCTACAAAAGTGAATTATACACTGTGTAGTACCTCACCCCTTGTTTGATTTTATAAATGATATGATTACTTTAGGATGATAGAATATATGTTAGGGAATCATTAAAAATTATGATTTTACTGACCCCATACTTGCATGTGTATGGTTGATGTGTTTGTTTTACATTTCTATTTGATGTGGTTGAGGGACAGAGTCATAGTTACTTGCTTGCGAGATCCACACGATCAGCCGATCCCCACCATTGTCTGTTATATCTCTATATATATGTACATGATTGTCCCTTAGGCAAGTTCGTAGGTACTGGGCATCGACTTCCCTCAATTGTCAGGATGAGCGTGCCCTATCGCTAATCTCAATGGTAAAAGAGGGGAGATAATATTCAGTTCCAAACCCTAACCTAAACCAATTATTATTCTAAAGTAAGGGACAAGATTCTGTGTTTTTCACCCTTCTAAACTCGTCCAATTGGCAAGAGTTTACACCTATGTCCTAAGTTTGAATGTGAGTCCTTAGGTCTTTCTAATTCGTTGGTTTGTGGTGTTTGATGTGATTTCTATTTTTAGATCATGCTATTTTTAGCTGTGGCATAGTATTTAAATGGTAATTAAATAAATGTATTTAATTATTATTTTTATTATAGAGTTCATGCATTAATTAATTGGGAATTAATTTTATGCTAATTTGAGTGTGGTTGAATTATTTAATTAATGTGAATAAATTAAATATCCTCACTTTTGAAATATTTAATCATGAATTTTAACCTTTGTTTAATTAAAATATATTTTGGCATGTGTTATTTGTGTTAACTAAATGTTTTAATTATTATTTAATTAAATGCATTATGTTGCACATTCATAATTGCATGAAATTAAATTAGTAATTCAAGTTGAAGTTTGGTTATGTGTTTTCAACTCAAGTCAAAGAGGAAAGGGGACTCGAGTTCAACTGAGACTGAACTGTGAACTGAAGTTTGTCTTCATGCAAAGCCCTTTTGATGTTGAGTTTATATTTTTGCATGTGAAAGGAAGTTTCTTTAAATGTTAGGGGTTTTGGCCATTATTCAGGTACACAGGTTTTGGAGGAGGAATTTTGGAGACAGTTTTGGGATAGATTTGAAGAGTTATTCGAAAAGTTTGGATTTTGTGTTCTTCATTCTGGTCATCGTCAAATCTGTTTATTTGTGATTTGAGGTAGGTTTTGTATTGTTATGGCTATTCCTTTTTAGATCTCTATAGAAAAGAAAGGCGTGTCTTCATTGTGCCTGTTGGATCTGAATGCATGAAAAGTTTCATATGTTATTGCAATGTGATTTAATTAGTTTTGCCAATCTATTTTGCAATTTGTTGGTTTTGAGGAATCTGTAGGAAAAGCTCTAGAAAACCCAATTAGACTAGGGTTTTGAGCTTGTTGTGATATTATTAGAGATTTGATTCTTGTTATGGTGTAATCGTTATTGTGATATATCTATATCTATATCTATATCTATATATATAAAAGATTTGTTCTTGTTTTAAAATATATATATATACATATATATATATATATATATATATACATATATATATACATATACATATACATATATATATATATATATATACATATATATATATATATGTATATATATATATATATATATATATATATATATATATATGTATATATATATATATCAAATATTATATATTTGATAGTATATATATAATAATTAAAGTTTATATTGGAAAAAGTTGTTTATGAAAAAAAAGAAAATAATAACATTTGAAAAAGGTCATATTCAAAAAAGTGTATGTGTTAAATGATTTAGGGTTTTGAATTACCCCCCACTACTATACTGTGGGCCTCGACAGTCTACCGTGCTCAGTACCTAGGTACTAGCGCATGACAGTCCCTAAGGGGATTGTCGTGCGGTAGTACCGTTGGTACTCTTGTTGACACAAGAGACAGGGCAGCCGTAGGGGATAGGAGACAGGGTACCCGCAGGTACCCCCTCCAATATTTTTTTTTATTGTTTTAATTTAATTCAAAGATTTTTATTATGTATTTTGATAATTTATTTAAATTAAAAACTTTGTTTTGTTTGGTAGTTAATAAACTATGTTAATAATTTAATTTATTAATTTAGTTTAGTTTTTTTTTTATATTTGCTATTTTATTTTTATTTAATTATTATTAAAATAATTTTTGTTTGGTAATTAGTTAAATTTTTATTTTATATTAAATATTAATTCTTTTTAAGTTAGTTTAAATCTAATTCATATTTTAACCCTTATGTTATGAAATGATTTTTATGGGGATATAATTGTGAAATTTTAATTTGTACTTTAGTAATTTAAAATTGGATTATTATGTATTTACTTAGTTTGATTTTAAATTGAATTGGGTAAATTATGTATTTATTGGGATATTTAAATTACTAGATGTATTTGAGAAGTTAGACAACTTCGTAATGATTTAGATTGCTTGTAATTGATTTAAGTGTTAGATTGCAATAGGATCTTTGTCAAATGGATTTGTATTTATTCCCATGTGAATTTAGTGATGCAATCTTTAATCATTTTGCAATTGGTTTGTAAAGTATTATCTCAATTTGTTTCGATTTGATTTTTAGGGGTTGTAGTCATCTTTTTGGGATATAATCCAGAGGTGGGATTGGGTTAACTTTATCTATCATGTTTGGTTTCCATGCATATTATGTTGTGATGGTGAACTTGTTTTATGATGTATCTGGTTTTACATGTTTTTGGATTTGCATGTTGAATCTAGTTGTAGAGATTCAAGAGTTGTGTTAACTTAGAGATCATATTGTTCATGTGAAACCCTAGAGTTGGCTTGTGTGATGACACTTCTATATGCATCTTAGGTTTCCTACGTGTTGTGTTTTCCTCTGGTAGAGTATGTTATACCTTGTTGTACCTTTTGGTACCTTTGTTTTAGAAGCTTTCAGGACCTTTTCCTTGGTTGTTGTTTGTTATCCGAGTGGGTTTTGATGTTATCTCCTTAGCACAGTGGGAGTGGACCATTTAGGTTCATGAGGTCAAGTGGTAGTGGTTCTTTTACCATTTGAGATTTCGACATTCGTGCACTGAGGCTGGATGATCCATGTTGCAGTTGTTCTTTCTTGTTCTTCTTTCTTCTTATGATCTTGTATCATTGTATCAGATATTCAGAGTTTCATGTTGTATTACTATTCAGCTATTGATTTCACATACCCTGTGACATGTGTAGTGGATGCTTATTATTATGGTCACCTTAAGGTACTGTTTGTATTTATGTAATCATGCATATGATGTTGTATTTATCTTTCAGATGTAATCTTGGGATTCATATCTTTATCTTATATTAATTAACTCTTTCATAATCTACGTCAAGGAACCCTTGAGAGTTGTAACCTATGTTGGTTGTTTATGTTATGCTTTGCTTCCGTATTGTAAACTTTGATGTTATTGATTGTTAACTTTTAAAAAAAATATTCTGCAAACTTAGTTGCATGTTTTAGGTTAAGTTCTTCTGGGTTCCTTGGCGGGGCATTACACACTACTCAAAGAATAGATAAGGCTACTGAAATAAAAGAACAACCTAAGATGAGCCATCCCTCAAAGGGAAGAGATCTCAAGACCTATAACATCCAAGATATCCACTAGATTGCAAAAATGCATGAAATTAAATAAAATTTACCTATATCAGAATCAAGAAAAATAGCACTTAGCACTGGAAAGGTCTCAGAATAAGCTTTTTGATGATATATCATTTTCCTAAAACAAAGTTTGGATGCGCAAGATAGAGCTCACAGAGTGCAAAATAGAACATCTAGATTTGAAAGTAAAAAAAAACCATCAAAAATGAAAAATCAGAAATTAAAACTCCATATTTGGATAGAGCTTGGAACAAGGTTTTTGACGATATCTCGTTTGCCCGATTTCGACAAGATATGCTCAAGTTATGAGAAAACAACTACAGGCTATGCCAAAGGGCCCCAAAAAGGTGTCTGAAAGATGTTGATGCAGTGATGACATTAGTAGTTTACTGGCCTAAATTTGACGGCCATCTGACCATCACCAAAAAATCCCAATAGGCCCTTGGGGCTAAAAAATTGGACCCTTGGTCGCCATATGACTAGGGGTTGAGGCTGCATCTGCTATGAGATTAAATTTGATGGCTAAATGGTCGTCACCACATTAAAAATAATATTTTTAAATTTATTTTCAAAGTTATCGTACTTGCATAGGGATGCATGTCAGGGTCGTATGACCCTAGTATGCAAAAAAAATTGCCTCATAATGCAATGGCTTCAAAATCAGATATGCCTTATATGGATATGGGGGTTCATGGCCATTGCAAGCTCAACGGTGAGGTCTATTTGAGCCAAAAATGCTCCAAAATACTAGTGACTACCTCGAAATCCATGTCGAGGCTAGTTGCAAATTTTTTTTGCCATAGATTCCAATTTTGTTCAAAATGGACAAATTTTCTATGGATCTAGGAGTTCTTAGATGCTTTGAATGCAACTGTGAGGTTCATTTGAAGTCAAGATGAATAGAAAGAGAGGTCCCCATAGATCCAATAGAAAACCCTCTAAAATGCAGATTTGATGAACATAAGTGAATCTCTCAGGAAGAGGACATGGGAAAATAGATCTAAAGATCTGATACCATATTGGAGCTGATAATTAAACAACCCACAGCTCCCAAGAACACCTTCACGCAAACACCTATCATAGAAAGTGAGAGAAGAAAGAAGCTAGAGAGGCCTGAACGCATGGATCCATGAAAGAGGAGACATTCTTGATGTGCAAAAACAAAATTTGTAATTTAATAAAATGAATGTTTCTTAATTACAATCTGTTATCAAAACAAGAGGAGATCAATCCTTATAAAAGGAGATCAAAACCCTAAAAAGGTAAAACCTAGGTTGCACAATAATAATTAATAAAATAATTAATTATTATATGCCTAATGTTTAGCTTAAGTAAAAAGAGATAATAAGTGACTTAGTAATTAAATCAAACATGATTTAATTAATAAGAAAACACTTTATTACTCTAACAATCCAATTCATAACATGTGCACTCTATAGGGTGTACACCCTATGTAAACTTACTAAATGAGTAAAAACATGAAAAAAACCTTCTAAATAGGACCCATAGCCTATAGGGAATAAACACTATTTGGAGTGCTCCAAATGTGGCAATAAAAATCCAACAAGCCCTAACAGGCTAGTTTCAACACTAGGACCATGCACAAAATGTAACATTTAATTATAAGTTACATACTTATTGTTATACTTAAGTTATATTTTATGTATACACTTTTAGGATGTTTGATAGTGGTTTTAGCTTCATAGGAGTTAGGATAAAGATTCTAGATTTTAAGGGTTTTTAAAAAATTTCAAACTTAGCCAAATTTCAGGAGCCAACACATTATCTTCAACATGATTCCTAGTGGGCTATTGATTGCAACCTTAATCCCTTGATTTGAGCATGGTCATTTGCGGATTATTTCTTATTGTATTGCTTATGCTATGGTTACCTTTTTAATTAACATGTATGTTTAACCATGTTAGGAGAGAGAGAGAGAGAGAGAGAGAGAGAGAGAGAGAGAGAGAGAGAGAGAGAGAGAGAGAGAGAGAGAGAGAGAGAGAGAGAGAGAGAGAGAGAGAGAGAGTTATGAACCATAATCGATATATAAATATATTTTTAATGTGTATTTTAATCAATTATTGTTAATCAATAATTAACTATTTAACTATGTTAATAATTAATATTAATCTGTCAATACTATTAATCAATAATTTAAGTAGATCATTAATTAAAATATACATATATAAATTATAGATAATATATTTTTAATATTGTTAATTAATATCATCGAATCAATATAGTCAATTAATATAGATCATTAATATAATGCAATAGTAATCAACATATATCAAATCAATGAATGTCATATATTTAATAATAATAATAATACCTAAATTAAATAATTTTTAATAATTCATTGTATCTGTGACGATTGTTAGGAATAAGGTGTCTCAACCTTGGATAATTCCTATTCTTATTATTTGTTTTGTAAATGTATTTTTTGCAAATAATGTAATTAAGTGTGAGTGTACATGTCTAGTTGGCATGTTGATGTGTCAGTCCACTTGATGTGTCGGCATCTTGTGTGTAAGGAGATCATGACTGAAATGGTCATGATAGATTCCTATGACACGTAAGAACTATTTAAGGAATGTGCTATGACAGGTGTAACAGCATCTTACGACTTGGGCCTATTTGGGCGCCCAAGAAGAAGTGGTTGGTGCTTGTAAGAGAATATGCCAAAAATAGGTTGGTATGACAGATTCTCTTACACTTCTCTTTTGACCATTATTTTTGGCGGATTCTATGACAAGCTGTCATAGTCTATTCTAGGGATGGACTCCTATTCTTGGGATTGCATGTAACAACTGTGTACATGTGGCTTTGTGCATGGGTCTTGGTGGTTGTGCCTATTTTTGGGTCCAGAGGAGTCTATATATATGATGCTGCTCCTATGGGAGAGATATAATAGAAATTTAAGTCTTGTTGGCTTTGTCTCTCATTTCCTGAAAGAACTTGCATTGCAAGTGTATTGTAATCTTTGTGTTGAAGATAATACATTGTGCAGGTTTTGGAGTGCTGGGGTTTTTTACCGAAAGATTTTTCCCAGGGTATATCATTGTGTCATTCTCTATTTTTTTGTATGTATGGTATGTGGTTGCAATATCTTTGTTAAAGTAGTTAACGAATTTGAAATTGTAAGGATTTATAAGAATTTGCACAACACTCTCCTATAGAGATTAGCTTAGGAAGCTATTTCCGCACCTGAGTTTCCTTACAAGTGGTATCAGAGCTTGATCAACTTTTGATCCTAGTTGTTGGGTAGGGTTTTTTGAGCTGATCTCAAGTTTGAGTGGGAGTTTTTTGCAGAGCATTCTGAATCTTATTTGCAGATTGAGATGGGAAGTTCATCATATGGAAGAATGGAGGTGGAGAAATTTAATGGCACTAATTTTGAGTTGTGGAAACTCAAGATGGAAGACATGTTGGAAGATTGTGACCTATGGGAAGTGACTTCAAGTGCTACAAGACCAGCAACTATAGCTCAAGCAGATTGAGATATCAAAGACCGTAAAGCTAAGGGTCTCATAAGACTCTATTTAACCGATGCAGTCCTTCTAAATGTTCTAGATGAGAAAACCGCAAATAGTTTGTGGGAAAGACTTGTGGCCGTGTATTAGGCCAAATCTCTGGTGAACAAGTTGTTCCTGAGGAAGAAGTTGTACTCTCTGCAAATGGAGGAAGGTGGATCCTTAACGGATCATTTAAATGCATTTAATCTGCTAGCTGCACAATTGACATCAGCTGGTGTCAAGCTAGAGGAGGAGGATCGTTGCTACACACTTTTGTGTTCTTTACTGGATTCATGGGACCATCTTGTGATGGCTCTTGCAAGCACTTTAGTCACCTTCAAAATGGATGATGTGGTGTCTTCGCTGCTATCAGAGGAGATGCGGAGAAAGGCTTCCGTTTTGGAAAAAGAAGCCCTTGCTGTTCGTGGGAGATCCACTGAAAGAGGGAAGAAAAATGACAATAAGTCTGACACTAAGGGTAGATCCAAATCCCATGGGAAGTCAAAGACTTCCAATAAGTCCAAGGCAAAATGTTGGAACTGTGATAAATCTGGGCACTTCCGTAAAGACTGCAAAGAGTCGAAGAAGAAGAAGAAAGGTTCAGATTTAGCTTCAGAAAGATCTCAAGAAGATGGCGATGCATTCATCATAGCTTTGGTAGCCCATGCATCTGATGATGTGTGGTTGGTTGACTCAGGTGCATCTTTTCACATGACCTCTCATCGAAACTAGTTCTCAAAATATGAAGAGTTCGATGGTGGAAAGGTGTACTTGGGTGATGATTCTCACCTAAAGATAGTTGGACACGGAAGGGTCACTATCAAATTTCTTGATGTATGAGTAAAGGGAATCAATGGAGTTATGCACATTCCGAGTTTGGTAGGAAACCTATTATCTATAAGTATGCTAAATGATGTAGGTGTGCAAGTTGTTTTTTCGAAAGAAGGATGCAAGATGATGAGAGGATCGATAGTGCTTGCAAGGGGTACTAGGAGAGGTACCTTATTTCAGCTAGATGCATGTATTCCTCTATGTAATAGTTCTTCATCCTCACCATCTGAACAAGTAGTGAAGAAGTCTGTGGCTATTGGTTCCGATGGTAGTGCAAATACTTTGGAAGGTAAGCTTCTTGCAGAAAAGACAATGTTGTGGCATATGAGATTTGGCCACATTGGTGAAAAGGGTCTCAGAACCCTGAAAAATAAAAATCTCATTGAGGGGTTAAATGATTGCAACCTCGAGTTTGACTTTTGTGAACACTGTGTCTATGGTAAACAAAATCGTGTTCAATTTTACTCTAGTTCTCACAAATCTTCTGATGTTTTGGATCTTATTCATTTTGATGTATTTGGTCCTATAAAAGTTCCTTCAATCTCCAAGTCTGTATTTTTTGTATCTTTCATAGATGATTATAGTAGAAGGACGTGGATTTATTTCCTTAAAAGTAAGACACAAGTCTTTAGTCAGTTCAAGGAATTTAAAGCTCTTGTAGAGAATCAGACTAGTAAGAAGATTAAGTGTGTGAGAACTGACAATGGTGGTGAGTTTTGCTTAGCAGAGTTTGAACAGTTCTGTAAAGAACAAGGTATCAAGAGGCATAAGACAACTCCTTATAACCCACAGAAAAATGGAGTTGCAGAGAGAATGAACAGGACACTGATGGAGAAGGCTAGGAGTATGCTTAGTGGAGCTGGTTTAGAACAAAGGTTTTGGGCTGAAGCTGTGGCCACTGCTTTCTATCTGGTTAACATATCTCCTACATTAGCCCTTGTTGGTAAGACACCCATGGAGGTGTGGTCTGGTAAGAAGCCTTCAATTAGACATCTTCATGTTTTTGGTTGTGAAGCTTATGCACATGTTCCAAAGGAGAAAAGATCTAAGTTGGAAAACAAAGCTGTTAAATGTATTTTCATCGGATATAGTGCTGGTGTGAAAGGATACAAGCTTTGGGATCTTGTGACTAGTAAGGTGTTGTATAGTAGAAATGTTATTTTCAGAGAGCTAGCATATTCTCCTATTGTGCTACAACTAGATGAAAAAGAAAAGGAAAAAGATGTTGTTCAGTTGCCTCCTACCCCTGAGAAGATTGAACAAAGAGACCATGTTGGGTCTAATGATGAGGAGAGCTCTAGCACTTCTGATAGTTCAGAAGAAGAGGAAGAACAACCTCAACCTCAGCCCTTGAGGAGATCCATGAGAGAAAGAAAGCAACCAGAAAGGTTTGGTTATTCTATGTTAGATTCTAGTTGTGCCTTTGCTTTGATTACTAACACTGATGAGCCTAGATCTGTGAAAGAGGCTTTGGGCATGGAAGATGCAGGTTCCTGGATTGAGGCTATGGATGATGAGATGGCTTCATTGGAGAAAAACAAAACTTGGGACCTTGTACCTTTGCCTAAAGGGAGAAAATCTATTGGCTGTAAATGGGTGTTCAAGAAGAAATTTTGTGCAGATGGCAGTGTTGAAAGGTATAAAGCTAGATTGGTTGCAAAGGGGTATTCACAAGTAGAGGGAATAGATTATGGTGAAATATTCTCTCCTATTGCAAAGTTGACATCCATTAGATTTCTTTTATCTCTTGCTGCATCATATGATTTAGAGATAGAATAGATGGATGTGAAGACAACTTTCCTTCATGGTGATTTGGAGGAAGAGATTTATATGTCACAGCCTGAGCACTACATTGTTAAAGGTAAATAATCCTTAGTTTGCAGATTAAAGAAATCTCTATATGGTTTGTAGCAATCTCCTAGGATGTGGTACCTTAAGTTTGATGCCTTTGTGTTGTCAATTGGATTTGTAAGATCAAAATTAGATCATTGTGTTTATTTCAGAGTTGAAAATGATCACCTTCTTAATGTTGCATTATATGTTGTTGATATGTTGCTGTTTGGGAAGGGTAAGGGTATGATTTCTGATTTTAAATCTCAGTTGTCAGCACAGTTTGAGATGAAAGATCTTGGGGCAGCCAGGTACATCTTGGGTATGGAAATCAGTAGAGATAGGTCTAACAGAAAACTTTGGTTGAGTCAGAGTAAGTATGTGAAGTTTGTGTTGGACAGGTTCAACATGGCAGATTGTAGACCACTATGTGTTCCTATTTCTATGGGAACAAAGTTATCTGTAGATGATTGTCCAAAATCTCCTAGTGAGGTGGAGGACATGAGTAGAGTACCTTATGCTAGTGTAGTTGGCAGTCTTATGTATGCTATGATCTGTACTAGACCAGACATTGCCCAAGCAGTGGGAGTCCTGAGTCGATTTATGGCTAATCTTGGATGGGTACATTGGGATGCAGTTAAGTGAGTATTTAGATATTTGAGGGGTACATCAGATTACTCCATATGTTATCATGGTAACTCTTCTGGATCTCTACATTCAGTTTGTATTTGTGGGTTTGTGGATTCAGATTGGGCAGGTGATATTGACAACAGGAGATCCACCAGTGCTTATGTGTTCACTATGTTTGGTGGTGCCATTAGTTGGATGAGTAAGCGACAACCTGTGGTTGCTTTGTCCACTACAGAAGTTGAGTACATGGCTGCTACTCATGCTTGTAAAGAAGCCATTTGGCTTAGAAGATTGTGTTCCGATGTTGGTGTTGATGCAAAATAGATTACTATTTGGTGTGACAGTCAGAGCGCTATTTTCCTTACAAAGAATCCAACTTTCCATGCCAGAACGAAGCGCATTGATGTGCAGTTTCACTTTGTGAGAGATATGGTGGAAGATCGAAAGGTAAATTTGGAGAAGGTAGATACTGTGAAGAATGTTACAAATGCATTAACAAAACCAGTGGGCACTGAGAAGTTCAGATGGTGTTCAAAGTCTATGGGCCTTTTGGCCTATAGCGGTTAAAGTTCCTGTTATGTTCCTATTGCTCTTACAAGGTGTTCAACAAGTGGGAGAATGTTATGAATAAGGTGTCTCAACCTTGGATAATTCCTATTCTTATTATTTGTTTTGTAAATGTATTTTTTGCAAATAATGTAATTAAGTGTGAGTGTACATGTCTAGTTGGCATGTTGATGTGTCACTCCACTTGATATGTCGACATCTTGTGCGTAAGGAGATCATGACTGAAATGGTCATGACAGAATCCTATGACGCGTAAGAACTATTTAAGGAATGTGCTATGACAGGTGTAGGAGCATCTTATGACTTGGGCCTATTTGGGCACCCAAGAAGAAGTGGTTGGTGCGTGTAAGAGAATATGCCAACAATAGGTTGGTATGATAGATTCTCTTACACTTCTCTTGTGACCATTATTTTTGGTGGATTCTATGACAAGCTGTCATAGTCTATTCTAGGGATGGATGCCTATTCTTGGGATTGCATGTAACAACTGTGTACATGTGGCTTTGTGCATGGGTCTTGGTGGTTGTGCCTATTTTTGGGTCCAGAGGAGTCTATATATATGATGCTGCTCCTATGGGAGAGATATAATAGAAATTTAAGTCTTGTTGGCTTTGTCTCTCATTTCCTGAAAGAACTTGCATTGCAAGTGTATTGTAATCTTTGTGTTGAAGATAATACATTGTGTAGGTTTTGGAGTGCTAGGGTTTTTTACCGAAAGGTTTTCCCCAGGGTATATCATTGTGTCATTCTCTATTTTTTTGTATGTATGGTATGTGGTTGCAATATCTTTGTTAAAGTAGTTAACAGATCTGAAATTGTAAGGATTTATAAGAATTTGCACAATACTCTCCTATAGAGATTAGCGTAGGAAGTTGTTTCCGCACCTGAGTTTCCTTACAATGATAGGGGGTTTTCTTACTGTCTTCTTTCCCCCTTGATCATTTTTGAAGTACGTTAATAAATTTATAATGGCTTGGCCATTTTTTTCAAAAAATAAATAAAAAATAATTTTTAATAATATTAACTAAAATACTTGTCAAAAATAGCCAATGGCAATAAATCGAACAAGTGATCGGCTTAATAAAACTATCGGGTATGGGGTCATGACCTATGACCCGTGACCACACACACATAGGGTTAGAAATGTGAGGAAAAAGGACACAAAAGACATAACATTAGAATAAGTGAATACAATATATACGATCAAAAAGACAATTACCAAAAATACATGAGATAAAGGGGAGTCAACAAACTTCCAAGTCAACATTGAAAGAAGTGATAAACCTTATGGTATGACCTTAAAAAGGTTGATATATTTGTTAGTTAAAGGTTAATAATATTTAGTACCATTAGTATGGTACTACATATATTTGCATGACAACAAATATGGGATGATTATAGTAGATAATTAAATGTAAATACATATTATGTGTGGACAAGAAATGAATAAGGAATCGAGTGTAAATATTTGAAAAGCCACCCCCTTTCTTATATATATATTATTCATTTGCATCTACACACTTTAATAATTAACATGTAAAATGGGTTTCTTTTATAAAAATATTAATCTCTATTATAACAATACTAATCTCTTATATACATATATATAAGAGATTAGTATTGTTATAATAGAGATTAATATTTTTATAAAAGAAACCCATTTTACATGTTAATTATTAAAGTGTGTAGATGCAAATAAATAATTAATAGATATGCTATATATCTATAGAGAGAGAGTGTGTGTGTGTGTGTGTGTGAGAGAGAGAGAGAGATTATATATAATTGATAAATAATTATAATAAGAGAAAATCGGTTAATATGTAATCATAATAATGAGAATTAATTAATAAGTAAATATAATAATGAGAGTTATATTTATAAGACAAATGTTTAAGGATTAATGCTATATTCTTGGGTCTAAGAATCTAACTACAAATTGTAGGAATCTATCTCTTATCTTTTATTAAGGTATCCTTGGGTAGGGAGTTTGTGGAAGAGAGAGGCAGATTAATTTCGGGCACACGACAGTTGTCCCAACACTGGGGTTAAGCCTTGAGGGAGATTTCTTGTAGTATGTTTCACACACCCTTAGCATAGTAAGTCTTCCACCTTATGATGATATTAGTAAGGAAAAGAGAAGGGCTCCTTGTGATCCATATGAAGAGATCCTTGAATGTTAATTCTAGACCATGTTCATTAGTTATTAGTTGATGATCTGTATTTCTTTAGTATTTATGAATCATGATGGTTAACATGGAATAATATACTAACTTAGTTGGCTATAGTAGTAGTGATTCCCTAATTCAATATTCCTAACTTGCACTATCTATGGATTATAGGTCAAATGTTAGGAAAGAGGTCACCACACACACACACACAATGCATTAATCATCATATGCCACACTTTAGTATTTTATGTAGTTCTAATGTATCATAAGGGTTTATAATGGGTTCTAAGTGGTCCTAGGAACCCTTAGGACCAATTACAATGTCCTAGGCCCATCATGACTCATTAGGACACATTAGTACCCATTAGAGCCCATTAGAACACATTAATCATTGTAGGACACACTTTATAGTTCTAATGTGTCCTAATGTGTCCTAAGGTGTCCTAAGGGGTTGTAATGGGTCCTCAAATAAAATCATAAATCTCAAAGGCATGTTTACTAGACATAATTGTGCAGAGTAAACTTGAAAATCCCTTTGCATAATTAAATAAAAAAAATAAAAAATCTTATATCAAACTTATACTATGGTCTAATTTCTAGTCCTTGCATATTTATTTAATTTCTATAACATTTCTTTTAATATAAAGTTTCTACTCTTTTTATTAAAAGATCACATTTACATGTGTACACATACTTAATCCTAATTAATTAGTAATTAAAGAGGATTTGTTCTTTCAAATTGCTATTTTGTCTTATTCTACCTAACATATCGTTTGGCCCTTAATCCTCACCACTCAACTCTACCTATCCTTGCATCTCCTTCACTCTCATTTTTCCTCCTAATCTCAATCACACATTCTTTTCCACTTAATCTCCACCCTCCATTCTTGAGGCAATTCCTTTAAAAGGAAGCTCATCCTTGGCTCAAGGGTCCCAATCTTGATCATTTTGCATCCTAGTGATCCATGTTTGTGAATTCTTAGAGTAATCTTGCTAATTTGAATTCCTAGCTTTTAGTTTCTTTCATTATATGCTCATAGCTCTCTTGCATTCTTATTTTATTTCATTTCTTAACATAATATTGCATTGTTAATCTAGTTTTCTTTCTTGCATTGTTAATCATAACATAGTTCTTGCATTCTCATTATAGAATACTTGTTTCTTGCATCCATTATAGATTAATTCTCTCATTTTAGCATTGTTAATATTGCATTCTAGTTCATTTCTAGTCTTTCATTGCATTTGAATCTTCCATTTTGGAGTAGTCAAGTCACTAATCCTTCATGCCAATTCGACGAGCATCATAAAAGTTGGTTCATTTGATATGGCCTCCTATGGGTAAATTATTGAGTTTTGGTTACATATTAGTTGAATATCAATTTTATACCATACATCTTTGGCACCCACCATGGGGCAAGAATAAAAAAATTATCCCTTTACATGTAGATTTTCAGCTTATTTTCTGAAACTGCAATAATACTCATACTATACAGTGAGAATACTTGTACTGCATAGTGAGAATACTCATACTACATAGTGAGAATACTCATACTATTCTATGAGGATTCTCATACTGTAAAACTATACTGCGTGCTTACTCATACTGTCTAGTGTGAATACTTATACGATTCTACATCTTAGGAATTACTCTATGTTTACTTGTATCAGAAACAATGAGCATTTTTAGGGTCCTAGATCTTAGATTTTTTATATTTTAATGCTTGTTCCAGCTTTGTCTTGGCTTTGACCTTCTATTTTGTAGGTTCTAAAAGGTTTTTTGTAGGGCATTTAATAGAGAAATCACTTGTCAAAGACATCAACACTTTCTTATTTCAAGACTACTAATTCTTTGTGCATGTAGGACGCTTTCCAAAGACATATTATGGAGACTACTAAATCTATTTGTGTTGTAGGTTGCCTTAGAGACACAACTAAACATTGTTCTTTCATAAATTTGGTTTTCGAGGCACCTAGTTTTAATTAGAAGGTTTATTTTCTTGTGATTAGTTGAGTAGTAAGAGAGTAATCTCTTCACCTCATAGAGGATAAATTAGAAGACTTAACCTACTTAGTTTGTCACTTGTAAAAGGAATCTTAGGTGAATGAACATGTGCTTGATGTGCTTGGGAGAAACTATGTAATAGGAGAGTATTCTCTTTTCCTTATGGAAAATTAAAATCATTAGCTATCCATTTTACTTTCTTGCATTTACCTTTAGAGGGTCTTCCAAGAGAGAAATCTTTTGGGAATGACCCAAGTGGGGAACAAGAGAACCCGACTAACTCCACCCCACTATAATTAAAATCTTCCCTCAATCTAAAGAGGGGGAAGACTTGGCTATTATCTACTTCCAATGCTTCTTCATGTGTAGGGCCTAGTTGCCTCAATCTTGCTAAGTAAGACTACACTTGTCTAGGTGCTTGTAGGGCCATCATGGTGTCAATCTTGTTTAAAATAATACAAGGGGAGTACATCCAACTTGTATAGGGCTGAGATGTCTCAATATTTCTTGTGAGACTATACATTTTAGGTGCTTGTAGGGATATATGCCTTGATTTTGCTTATAGAACTACAAGGAGTAGTCATGAATGACCCTTACTAAACACCTTAGGATTAAAGGCCAACCATTTTATTTGTGTGACTTACTTTGTGAAAGGATTGATCCAAGTGGACTTTACCTAGATCACCCCAAGATTACTCACCATATGTGCTCCCTTGGATGCTAAATCTTGAATATGGCAATGTGGAAAGTTATGCGATGCGAGCATTGATCTCTTCCAATTGATCTATAACTTGCATAGTTCTAGGAAATTCCATTCAACCACTTAGTTGTGGGGCTAAGAGAATCAAGTTGGGGGAAAATTTTGGAAAACTTCCCCTTTTGACCTTAGGTAGATTGTTCTTGATGTGATTTAATGTGATAAGGACCCGTGAAGACTATTGTGAACATACACTTGATACATTTGACACATTGGTATACCTTGCTAGACTTCACAATTGCTTGTGTCCCCAAAGTTTCTTTTTCCTTTGGTGGATTTTTTGGAGACTATTGTTTGATCACAATCATTTCTTGTTGGAAACATTCAAACCCGATTTAGGGACACTCAGACTCACCATGGTTCATAGCCAAACTTGTTCAGGTTGATTGAAAATCTTTAAAATAGTGGTAAATTGTCCATTTTCCTGCATTCTGTCATTTTGTACAACATCTTATCATATGACATGAGTTCTTCACCACACCTAGTGTTTAGTTTATCATACAAAAGAACTAGTTTTCACTATATTATCGCACATAGTGTTGAGTTTCATCGCATCCTTTTCTGGGTTTTTTCATACAATTTTATATTGTCTATTAGCCTTTGCATACTTTGAATAGGTTTTCATACCTGATTCATCATTGATCTATGGCTTTGGTAGATGTCTATATCAAAAATTCTAAAAACAAAGTTTGATTTTTTTTTTTGAAACATTTTACCCCAACTTGGCAAGACCATAAGTTTTGACTCGGTGCTTGAAATTACAAACTGCTTTCATCGTTGGAAAGATAATCAAAAGATATAATTTTAGTCTCAAAAATAGCGTGCCTTTGACAACCCAATTTTTGGGATTATTGATAGTCTCCACTCTGAAAAATGAGCAGAAAACCTTAAAAAATGCAAATTACTAAAACCTAGAAAATAACTGAAAAAATAAATAAATTGTATTTTTAATTTTTCTCAAAAATGATCATGAATGCTCATGGCCTTTGTGACACATCAAATTCAAAGTCCCAAGAGATGAAAATCATCACATGAGA
This sequence comes from Chamaecyparis obtusa, assembly GCA_027943335.1. Taxonomy (NCBI): domain Eukaryota; kingdom Viridiplantae; phylum Streptophyta; class Pinopsida; order Cupressales; family Cupressaceae; genus Chamaecyparis; species Chamaecyparis obtusa. The sequence goes on along the minus strand of BSBK01007237.1, from coordinate 161,033 downwards.
TCATACTTAGTCAAGAGAATCCAAACGATCACATCATGGCTGCAAACAAATAGACTAGATCCTATAACCATAATGTAATAAGGAGGAAGAGATTCTTATTGCAGCCTTATCAAAGAAAATCCAATCTTTAAAATATGACATTCAATACTTGAAGAAATAAAAGGATACATCCTCTAATGAATACTCATTGAGAGCAATCTGTCCTTTTCTCTTTGATAATGATCAATCTATATCTTCATCTTCTTCAAGCAATGATGCTTCACAATTTTGCATCAACTCTATCTTTGAGAAGTATCAAATTCCCAACAATCCAATCTTTGATCAAGAAAAACTTTATGACCAACCTATCTTTGATTAAGAATATATTCTACCAATCCATGATAATCATATCTTTGATCAAGAAAATAAAGAGGTTACATCACTTTTGGGTAAGACCCTTGTCTATCAATCCTATAGCAACAATGAATCAGATCATCATCATCTTAAATCTCCAGTTTCTTTGAAAAACACAAGGGAATCCAAATGTCTATTGGATAGGTCTTTCACTCCTTTGGGACAGTCTTATGAATCAACTTTGGAATAATTTCTTGAAAACAATCTCATCACATTACCTCCAGCCACTTTAAGGGGACTTTCATTCTTGAGTACCTATTGTCTATATCATCAAAATAATGAGCATAAAAATTCAAATTAGATGGAGTTGAGACACAAAATCCAAGATCTCATTGATGATGACATAATTGAAATTGATAATCCTAATGACTTATCTAATGAATATACTACTATCAAGCAAGATCAAATTGATGAACCTATGTCTAGTAGTGGTTCTCTTATAGTCTCTACTTCTTCCAAAAATCATTCCTCTCCTAAAACATCAAAGCTTTACAACATTACTCCATCAAACAAATAATTTAATTCTTTTCATGCTAACTATGTATATCCTCAAGGGCTACCTCTAAAGTAGATCCAAGTTATATACATATTTCTACAAGCACCTTCCATGATTCAAAGGTCAGAGATCCCAAGATTCCTTATTCTTCAACATATATCATACCTATCCTAAATGTTCCTTCATCATCCCTTTAAGAACCCCTCATACATATCCAAACTCCCACTTCATCCATAGGAGTGGTTCCAATTCAATAGGACAATCTGAAGTCTGAGGAAATAAATATCAATAAAGATTAAGATCGAGGGACCATCCATCTTTATCCAGTGGTTGACCAAAGTTCCATATCATGAGAGTCTTATGATTATCTCTTCATCCCCTTTCATTTCTTCCAAGAATATATCCCTCCACCTCCTATAACTTATCCATTTCCAAAGAAAGATAAAGATACTACTTCCATCATCTCTATGAGCTTATTGCAAATCAAGAGAAAATTACTCTTCATACATTATCCAAGGATCCTTGTCAGATTAGAATATCCAAACAAATCCTTGTCATAATCCTCCTAATCCATCTCAAAAATCTCACATTTATCCTACTCCTTTTCATAAGAATAAATCCTCCCAAGCTCCAATTGCACCTATAAAACTTGCTCCTATCAAAGCTACCCATGAACCTATTAATATAAATAATAATCTTACATATCAGAGCCTTGGTCATGCTACTCACTCTATGGATGTTTATATCCCTATCCATTATTATTTTTCATCCTCCTCATCCATCCTTGGTCCTTATAACCCAAAGCTTAAACCTTCATATCTTCCATCCATATGAGGCCCTTCTATCCCTCCATCCACTATACCTCTTTCTCCTACCTTGTCATCCACTTCCCCCATCATACCTCAAGATTGACAAAGACATGCATGCTTGATAAAACAAGCACCTCTTCATCTAAACCCATCATATCATCCTCATTCATCCACAATTCCCAAGTCTTTTGGAAGTAATTTGGATGTACAACATAAAAGTAAAAAATACATGAATCCACTTACCTATGAAGATCACCATGTCATATCTAGTCAACATGTGGCTACAAAGAAAAGGGAAATATTCAAGAAACCACAAGGGTCCTCAAAGAAAAGAAAAAAATCACAGAAAATATGGGTTCCTAAATCCATCATGGATGAATTGAGATCAAAATAACCTAATTGTAAAAAAAAATCAAGAGTTATGTGGATTCCCAAGTCTCTCTTAAAAGACTTGAATGTACAAGAAAAATTAAAGTTGATATTCAAGCTTCCAAAGCCTTCCACTTCATATCCTTCCAAACATCTTACATCCTCTCCTTCATCCATTTTGGGTCCTTGTGTCCCAAGATCTACATCACTTCCTACATCAAATCCTCAAGCTAGCCAATTCATTCTATCTTTAGCTGTCCACCACCCTTCAAGGTGTGTGTCTATGTTGATCTTGTCACCCTTTCCACTTACTCCTACACAAACCTTTCAATGCTCTATCCACTATCCAACACCTGCTTACTATCCTTCCATCTCTTATCCTTCCATTACCTTTATCCAATCCATTGCATAAAACATCTATCCTTATCCTCCATATCTTTCCCCTATCCTCACCTTATCAAAATCTTTGAGCATAGCTCTCAGCGGACTTGGCCTATCATAGCATATCCTTCCAAAGTAGAATTATCCAAAGAGCATCAGGCTTGACTTCCTCCAAAAAAAATTCAAATATATATATGTGTGTGTGTGTGTGTGTGTGTGTGTGTGTGTGCGCACCTTGGTGAAAACTAGGAAACAAGCTCCTTGGTAGAAAAATTAAAGAGAAAAAAATTCATCCTATGGTGAAAACCACTACTTATGGAACCTTGGACAAGTACCATGATGAAAACATAGTAAAGAGGCATCATTTGTAGTTCCTCCATATTTCACTCTACACTCGTAGGGCAAGATTCATCCACATTGGCTATTTCATGTGCACCCATACAAATAATTCCTCTTTCACCTTTGATCTTGACAAGGTTGACCTATCCATGAGCATCGTATATCATGCCATCTACTATCCTTTCCTTCAATTGACTCACTTTCTTCCATCTATGCTACCCTATCACGATCTTGCTTATCCAAAATTGGCTATCACTATTCCTAAGCATCCTTTCCATTATATCAAACCATTCACTCATGATATCCATCACCCCTTATCCGATCGTGCTATCCTATCACTATCTTATCCAAATCAACCCCTTGGTTTTCATCAAAATTAAGAATGAGAAAAATGAAAAATTTGTTAATAGGAGTCTCTTGACATGTCCACTCTTTTGGACCACATTCTTTCATGACATCGGGTCATTATCTTATATGCTACCCAACACCACTTAAATGAGCCTACATTTCTCTTTTCTCTTTCCTTATCTTGGGTAATCTTGAGGAGACTATCCCTGAGGATTGCATTGACCCACTTCATCCCTTATTATCTTCCTTCTGCATCCCTCATGATCTTTTAGCTTCATACATCAATTTACTAATCCATTCATCATGTCCTATACCTTGCAAGACATTGGGGGAAAACTGATGTGATTTTTCTTGAGAATGAGTAATCTCTAAAAAATCCTAAAAATTATAAAAAATTCCTAAAAAATGATTATCTTGGTGAAAACCTAGAAACAGGCGCCTTGATGTATCCAAAAAAAATTAAATATAAAAAAATTACCAAAAAAGCAAAAAATGAAAAACAACAAAAAAAAAAAGAGAGAAAAAAGTGCCTTGGTGAAAACCTAGAAACAGACGCCTTGATAGAAAAAATAAATAATCCCAAGTGGTGAAAACTTGGCAAAAAGGTGTCACTTGTAATCAATGCTCCATCTATCAATGCATGGCCGAGCTCTTGTGCTTTCGTCAGCCTCCCTACATCTATCTCACTCTCTATTTCCTTACGACCTCATGGGATGGAAATAGTCTCAGTCTTTTCCTCGGTTATTATCTGCTAACTAGGGGCAATTGTATGCCTCAGTGTTTTATCCCTTGATCAATCCCTTGAGCTTAACATGAGTCAATTTATTAGTCCTTCCTGCTGGGTAATTTACCGTTGACACTACTTCATATTTCTCAATACCCTAATCCTATAGTGTTTCTTAACACTACCAAGATATTCATAACTATGTTTCTCAACACATATCGGATCCTACTATCCACTATGTACTTTCACTTTGATAGAAGAAAAAAGGCATTCCTTAACACCCAACACAAAATTACATCCTAGAAAACTAAAAAATGACTAAGATATGCTAAACTATTTTCTTGTGTGCTATCTCTTATCATTGATTTTTGCTTGCTATGTATTCTAGGGTCGCTTGACAATGTCTATTGGACTAGAGATTCATGACTGGGGGCATAACAATTTTTTCTTTGATTTCTACTTGTGGTGTGATTTTAATGACCCTAAGCTATCTAATAAATTGGGTGTTTGTGGTAAGATCCTCCATCACGATTAGAATGCCACACATACCTCAACCCTCTTTATTTGAAAAATTATGTGAGATTGGAATTATCTTCTTGTTTGTTGCTTGTATGTAGCACGTAAGATGACACTCCTTGTTATCTTGGCTACTTCTACCTTGATACGGGTGTTATCAAGTACACCAAAAAATTGGAAACCTTTTTTAGGTCATCTTGACTCTTGTGTCTCAATACTTACATGGGTTCCCCACATCTTATCGACAAGGTTGTATTCATATCTCCATGGTCTCTCTTGCACCAATGAAGGTTGTAGTAACCTCTAATGTCCCAAACACTCAAATGATAAAAATAAATGACTACAAGATCAATGACTTGACTCATGTCTTAGGGTGCATTTTGTATGCACCCTAAAATGGTCACCTAGACTTTGGGCCCCCATTCATCAATTTATCATTTCCTAAATCAATGTCTTGCAATATTTTCAATTTAAATCAATTTCCTTTATCAAATCATAATTAATTCAATATTTTCTAAGGTTTGATCATTTTATCCTAAGTTATATTTAATTAAGAGAACATGCTCCCTTTTAATTAAATAAAAAAATATTTAAATTAAATAATAAAATCACTTTATCGTAAGCCACATTTAATTAAAAGAACAAATCTCTTTTAAATAAATACAAAATCTTTTAATTAAATAATGAAAACCACTTTGCTAAATATAATAAATAAATAATAAAATAAAAAGAAAAAGAAAAAAACTTTTTGTCTACACATTGAATGCACACTTTCCAAGATAAGTGGAATCTCCTTTTGCCTCTTAATCACTTCCACACATCTTTTTGCCTCTTAACCATGTCCATTGATTTTGTCTCTTGAGAATCTTGAGCACATGGATCAACCAAGATTTAATCTCCACCATTGCTCATTTATTTTTGCCTCTTAATCTTGACCATCCATTCATTTCTAAATCCTTTATAAGGAGCCCTCTCCTTCTCATTTTATGCGTGGAGATTTTAGAGATCAAGATTTTATGTTATTGTTATGCAGGTTTGGAGAGCAATTTTGGAGAAGAATTTGAGCACTTGAGCTTGGATATTGCAACTTCTCTTTTCTTATATTCTTCTCTCATGCCTCCATGGAAATCCATTTATATTACTTTTGCACTTGCATATTAGATTAGACTCATATTTCCTTTCAAAGAATAATCTTGCATAAGCATTTCCTTTCATAGATTAGTTTGCTTTTATGCATTTTTATCATATAGAATAGATTTCATTTTTATTGGCATACATACTTGATGATCATGGAGATTAGCATTCTTGATTTTCCTCTTTGAATCTCTTGTTTTATGGTGTACTTGCATGGGCACAAACTAGGTCTAATTTGAGGGCCTTCATCACAAACCCTTGCACTCCATGAATAGAGAGCTATGAGTCGCCATTTGAGACCTCATTTTTGAACAATCTTGGATTTAATGACTCATAGAAGTGTGTCAACATTTTAACACATATTTTTTGGTACCCATCGTGGGGAAACCCACTTTTACATGCTTGTTTTAGTTATTTTTGGAGCTAACCCCCTTGTGCAGATTTGCTTGGAGACAAAAACCCTAGATTTTCAATGATTTGATCATATCTCCCACACGGCTTGGAGTTTTGGTCTGAAATTAATTTTTGGCGTAAATCATCATATTTTTTAGAGATTTTCATATTTTCAGAAAGTTGTTTAAATTCTATAGGGGGTCCATTTTTTGTGTTTTAAATTTGCATGCAATATCATAGCTCAAATAGTTGATTTACAAAAACTGGTCTATTTTGGTAAAATGGGTCTCTAGGGCACAAATGAAGAGATTTTTCAAAAAAAATTACATTTTTGGAAAGGTCTCTATTTTTAGTAGGGGTCTCTATTTTGAATTTCTATTTTTGTGGCCAAAATCATATCACAATAATCAGATCTTGTTGACTAGGTCAAATGCAAAAAAAATAAAATTTTGTGATGACTGTGCACTTATTTTTCATGGTTCAATGCATGATATGAGTTGTCATTTGGATTTTTTTCTAGCTATTATTTCTCCTAACAATTGATTTTTAGATCTAACCCTAGGGTTTGCATGAGTTGGATATACATTACATATCTTATTTTCTTGTTTGCTTGTTGGAGAGTTCGTGGCTTGCTTGCAAAAAAAAGCTCAACACAAATCTACTAAGTGCGTTGCTTTGGACTTGAGATATTTTTTTGAATCTCTATAACATTTGGATTTTGGAAAATAAAATGAATCTCTCATGTGTCTAGCTTGAGTTTTTATTTCTTTCATAGATCACACTTCAATTTTGGGCTCTAAAAAGAACGTAGATTCACTTTCTTGCATATATGTTTCACATAGTAAATAGGCCCTATGAACACTATTTGTGGCATTATTGAGAGAGTGGGCTTCTTGCAAATCTCTTCTTGATGATAGAACCCCTTGTAGATAGGGAGGATATTGTTACTATCTCACAGTCTTGCTCGGTTTAGTCCTCAACATTGATCGGTACGTTCTCTCTTGGACTCACTTAGAGAGCTCGGTAGACATTGTTGTTGACATCATGAACCTTGGTGAGGTGGTTTCAATCTTAGTGTGTCAATAAATTTTCTTTCTATGTTTGGGTGAAGTGAAGAGGCTAGAGGATTATGCTCTACTTCCTTTTTGGGTAGTATTAGAAACTCAAATCCTTGAATCTGAGTTAAGTCCCCATGTGGTCCTTTTTTTGAGTCACCTTTTTAGAGAGGGTTAATTGTAGTGGACATTCCCTTTATTGGGTAAACCACATGGATGAAACCTCAAGTGGTAATAGCCATTTTTTCTATGGTAGCAACAACCGCCATACAAATGTCTTTGTGGAAGAAATCTCCACAGGTGTAGTTTCTTGTTGGGCTATTAGATCTCCTTAGCATCTCTGATTGATTAAATTCTCAGAATATGTCAAAACCCCGGTGCCCCTGGATTGGAGTTTTCCCTCTTGAGATTGCAAAAGCTATAGAGTTGACCATTACTAAGAACCATAGTGCAACCAACTTTTTATTTTCTAGGTCTATGTGTGTGAATGCAAAACATTTTGAGAACATACAAAAGTAAAATATTTAAGGAGTAGCATACTAAGTCACTATATTTGTTCATGTGAAAGGTTTCCTTGTCCCTTACTCATTGTTTGAAGACAATTGTTTGCTTGAACTCCCTGATTTCTGTCTTGCGTGCCTGATTAGTGATAAAAATCTATTAATGCATCTAGTTGGTCACATTAAACAAACAAATCCGAGTTCCTCCCAAAAGTGCTATGACATGCTTCTCAACATCCAAATGAACTTAAATGGTATCAAGTTGCACAAAATGACTCTTGGTCTTCTTTCTTCCACATCTTCCATGTCTTCCTAGTCTCCCATTTCCATCCTCTATCTTATTCCTTCACGCTTCTTCCTCTTCTTCCTAAACTCTTCACATCTTCTTGATTCTTTTCTTCTTATTATCTAGTCTACCTTCTTTTATTCATCTCTTCTGTCACTTCCATGCTTGATTCCTCCTCTTCCAGAACCATGAATTTCAACTATCTTGTTATGGAGCCTCTCTTGAAAATAGATGATCTCAAACTCATTGCTCAATTTGAAGAGTTTTATTCCTCCAATAGTCCTAGATATTGCGTGGGTGATAAACTTAAGACAAAAATAAAATAAAAATTGATTGAATTAGATGCCTCTGCTAGGATCATACACATGATCCTATCACGACCTCCTTCTTTCAAATATTTTTCATCTTCTAAGTCTTCTCATCCTTCCTCATCTTCCAAGTCTTACCATGACTCTTCTAGACATTATTTGCACTCCTCATTATCCAAGTCTTCTTCCTCCACTAGGTCTTCACTTTCCTCTTATTCACAATCTCATTCCTCTTCTACTTTTCCCAACAGTCTTACTTCTCTTCTCAAGACATACCATAATGAGAAACATGACAATCCTTGTGATACCTCTTCCACAAAGAGTGACACACCCATATTTGATGACTATGATGATGGAAAATGTAGTAATACATATGACACCTCTATTCTTAAGAGTCCTCCTAGTCATGTTCTCGTGCTTACTGGAAATGATTCATCGCATTAGATAGATCATGATGGTGATCCATATGATTCTAATTTTGAAAGAGACTTTGATGATTTTTGTGAACAATACCTAGATGATACATCTACTTCTATTGAGGAAGAGAAAGCTTTCCACACTGATTATAAATATAAATACTATAAGAATCTCTCCTCTAAGAACTCTTATGCTAAAAATAAAGATTACACTCTCAATAAAGATTATGTTAATGATGAACCTTTATCTTCTGATGGTTCCCTTCCATCCGCTACTTCCTTCAATAACCATACATTTCCTAAAGCTTCCAAGTCTTTCAAATCTTTCATAAATCCTTCATCCAACAAAGGATCTAATACTTTTCATGCGGTTCCCTATAGTTGTCCTCAAGGGCTACCTCTTAAGGAAACTCAAGCTAACCTTCACTTGGCTGAAAATACTTTCAATAATGCTAAACCTAAAGAGCCTAATCCTTTATACGCTATAATGGCTACTTCAGCTAGTCCTTCACCATCTCTTCCAAAGTCTTCCATACAATCCCAACATGCTTCCTTGTCCTTAGAAGTTTCTCCATGTCAAGAGGACTCTAAAAATGATAAAAAAAAATAACATAAAGAAAGATAAAGATCAAGAACCCTCCGTGTCATCCAATCCTTTTCATGATGTCTCTTATCCATTTCATGGCTCTTTTGATCCCGCAGGCCCTTTCTTATTCATTCCACCATGTCTTAAGTCTTCTCCTAAACAAGATCAAGCTACTACTTACATTGTTGAGCTTATTGACAATCAAAATAACCTTACTACACTTGCGCTTTCCAAAGATGATACTTCCATTAAGGTTATTAAAAATAGTGTTGTTACTTCCAATGTTAAGCCTATTGAAAATCACTAGAAAAATTATACACTTATGCTATCCAAAGCTGCTTGTCAAGATCAAAGTCTTCCATCTTCTTTTTCTACCACTCCATGTTTGCTTCCACTTTCTATTCTTCCAAAGTCTTTTCAAGCTCCAAACAATCCTATCAAAGAGGTTGATCCTATTCAAGATGTTCATGATCCTATTGCAAATCCTAATGCTCACTCTAAAGATGCTAATGTCCTTGGTTGTCATAAAAATGTTGATGAACTTATTGATTATCCTTTTGTATCTTCCACATCCATCCTTGGACCTCCTCCACCAATACTAAGGGCTTCACATCTTCCTTCCATCTTGGGCCCTTATGTCCCTTCACTTTCCCCTCCTAACTCTCCTAATTCATTATCCATATTAGGTCCTTACATCCCTCTATCTCCTATCTTTCCTCAAGATCAACATAGATGCATGCCCTTGAATCCTTTTCATCCACCCACCCATCTAAACCAATCATATCCTCCTTCTTCCACAAGTCCCAAGACTTTTGGAAGTAACTTGAATGTTCAATACAAGAAAAAGAAGCCATACAAGAATCCATTAAAAAAAGATCACCATGTCTCCTCTAATCGACATGGAGGCATAAAGTCAAAAGAGATATCTAAGAAGAAAACTACAAGATAAGTATGGGTTCCAAAATCCATCATTGAAGATATTCTCTCTAAATAATAAAAAAGAAATGAAAAGCCTATGGATATATGGATTCCAAAGTCTCTCTTGAAAGAGTTTGATGTTGAGCAACAAGTGAAGTTGACATTAAAGCTTCCAAAGGATTCCACTTAATCTTCTTCCAAAAATATTTTTCCATTCCATGCACCTAAACCGCAACCTCTATTATCCATTCACCATATTCCTTCACATATTCCTTCATTCACATTTTCTCCATCCTCTCACCACCTTTCAAGGTGTATGTTGATGTTGATCTTTCCTTCCTTTCCATCTACCCTTTCACAATCCTTCCATTCATTATCCTTCTACCTTCTATCCTTTTTCCTCATTTTCCTGTTCCTCCTATCTTGCAACCTCACTCACTTTACATAAAACCTTATCCTCCATTTTTCTCTTCCGTGTTCCTTTCCCTATCAGCATCTTTGAGCATATCATTTTGAATCCTTGGCATATTATGGTTTATCCTTTCAAGGAGCATTATCTAAAAAGCTTATCTTCTTCGAAAAAAAATAAAAATTCAAAAAATAGAAAAATTCAAAAAGAAAACAAAAAACAAATGAAAAAATTGAAAATGTGCCTTGGTGGAAACCTGGAGCAGGTGCCTTGGTAGAAAAAGTAAAGAGAAATAAATTCATCCTATGGTGAAAACCACTCCATTTTGGCACCTTGGATAAATACCGTGATGAAAACCTACAATCAGGTATCATGTGTAGTTCTTCTACATATTTCATCCATTTTGTCTTCTCTCTTTGATCTTGACAATGTAGACCTATACACAAACATTTGGCTATCTTGTGAGCTATCTTACAATGATCTTTCTTTCATTTCATTCATGTTTATCCTTCATATTTATTTTCCTCCATTCATTCTAGCCTTTTTCTATCATTTTCCCCTTTGGTCTTGATCTAATAAAAAAGAGTAAAACACGATGCTATGAAGTCTCTTGACATGTCTACTCCTTTGGACTACATCCTTTTTTTCTTTTGCATTACGCTTTTGTGACTTATCCTATACTAGCCTTTCATTGCTTGTTCAAATGTCCTTTACATGAAATTTTTTCCCTAGCTTGGGTACTCTTGAGGAGCTTTCCCTTGAGGATTTCTTCTCTTCATTCTCCTTCATTCTCCTGTATTCCATCTCTTCCAATAGCTTGCTAATCCCTCTTGTTCTCCACCTTGCTAGACATTGGGACTACATGATGTGATCTTGCTTGGGAGTTTGATGCCCATTCTATCTGGGGGCATCCTTTGTACATACTTATTGATCCTAAAAAATCTTAAAAAAATGATACATTGTCAAAAATTTTAAAAGTTGGAAAATGTCTTGAAAAAATGATCATCTTACTGAAAACCTAGCAATAGGTGCTTTGATTAATCTCCAAAAAATTATATATTTTAAAAATACCAAAAAAATTAAAAATTAAAAAAAGAAGAAGAAAAAGTGCCTTGGTGAAAACCTGGAAACAGGTGCCTTGATAGCAAAAATACAAACAAATTATAAAAAGTCTTGAAAAAAATAAAAAGAAAAAAATGCAATAAAATCCAAGTGGTGAAAACTTGGAAATGGGTGCTACTTGAGGCCTTTGCACCCCTGTTTCTTAGCACGCATCCTCAACACTTAGCCTTTCTTCATCATGCCTTGTCCTTGTTGCCTTGGTTTGGAATTGGTCTTTGTCTTTGTCTAGGGGGCATAACTGTGTTAACCTTGGTCTCTTTGATGTGTTAGTCTTTAGGACACCTCACAAATGGTGTTTTTCAACACCACCCTAACTATGTTTTTCAACACAACCCCTGGCATCGAGTGTTTTTCAACACTTATCAGTTTGGTCTTACCCATTTTTGTCATGTGATCTTACCTGCTTGCAAGCATTTGATCCTTATTCTCAAAATTTAGTATTATTGAACACACTTAATGTTTAAATGCAACACTTAATGTTTAAATGCAACACTTAATGCTTGAGCTATGTCATGATACTTTCTTTGTGTGTTGACTATTATTGATTTTCATTGAGTGTCCTTGTCTAATAAGTCTCTGTGGGATGTATAGCTAGAGGACTTGGGGCATGGGGCATGTTTTTATTTTCTTTTTTCTTGTGGGTGTGGTTTTGAAACTCTAGAGTGTCTCTTGTTGTTCACTTGACACACTTGGGAGATTTGAGGCATCATCTTTGACTATTTTTGCACAACTGTTCTTATGGTCATCCTAGCATTTATGCCTTGATGTGAGCATGATTTTGCTACATTGAATTGGGTAAGCTAACATCAAAGTCATCTTGACCTTTATGTGTTTGATGCTTATGTTAGAATCTTTCCACATTCCAATCCGATATAAATCACATTCATATCTTCATAGTTGCACTTGTGACTAGTGATGATTGTGTGATTTTTCGATGTCTGTTAATAATGGCCCAATGATAAAAATAAGTTCCTTAACATTATCTAATGAATGATGAACACAAAATCCTATGTTACAGTTTCTCTATTGAAAGTACACCTTTGCATTTTCGTGTAGCTTGCATTGTTAAACTTCATGTTAATTTGCATTTTTAGGCTACATTAGGAGTTTGAGAGGGTTTTCCTTCATCTTTCTTTTGGACTTTTAATCAACTGTAATCATGTTTTGATCTTTATTTCTTTATCTTCTTTCGTGATCTCAATTGAAATTTTCTATCTTAAACAGTTGATTGATTTTGAGGCATTCTTCTCTCCATTTCTTTTCACGTCTTCCAAACTTCTATCTCCCATTCATGTTCACCCCACTTCTTTTCTTCTAATTCAACCTTGGGGCATCATCTTTCCTACTTAATGATCTACCTTGGTTCTGTGATCCTTATATCTTCCATCTTACATCAAGAACCTTATCTTTAGTTCAATTTGATCAAATTTATCAATTTACTATTTCTCCTCTATCTCATTTCAATTTTGATCATGAGGGGGTAGTATCTATTAAACTTCAATCCTTGATTTAGCTTTATCAATCCTATCAATTTCTTCGCTTGGGGCAACCTTGCCTGAGACTTGACAATTACCAATTTACAGGGGTGTTGGCCTTGTCTTTTTCAATCATCTTATCTTTGTCCTGATGTGTTCCCGTATGTCGATCACACATCTGGGTTGTTTTGTGATCCAAAATCGATCTCACATTTGAACTTCATTATTTGACTACATGTGTTCCCATGAAGATCATGCATTAGTCAAAGAGGGGCAAATCTATGCACCCTAAAATGGTCGCCTAGACGTTAAGCCCTCATTCATCAATTTATCATTTCTTAAATCAATGTCTTGCAATTATTTTTAATTTATATCAATTTCCTTGATCAAATCATGATTAATTCAATATTTCCTAAAGTTTGATCATTTTATCCTAAGTTTTATTTAATTAAGAGAACATGCTCCCTTTTAATTAAATTAAAAAATCTTTTAATTAAATAATAAAATCACTTTATCCTAAGCCACATTTAATTAAAAGAATAAATATCTTTTAAATAAATAAAAAATCTTTTAATTAAATAATGGAAACCACTTTGCTAAAAATAATAAATAAATAATAAAATAAAAATAAAAAGAAAAAAACTTTTTGTCTACACATTGAATGCACACTTTCCAAGATGAGTGGAATCTACTTTTGCCTCTTAATCACTTCCACACATCTTTTTGCCTCTTGAGAATCTTGAGCACATGGATCAACCGATATTTAATCTACACCATTGCTCATTTCTTTTTCCCTCTTAATCTTTTCCATTTATTCATTTCTAAATCCTTTATAAGGAGCCCTCTCATTCTCATTTTATGCATGGAGATTTTAGAGATCAAGATTTTATGTTATTGTTATGTAGGTTTGGAGAGCGATTTTGGAGAAGAATTTGAGCACTTGAGCTTGGATATTGCAACTTCTCTTTTCTTTTCTTCTTCTCTCATGCCTCCATGGCAATCCATTTAGATTACTTTTGAACTTTCATATTAGATTAGACTCATATTTCCTTTCATAGAATATTCTTGCATAAGTATTTCCTTTCATAGATTAGTTTTCTTTTATGCATTGTTATCATATAGAATAGCTTTCATTTTCATTGGCATCCATACTTGATGATCATGGAGATTAGCAGTCTTTCTTTTCCTCTTTGAATCTCTCATTTTATGGTTTACTTTCATGGGCATAAGCTAGGTCTAATCTGAGGGCCTTCATCACAAACCCTTGCACTCTATGAGGAGAGAGCTATGAGTCACCATTTGAGACCTCATTCTTGAGCAATCTTGGATTTAATGACTCATAGAAGTGTGTCAACATTTTAGCACACACATTTCATTCTAGGGCTGCATGTAGTTGTGCATTTCTAGTCTCCCTTGAGATATCATTTCTTTTCATCATTTATTTCTTCTCGCCGAGGCAGTTGATTGTGAATCATTATCTTGGACCTATTTTTTAACTTGCTTTGATTAATGTGAAATTGCACTCCTAGCTAATTTTAGCTTCTAGAATCTATTTTTGGGATCAAAATCAAAATCTGAGATCATTTACCTAGTCAAATTATAAGGCAAACATAGTTGACCCTTGATGCTATCACTTCCTACACTCTTTCACCTTCTCTCTTCCTTTCCATTTTGATCTTGAGGGGGCATGACATATAGAAAATATTCTTCATCAATCACATCTCCTAATCTGTAAATCTAGCAATTGAACCAATTTTTTATCGATTAAGTCAATCAGTGACTAAAACATCATCACTCAGGATATCTCAGCTTCAAAAATCATATCAAGTTGAGATTCTCTACATCCTTTCTGGAAGATTTTTCTCTTGCTTCACATCATTTCACTTGGACATGTATCTATTTTATATCTTGGGGTATATCAAGTTCATTAGGACCCATATCAATCCAATATTGTCTCTCAATCAGGTGATTGTCTTCTTCAAAATTCTTATCCAGGTAACTATCTCATAATATTTGACAAGCATCTAGTCTCATTGCTTCCTATCAGGCTGGATAATCTTGTCTCTCTCGCCAGTCTTCGCTTAATCAATTCTAAAGTTGATATCTCTTTATCGATCTTCGTTCGATCAAGTTCGAAGTCATTTCCTTTTCTGCAATCTAATCTTTGAATCAACATATTGCTCGTACATTGATTCAAAGAGGAGAAAATTTAATCACCTAAAACTTTTCTAGTAGAACCTAAGCCCCCAATTTTGATCAAGTTTTCTCAAATAAAATCCTAAATCTCAAAGGCATGTTTACTAGACATAATTGTGTAGAGTAAACCTGAAAATACCTTCACATAATTAAATTAAAAAACCAAAATATTATATCAAGCTTATACTATGGTATAATTTCTAGAGCTTGCATATTTATTTAATTGTTATAACATTTCTTTTAATATAAAGTTTCTACACTTTTATTAAAAGAACACATTTACATGTGTACACATACTTAATCCTGATTAATTAGAAATTAAAGGGTATTTGTTCTTTCAAATTGATATTTTGTCTTATTCTACCTAACATCTCTTTTACCTCCTAATCTTGACCACTCATCTCTTTTACCTCTTATTCTTGCATCTCCTTCACTGTCCTTTTGCCTCTTAATCTCAATCACACATTATTTTCCACTTAATCTCCACTCTCCATTCTTGAGGAAATTCCTTTAAAAGGAAGCTCTTCCTTAGTTCAAGGGTCCCAATCTTGATCATTTTGCATCTTAGTGATCCTTCTTTGTGCATTCTTAAGTAATCTTTCTAATTTGAATTCCTAGATTTTGGTTACTTTCATTATATGCTCATAGATCTCTTGCATTCTTAGTTGACTTCATTTATTAGCATAGTCTTGCATTGTTAATCTAATTTTCTTTCTTGCATTGTTAATCATAGCATAGTTCTTGCATTCTCATTTTTGAATACTAGTTGTTTGCATCCATTCTAGCTTAATTCTCTCATTTTATCATTGTTAGTCTTGCATTCTAGTTCATTTCTAGTCTCTCATTTCATTTGAATCTTCCATTTTGGAGTAGTCAAGTCACTAATCCTTCATGCCAATTGGATGAGCATCATAAAAGGATTAAAATCACTTCAACTAGGAAGTAATAAGCCACTTTTGAGAATTTAGTTGGTTCATTTGATATGGGCTCCTATGGCTAAATTCTTGAGTTAATGGCTTATTGAGTGTTGGTTACATATTAGTTGAATACCAATTTTATACCACATAGGTGTCCAGAACTCAAAGGGTTAGTACTTCAAAGGTTCACATGGCATAATTCTATTGTCTTAGAAGTTGGAGTGAGTGTTCATGAGGAACATGTGAAAAAGGGCTGACAAATCGAATGGTTGTGGTGGATTTGAACTGATGGGTGCTTTTAATTATGCTACAAGATGTTCTTGAAGTATTGTGTTAATGAGTTGGTGATATTCATGGATTGGACAGACCAGATTGATGGAATTTTTGGTCAATAATAATATTTTTATTATTATTCTTGTTCTTGGCCAACTAGGTTGGTAAATCATGTTGTGCAAGTGGTAAACCATGAAATCTAATATATTTATGATCTCTAGGTGGTTGCTAAGTGTTGTTATTTGGATTTGATGGTCAGAGATGAAGTAGACCAATAGATTTTGTGTGGTGATTTGAAAGGAAGATGAATTAGGGTTTGTAGACCTAATTCTTGATATAAGGAGATGAATTAGGAAAATAACAATTGCGGGTCATGGATGCGGATGCTAGAGGGTTCTAGAAAAGGAAGATTTTGTCTAAGAGATGAGGAGAAGAGGTTCAACAAGAGGTTGAATAGTGATCTAGATTGTGCTACATTTTATTTGTATCAGACATGAGGTATATGTCATTTACACAGTTTACAAAAGGTTGAAATCATTGTAGTGATTAGGTTGTAAGGCAAGAAGCCTTCCTCAAGGTTGTAGCTTGAGGTTTTTTTTAGCAGTGAGCTCTAGAAAGAAAGCATGAATGTAGGTGCATTCCCCACTATTTTAATATGTTTATACTTATAACAAGGTATTTTTTATTATAGGTAATCATCCCCACTATGGTTTTTCCCTTAACAAGGTTTCCACGATGAAAATCACATGTCTAATTGTGTGGATGTTTTTCTAATTTGTTTATGCATGCATTCTTTACATTCATGATATTCAAATCATATTTAAGGGTATACAAAGTTAAAGGTCTTGGGGTTTAAGGGTTTTAAGTATAAGGTATTGGTAACAACTAACTCACCCCCCTTGTTGGAAAAATGGTCAGTGCTCCCCTCAGAATTCACAATATAGTTTAATAGCCTCCTGCGTCTTCTATAAGTCTAGTGGTTGTATCAGGCATTAATAGGTCAATCTTTTGGTGTAACAACAACCACACTTATAACAAGTGGTATTAGAGCTTGGTCACAAGTTCAAATCCCCTCGGGTAAGGCTAAGGGGGATATTGTTGGCAAAATTGTCAATTCTCCCCTTGAGATTCGCGACATGGTTTAACAGCCTCTTATGTCTTCTATAAGTCTAGTGGTTGTATTGGGCATTAACAAGTTGATATTTTGGTGTAACAACAACCACATTTGTAACACCCCCCCCCCGCCCTCTTAGTTTTTTCTTCCATAATATCAATAAGTGGTATTAGGGAATTGGTCCTTTGGAGGAAGGCTAACAACTTAAGGGACATATGTTATGACAACTTACAAGAAGGACAGTGATAGGTTTGAATTCACAAACTATCCTAATGGAAAGGATGAATGATCACCAATTTAAGATGCATTGGAGAGGGTGTTTAGATCATCAAAAATGATCCCCACACTCCTCCTATAGATCTATTAGTGGCTACAAAAGATGAAAAGAAGTAGTTTGAGTACAATATTAGAGCAAAGGACTATCAGACACTGAGTACATAATGTGATGGAACTAGAGACAAAACATGAGATCTAATTCAAGATTGAAAGCCTTCATGAAGGTGATGCATGTGTCAAGAAAGAGAAGCTACACAATCTAAAAGGAAGATATGAATCCTTGAGAATATTGGAAGATGAGAAAATCAAATCTTATATGTTAATAATAAATGAATTAGTATCTAGTATTAGATATGTTGGTGGTCTATTAGATAAAGGAGAGACTGTCTCAAAAGTGTTGAGATCTCTAACCCCTTCTTACAATACAAATGTTTTTGCTATTGAGGAAATTGGAACTGTTGCTAATGTGAAAAATGATACACTGGTTTGTAAGTTATTGATTTTTGAATGAGTGATTTTGGTGATTCCTTACATAAAGTTGATTAATATTTTAAGGATATAATTTCAAGGAGAGACATGTATAGATTAGAACAAAGTGAAGGACCTTAGAAAAGAACATTAAAATATGAACAAGAGTTAAGAGAACTTGAAGAAGAATAAAGAGAGATTTAATTTATGGAAGAAATGGTATCAAGAAGGCTATCAAAAGGATCTGGTAAGTATAAAGGAAAATTGTCTTTGAAATATTTTTGTTGTAATAAGATAGGATATTATGCCTCTAGGTGTCCTAAAAGATTTCCCAATGATAATTATGATAAGCCTAGGGAAGACATGAAGTGTTATTATTTTTTTGATGATGAAGTAGTCACTGATGTTGATTCTAAAAAGGTAAAAATTGAACATGAACTTGTGTTTGTTGTAGTCAAAGAAGGTGATTCTAAGTCTGTAAAATTTATATCTAGCATTTCTACTACAAGTGAAGTTGAGAATCACAAGTCTAATGTTGATATTAGTATAATAATCAAGGAAGGAATCTCAGGCACACAAATTGATGAAAAGACATCATCTACTTAGAATGTCAAATAAGGAAAGTTGGTCATTGATGGTGATTTCTTACATGAGTTGATTGTAGACATGAACAAATTTATGGAATATGGGAAGCATAAGAGAAGTGCTAATAGGAGAGAAGAAGAATCTAAAGGTATGAGCTCTATTATCAATATTAATACTAAAAATATTGACAACAATACTATGACTAATGATCATATTTGTTGTGTCAATGAGAAAATCATGATTAGTGATGCTGCTACCAGTAGTTATATTGCATTTATTAATATTGAAGAGATTAAATTTTAAAATTATCCAAGTCATACAAATGAAGAAGAGAAGGTCTTAGTTTCATAACTAGGTAAGAGAAATGATTGACTAATAGATAGAGGATGTTCACATCATATGACTGGTGATATAAGAAAATTTGTGAAATATGATAAGTACAATGGTGGAATTGTTAGATGGGGTGACAATACTAGAGGAAAAATTAAGGGAAGAGGTATTGTTTCAATAGATGGAAATCATACAATAGATGATGTGCTACATGTTGATGGCCTAACACAATATTTCAGCTAGTTGAGAAGGGACATTATTTTAACTTCTATGATAAGGGATGAAAAATACTAAATAGATCAGGAAGTGAGATTGGATCAAGATCAAAGAGAAAATAGAATATCTTCCATCTGAATATTACAAGAGTAAAATATCGGATCACTCACATTGAGAAAAGTCTGATCAATGTACAAAAGAAGAGACAATTAATTAGTGTTAAAGATGCTTTATATCAACACTATCTAAATCAAATGTAGAAGGCCTCAAAGATAATTGAACAAGAAGGAGCAATACAAGAGTCACAAGAGATGTCAACAATCTCAAGGTATGGAAAGTTAAATCAGCTTGTTGTTGGTCACTTACCTTTTCAATCCAATGAAAGTTAGTCTGATATCTACAAAGGGAAGGAAATTGATCTTTCTAAAATACAAAAATAAAATAAAGTCAAGATTACTTTTGAAAAATCAAAAATCCAAAAAAAAAGTGATGGTAGGTGTAGATAGAGCTGTGAAAGAAAAGAGATCTACAAATTTTGTCAATGATCAAGATAAGGAGTTTGATATCAAGAAACTTAAGGAGAATACAAGTCAAAAGAAAGTTTAAGGAACCTTAAAATCACAAAAGATCTGAATTGTATGATATCATAAATTGATCAAGATGACAAAAAATGGACAAGGACTATCAAGAAAGAAATTGCAATCACAAAAGAACAAGTGGAAAAGCTTACGCTTAGAGAAGATAAGCTAGAAGTACTATTGGAAAGAGAAAATAATGATGTAAAAAGGGAAAAGGGAGAATGTTCCAAATCAGGTCAAGATAAGCCTGAAGTCAAAGATCAGAAGAAAAAGGAAAAGAAGAAGAGTAAAGGTGAAGAAAAAAAGAAAATACTTGCATATATCATCTGTGAGTTAAAGCCATAGAAGAAGAGCTTAAATTTGCAAATGATTTAAAGGATAAGCTCAAGATGAGTTTAGAGAAGATTGAAGCATTGCTAAATTAGAGAAGGGAAAAAGACAAAGATGACACTAGATTAGAGAAAGGAGATTGTTTAAAATCAAGTCAAGACCAAAACAAGTCAAGCAAGAAGAAGAAAAAGAAGAAGAAGAAAAAGCTAGAGGACAAAGGAGTCAGGATAAGTACAACAATAAATGAAAAAAATGTTACAAGTAGTGGTTGCCATTGCACCAAAAGATTGACCTGTTAATGCCTGATACAACCAATAGACTTATAGAAGACATAGGAGGTTGTTAAACCACCTATTAATGCCCAATACAACCACTAGACTTATAGAAGACACAGGAGGCTATTAAACCATGTCATGAATCCCAAGGGGAGCGCTGACCATTTTTCCAACAATCTCCCCCTCAGCATTACCTAAGGGGATTCAAACCTATGACCAAGCTTTGATACTGTGTGATGGTGAATGTGGGCCTCTACTCAAACCACACACGCAACATAGTCATTACTCCCATGATTGAATTAAAAGAGAGAGTATGAATTACACAATCTAAAATTCATGGTGATGCAACCTATTGCCTCCTATGTAGATGGGGTGTTTAATTGCTCTCAGATTGGAGAGCCAACAACCATAAGACCGATTCTACAATGAAGGATTTTCTAAAAGATATGAAGATAAGCAAAACTAAAATTAAACTAAGATGAATGCAATTTAATCTAGAGATGCCTTGAAGTAAATATGATATTAATCTAAATAGCTTGGAAAGAACTATGATATTACTCTAAGAACAATTAAGCAAATTAAACTATAATGGAAATGCAATTATACTAAAGATGAATCAAGCTAATTATGCAATAAAGCTTGAAAATAATGGAATGAAATTGAGACTAAAAAGCGCTATAGTTTAGTTGCTCTAAAAAATTGCCTCTTTTCAAATGAAGAAATGAGGTTCATTAAATAGAAAGGCTTGAGAAGGGAATGAAGGGGTTCTTGATTTGAAACTCCTGACCCTTCATTTCCATTTGAGACAAAAATGCATTGAATTACTTAATTAAAAGAATGGAATTTTCCACATAGGGGACTTTTCGAATATCTTGAATTATTAATTCAAAAATGAGTGTCCATTCGAATAACAAGTAATTATTAATTCCTTTTTATGGGTAATTAGCTAAAGGGGGTAGATTTTAATTTAATTCCAAGTACTTGGGACTTTAGGATTAAATTACTTTATCATAGGGATAATTTAGCTAATAAAAGTCGAAGACTTTAGGAATTAATTTAATATTTGATTAGTGTAAATTAGGGTTTTTGCACTTGACACCAAGTCAAATTAAGTCAGGTAGGAGAGAGAAAATTGCCTCACAAAGTAGGACTTTGAAGATATAGAAATTCAAGAAATGCACCAAAATTGATTGAATTAATAGGTGCCAATTTTGGGGTATTACATTTGCCCCTCTTTGAATTGATGTGTAAACAATGCGTTGATTCAAAGAATAGTCTGAAGTGATAGATAAGCGAAGATTTTAGAAGTCAAGATTAGGTTGCCAAGACATTGAATAAATTGAAGCATGATTCTTTGAAGTCTAAGTTAGATTGTGAAGACAACGGTCTAAAAGGGAACCAAAATCAGGGTTAGATTGCCCCAATATTGATTGATGAAGATCTAGGACTATCTCCAAAATCAGGGTTAGATTGCCCCAATACAAAGATTGATCCTCCGAGACCCGGGTTAGATTGTCTAGATAACGGTCCAAAAAGATTTCGAGAGCCATCTCCAGAATGAAGCTTGATTCTCAAGAATTAGGGTTAGATTGCCTCAATACCTAGAAGATTTCAAGAACCATCTCCAAAATGAAGCTTGATCCTTGAGGATCTGAGTTAGATTTCTCAGATACCTAAGAGATAGATGACAAGATATCTAGATACGAGGCACTGAGATGCCCCTAGCAATGAAAGCTAGAGATTTAGATTAGACTAATTCAAGAATTGATTTGACAAGATTCAATGATGTAATCATCTTGCCCCCTCGGGAGTGAAATCGAAAGATGACACGTCAGAAGATGATTGATAGAAAGAGGTTGCAAAGCAAGATAAGATCGAAGATCCAACAGAATTCAAAACAGATCTAGAGGTCCAAAAGACCAAGTTTGACCATAGTTGACCATGGTTAACCAAATTTGACTAGAGTTGACTTTGATGAAAAGAGACAAAGATCTCAAGATTATGATGCAAAGATGAGAGTTTGGTAGGAAAATGACACCAGACGGCTGACTGCACAAGCGTTCGATCCTATAGGACTCCAGAATTTAAAACGCAATTTCGAGCTACTTAGAGATGTCAGATTTCAATTTTGATCCTGAAAACTTGTGCAATCAAGATGAACTCAGGACAAAAGATGAGAACCTTCAATGAATAGGAGAAAATCAGGAGAGCACCAAAACAAAGTCTTAAATGCAAGCCTAAGCTAAATGTAGGCCTAGAATGAGCGGGATGCAAACCTAGGACTTGGTTGTTGGACTCCCCGTATTTCATCATAGAGCCATTTAAGTTTAGATGGTCAGAAGATGTCATACAACTCTCACTAATATCACTATCATGAGAATATGAATATGACATAAGTCTTAAATTTTTTGGAATGAGGTGTAAGCATTAAGGCATAAGAAGCCAGAATGACTTGAACACCTATTCCTTTTGATCTAGCAAGTTAACATAAGCATTAGAGAATAATTGCTAGAATGACCTAAATGTTGCTTGCAAACAAACACACCAGACATGCAGGAGTTCCTTCCTTCTGCCAGGTGAAAGATAAGTATTTCAAAGGTGCTCGTAGTGACCCTTATGTTTACCTAGCGGGATGAGCATTTGCAATTTCACCTGTAGTAGCAAGAAGTCACTCAAAAGACAAGGAGAAGAACCAACCTCACCAAGGAATCCATATAAAAGGAGTTGAGGTATGCATGGCCATCCAATACAAGATGGAGGCTCTTACAGATGGACACCCCTCTTATGCAGATTCCTTGGATCATTGGAACTAAACCAGCAAGCAGAAAGCAAGGAAAAGGAGAAAAGAAAACAAATAAGCACACAAAGAAAAAAAGCTCAACACACTTCAGAGAACTACAAAGTTGATTTCAGTCAAGCTTGTGTGCAAGAAGATCAAAGGATATAGCACGAATAATCACAACTAGATGGTGAAAGTAGGCAGACAGTGCAAACCACTGGTGACTATCGCGAGAGACCAAAGGTCTCTGAGAGAGATCAGAGCAGAAAAAAAATATTGGTAGGTAGACACAACAAGGAATGCTGGTGATTGATATGGGAGAGATTCTCAAGAAGAGAAATCTCAAAGAGACTAATGAAATATCAGCAGGCAAACACAGTGAGAATCATTGGTGACTGATGTAAAAGGGGATCTTCAAAAGAAAGATCCAAATGAGAGCTAGGTATCAATAGGTAGACACAACGAGAACCACTGGTGACTGATATAAAAGAGATTCTCAAGGAGAGAAACCTCAAAACTAGCTAGGCATCAATAGGTAGACATAGTGAGGACCACTGGTGACTGATGCAAGAAAGCATCTCCAAAAGTGATAGGACCATGCCCCCAAGACTAGGTAGGTTCCCCCAAGCATGACAAGTTCCAATCCATGAAGAGTTAAGAAAAATATTGAGGAGTGACTGAAAGTGAACGCAACTAAAAGTGAAAGCATGAGCTAGCAAACCAAAGCAAGAAACAAACTAAACCAAGAAAGCAAGGACAACAAACTAAAGCTGACAAGCAACTAGCTGAGCCAAATGGTGCTGAGATGAGATATAGCTTCAGGAAACAAGAGGCACCTATTTACTAGGTTTTCACCATCTTGGTAGAGATTCTATTTTTGCTACCATGACGCCTATTTATTAGGTTTTTATCTATGGCACATTTTCTTCTTTTTCAATTTTATTTGTACTTTTCTCTTTTTTATTTTTTTATTTTTTATGTATTTTTTCAAATTTTGTATATTTTTTTAGTATTATCAAGGTGCCTGTTTACCAGGTTTTTACTAGGATAATAGATACATCAAAGTGCCTATTTACCAGGTTTTCACTAAGATGATCATTTTTTCAGGACATTTTGTAATTTTTAGGATTTTTGAGAATATATCATTTTTTGAATTTTTTCAGGATCAATAAGTATGTACAGGAGCATGCAAAGAATGTCAGCTATAGAACTTCTTTAGATGAAGAGTGTTGATGGGCTCCTTGAGGTTCTCCCCTTCAGTGGGAATCTTTGAGAACATAGTAAGTTGTAGTAGTAGCTAGCTGAGAATTTGCAGAATCAGAACTAGATGTTGTAGCAGTAATAGGAGATCCAACCAGTAGTGTCCAACCATCAAGAGATCCATAGTCAAGGAAAGATCACTTAAGTGAGACCCACAAATATCATCATGGACACATCTTAACGCTTTGTCAGATTTCCCTTGCTCTAAATGCTTAGGAAGAGTATGTTCTAGATTTGTCTTAATCATGTCATTAACAATAAGGAGATACTGATATGCACTTTGGGAAAAGGCAAGATGGAGTGAAAAGGGGAAAAGTATGAGAGGCAAGGGTGATGGAATGGAGGGAAGTATGAGAATTTTGGAAGCTTGAATGACAACTTTGATGTTTCCTTTCTTTGGAATCCACATAGCTTTTGAATTTTTTCTTCTTTACTTTGAGGTGCTTTTGATGACAATGCTTGTATAATGGATTTTGAGATCCATTTTTTATTTTATTTTCTGGCTTTTGATTGTCTTCTTCTCTTTGAGGACCTTTGTGGTCTTTTGAACACCTCTGTTGCTTTCCTTTCTTCGTAGTCACATGTCGATTAGATGGGACATGGTGACCTTGAGATATAAGTGGATTCTCATTATTTTTATTTTTATGTTGCACATCCAAGTTACTTCCAAAAGACTGGGGAATGGTGGATGAAAGAGGCTTATATGACTAGTTTAGGTGGAGAGATGGAAATGGAAATGGACGAGCCAATTTTCTGGGAGATGAAGGGGGAAGAGAAGTTGATGCGATGGGCTCAAGTGAAAATATATCAGTATCATCCTCATCATTCATGAATGCATTAGATAGATCAAGAAAGTAATCTTCCATAGAGTGTTGTCGATTGTGAGTCATCTTAGAAGAGTCAGATAAGTTTGGAGGAATATTATGTGAGCCTAACCAAGATGGTCTATTCCAAGAGTTAGGTCCCCTTTCAAGTGGTAAGAGTGCATGAATAGGAACCATTTCAATTCTTGATCTACCAATATTCTATGAAGCTATAACAAAATGGGGTCTTACATACCCATGATTTGCTGGAGCAGTAGGAGTATAGCTTGGAGTAGATGGCCTAGGAGCCATAGGAATGATCTCTACAGAAGGGTGGAAAGGATCATCATCGATTTCTTGATCTGGAGGATTAGAACTTCCTCCTCTTTCAGAGTTGGTAGGAGCAACATCTTTGTGTACAACATCAACTGGTATTTTTGTAGTAGCATTTGGCATGTAATCAGCTAGAGATATAGTAGGCAGCAAATTTTCTTCATCACTGTCATCTGTCACAAGAAGTGTTTCTTCAGTAGCATGATCTTGTTTAGTAGCAAAAGTGGAGTAATCAAGAATAGGCATACCCCAAGGCATACCCAAGATAAGGGAGACATCAGCTAGTTGCCTCCATTTAGTATGTGTGTTGTTAGAGTCAGCAGTAGTAGAAGTCTGTTCAGTAAAGTAGATAAAATCCTGCTGGTGAGGACCAGGATCATGTTCTTGAGGCACTTGGGAAGGTAGATAGGACTCTCCTTGATAGTTTGAATCAGGATTTTGAATATTCAAGGTTCTTTCATGTGTCATAGGCTAAATCTTTTCTTCTTCATTACTTGAATCCTTGCATGAGTAAAAGCTGCAGCTACGTTGGTCAAGCTCATAGCTCTGATAGCCAATACCAAATCTATCTTCAGAGAGTTCTTTAGAGGAATGTGGAGATGTGGGGATAGCTATTAGTGACAAGATGGAATCCATCTGATATTCCCCCATGCCAATATCTTTGATCTATAGGGTCTTTTCCATCTCTTTGAGTTTAGCATTATAAAATTCTGTAAGTTCCCCGTTGGTCAGAACAAGGCTATCACTAGATTCTAGGAGTGTATTACAAGTGAGCAGGGGAGAATTATGGCTCAAGGACTAATCACCTTCTTCAAAGAAGGGCAAGTGATGAGGTGAGGTTGAATGACCCACCATAGATTGGAACTGATCAAGATCAAGATCTTTGGGGATGTTTGCCTCAGTGAGAGCTTTATCCATAGATAGTTTTGGTCTGGATGCCAAAGGCTCAAGACCTTTGAGAAAAATCTTCACATAGTATCAAGTGATAGCATTCACACAAGCTGGAGATGGTGTGGGATTACAAGAGGGAGGCACAAGGCCTTGCAAGACAAATGGAGCTTTGGGTTTATGAGCATCCTCACTCCCCGAAGCAATGATCATGTCACAGTATTCAACATTAACAGGTTCAATCTCATTGGTGACAATGTCACTAGTATCAAACGTATCATTGACCACATTGTTGGTACCTTTAGATTTGGATAATCCACTTTTCCCATGAGGAAAGGAGTCTTTGAATTCCTAATGATTTAAATTCTTGTTATGGTTCTGCACCAAAGTCCTATAAACCACATCGAGAGGTTCTCCCAAGGAAGTGGAGTCACACTTGGGTTGAGAGATCGAAGGTTTGTTTCTAGTGAATCTTGAAGATGATTGAGTTTCTATCATAACCTTCTCAGTGGCTTTGATCATTTGTATGCTAGAGCTAAGATTAAAGACAGGCTTTGAGGGTTTTGGCATCACATTGTCAACAATCCCATCATTCATAACATCTATGTTTCTATTGACAATCTTATCCTTATCCTTGTTCAAGGGAGAAGGTCCTTACTTGTTGTCTTTTTTCAAAGTCAATCCTCCCTTCTTGACCATAAATGCTTCTATCCTCACAGCTCACCTAATCATATTGACAAAAGTGAGGGGACCTTGCAATCATACTTGGTATCCAAAATTTGGGGCAAGATTGTCCAAGAAGATATCGAGCTTTTCAGACTCAAGTAATTCATGTGGATACTTTGTGCATAGTTGTCTCCATCTCTAGAGAAATGTCAGGAGAGGCTCCCCTTGTCGCTGTTTCAAATTGCAAAGGTCCCGGATGTTGACCGGATATTGAAATTTGTGGGATTGATCATAACTCTTTCCATTTTGAGACTGACCATGACCTTGGTCATTTTGAGAATGCTCATGGATTTTGTTGAATTTTCCTCCCCCTAGGAAGTGAAATGGATCTCCCATCTTGTTGGTAGTATTTTGAGAGATCATGAAAATAAGATTAGAAGAGTCGTTAGGTTTGATAGAATCAACAAGTTCGATTTTAGAAAGTGACCCTTCAGAGCCTTGCTAGTGTTGAAACAATGGGTTATAAAATTCTTGAAATAATAAGTCAGACTGTATTTCAAACAATGGATTATAATACTCTTGGAATGAGGAGGAATGTGAGGATCTCTCACAAAGATCAGATTTCATAACAGATTTGGGATGACCTATGTCTTGATTACAAGGTTTACTTTGATCTTGATCAGTGTTCTAAATGGGATAAGTCTTGCCACTTTGAGTCGTGATAATCATAGACAAAGATGAAATGAGAGAAGATACAGGATAAATGCTAGACTCTATCTCTAAGATAACAAAAAGAGGATAAGTGGCTAGAATAGCCAAGATGTGAGATAGACCTGGTACGGATCGTCAAGAGTGTGGCTAGAATAGCCGAGATAAGACTACCGTGACATAGGGTACCAAAGTATAGCATGATAAGATAAACTGAAGAGAGACAACATGAGTCAAAGAAAAGATTAATTGATTCCTAACTTGAGACACCAAGTTTCTGACAAGAAACAATAGGAAGACAGAAAAAATAAACTTCAAACATAAAGTAGATTCACAAAAAGTTTGACTAGTCAACGGGAATTCGGTCTCTATTTTCAAAATCTTGGTACAGGTTCGCGTGAGAAAACATAGGGATTCACGCAAGAAAATGAAAGCTTGTGTGAGGAAACACTCTAAAAAGTGAAACTTCACGTGGGAAAAATCTAAGTTTGACAAATTTGACATAGTTTTTGAGATAAAGTTAAGTTTTGAGGTTCAGATTGACTTGATGTCGGTCAGAAAATCTAGTTTCCTGACAATATGTAGAATAGTTTAATCAACACTCATTTTAGGATTTCAAGCATTCATTTAAAAACATAGAGGTTTAGATCAGTCACTTGTGAAACAAGAAGCAGTCATTGATAGACCTATCAAGGACAAAGCAACTTGATTGTATCAGGGGAGTCTTTGTTTGATAATGATTGGACAATGTTTAAGACTCGATAAGAAGCACATAGCTATCCCTACCAAAGAAAATGGTGAGAAGACAAAACCTTTTCCCCATTTCTTATGCGCATACGTGCACCTCACACAGCCATGTCACCCCCTAGAGGGTGCCTATGTTTTTGGTGTTTCCAAGGACTCAATAGTGTATGTTCAAAGGTTACCCTTTTAGCAGGGGCCAGTGTCACAACTACCTCCAAACGTCCAGGTGTATGCCTATGATGGGAATCTATGAGATGGATTCTTCCCCCTCCCTGCACAAAGATTATGCCTCCTTTTGGAGGTGAACCGGGTAGGCCACTAGCTAAGAAAGTTATTAATAGGCTTCTGTTCACACTAACCTTTGGTGCCCCTGATACAGGGCTAGGGCCTCACAACCACACCAACACCCGAAAGTCATACACCCCCACAAGTAGGGCTAGGAGAGGTGCCGCTTAGTATAATAGACAAAGCCTCCTCAAGATGATAGTCAAAGTCTTGAGAAGGAAGCTAACATGGTTTTGGAGTCTTTAGATTCAACAAAACATTCTTTATTAGAGTGAGGTGGAATCACCAGCAAAATGTGCGTACTCACTTGGGTCATTCCCAGAGGTTCAACTTCTGATAGGCCCTCTAAAGCTGACTCAAGACTTGGCTCAGATTCGAGAGTCTGATTTTATGGTTCTCCCAAAGGGAGAAGAGCATACTTCTCTAACCTATTTCCTTACCCAAACACATCAATAAGATTCATCACCGAGTTAGCTTCACTCCACCAAATCTACACGCTTTTGGTTTTCTATTTCTCTCAAAGAGAGAAGAGCATAATCCCCTGGCGAATATAAGTGCTAAAGATTCACTACCTTTCTCCACTTCCACAAGAATTTGTCATATTAGTAAGATCATTAGGATTTAAAGTTCATTCATGGTCATCACCTCCATGTAATGAAGAGCCAAATTCCCTACTCACTGTCAAAATTCCTAAGAAATTTCAATGGAGCCCTATTTATACTATGTGAATGAAAGCAAGAAAAAGATACAACATTTTAGCAAGTCTTCGACTATCAGCCTACAATCAAACCATTAGCATGTTTTAGTTCTTGGTGCTTTGACATGCATTCTTTTAAGAAAATATTTCAAGAAATGAGACCACCTACAAGCACAACTTGTTAGCTCCACAATGGTTAGCACATAAAAAATTAGATAATCTGCAAGTAAAATAGCTGATCAAATGGAAAATTTTGAAAATGAAACCAACATGGTTGGATCAGGCTCAAAAAGAGCTTTCCAACGATATATCACACTTAAATTTTTGATACTGTATGTGAAAATTTCTCAAAAATGGGTGCCAATTTTCCAGAGTGGCACTGATTTTGAAAATGCTGAAATTTTCAAAAAAGTAGGCAAACTGAAAACAACAAGCAAAACTGACAAATATGGAATCCTAGTCTCTATCTGTCATGGAATGTCATGCGAGACAGTATTGGCTGCATGAGAAAGTATCGAACTGCGCATGAGAAAGCACAAGATGCCGCACAAAGACACAAGAGCTCACATGAGAAAGTGCTACAAGGAGAAAAATCTCACGTAGGACACTTTGGATTCTCACGTGAGATGCTCTAGATTCTCACACGAAGATCCATACACAGACAGTATGGATGTGCGGTAGAGCTTGGATTCTTGTCAGACAAAAAATGAGAATGAGGCCAGAAATCATATTTTCTACCCCATAGTGGGTGCCAAAAATGTGTGATGGTGAATGTGGGCCTCTACTCAAACCACACACACAACATAGTCATTACTCCCATGATCGAATTACAAGAGAGAGTATGAATTAATCAATCTGGAATTCATGGTGATGTGACTTGTTGCCTCCTATGTAGACAGGGTGTTTAATTGCTCTTAGATTGGATAGCCAACAACCATAAGACCGATTCTACAATGGAGGATTTTCTAAAAGATATGAAGATAAGCAAAACTAAAATTAAACTAAGATGAATGCAATTTAATCTAGAGATGTCTTGAAGTAAATATGATATTAATCTAAATAGCTTGGAAAGAACTATGATATTACTCTAAGAACAATTAAGCAAATTAAACTATAATGGAAATGCAATTATACTAAAGATGAATCAAGCTAATTATGCAATAAAGCTTGAAAATAATGGAATGAAATTGAGACTAAAAAGTGCTATAGTTTAGTTGCTCTCAAAAATTGCCTCTTTTTGAATGAAGAAATGAGGTTCATTAAATAGAAAGGCTTGAGAAGGGAATGAAGGGGTTCTTGATTTGAAACTCCTGACCCTTCATTTCCATTTGAGACAAAAATGCATTGAATTACTTAATTAAAAGAATGGAATTTTCCACATAGGGGACTTTTTGAATATCTTGAATTATTAATTCAAAAATGAGTGTCCATTCGAATAACAAGTAATTATTAATTCCTTTTTATGGGTAATTAGCTAAAGGGGGTAGATTTTAATTTAATTCCAAGTACTTAGGACTTTAGGATTAAATTAATTTATCATAGGGATAATTTAGCTAATAAAAGTCGAAGACTTTAGGAATTAATTTAATATTTGATTAGTGTAAATTAGGGTTTTTGCACTTGACACCAAGTCAAATTAAGTTAGGTAGGAGAGAGAAAATTTCCTAGCAAAGTAGGACTTTGAAGAGATAGCAATTTGAGAAATGCACCAAAATTGATTGAATTAATAGGTGCCAATTTTGGGGTATTACAGATACCAATTGTTACAAGGAGTGGTTGCCGTTGGACCAAAAGATCAACTTGTTAATGCCTGATACAACCACTAGACTTATAGAAGACACAGGAGGTTGTTAAAACAAGTCATGAATCCTGAGGGGAGTGCTGACTAGATTTCCAACAAAAAGAACAAGGACATGGTTAACAAAAACCAAAGGAGTCAAATGAAGTCTAGGATAAGAAAAGGGAACAAGAGAAAGAAAGATATGGTAAGAATTTCTATATCTCAAAGCTTCA
The DNA here is from genome assembly GCA_027943335.1 of Chamaecyparis obtusa. Taxonomy (NCBI): domain Eukaryota; kingdom Viridiplantae; phylum Streptophyta; class Pinopsida; order Cupressales; family Cupressaceae; genus Chamaecyparis; species Chamaecyparis obtusa. Next base: position 129,322 of record BSBK01007237.1, on the reverse strand, counting down.
AAGGGAGCTATTATGATTGTGGCATGTATGGACATAGAGCCTCATATTGTAAGGGTAAGGAACATTCTCTTAGAAGTAGAAGAAACAATCATGTTTCTAATATACCCAAAGGTGTGAGAAGAATATAAGATACTATCATAAGGTAGGTGCGTATATATCTCCACAATATAATGAGTAACTTCAACAAAAAGAAGAAGATTTGCATATGTCTTAGATGCAATAAATCCATACCAAGTACTGATCATTGTAGATATATGGAAGGTACAATCACTAACAAGTTAAGTAGACATATACTAAAAGTTGATAGAAGCATAAAAGGAAATGACAAGGTAGACAAGCATAATCAAACAGTGAGGATAAGAGAAGGAAAAGAAAAGAAAGACATGAGACAAATACACATGAAGAGGATAGGAAGGAAGAATAACAAAGAAATCTTAGATATGGGATGTACTTCAGTATGATCCAAAGGAAAGTCAAAGGGTCTTGCCCCTTTTATTGAAAACTAAGATGCAAAGCAATTCATCAATCTAGAAGATTTAATGGAAAATTTACTCAAATTGGATTGATGTAAGGAGGATGTTACTCAGGGGAAGTAGTAAGCATGGTAAAGGTAACTCTAATTATTTTTTGAAATGAATTAGATATAGAAAATATGCATGAGTATGATAAAGACAATGAGCTAGGATTTTGATGTAAAAGGAATGATTGAATGGGTCATAAGTGTGTATGTTAGAAGGTGAAAGAGTTGGACAAGATAAATCAAGAAAGTGAAGGAAAAGGAAGATGACATTTTCTATGACAAAGCATGTTGGATGAGATCAGATGGTGCACCTTTTTCATTGATGTCAAAGGGGGAGAGAAGAAGGTGTGAAAACAATGAGATCTACTAAGTCCAATAAAGAAGAGAGAATATTAGAAATATTTAGAAATTTTATATACTTACACATAAGAAAGAAGATGTTGAGTGGCTTACACCCTAGGGGGAGAAACTGATGGAGAGAAGAGCATGTAATTAGATTGGATCTGAATGAATATTTCTTGTAGGGGAGTGTCATGCCCAAAATTAGGAAAAAACACACACAACAATTTTTTAAAAAATATTTTTGGGTTTTGTAGATCTTGCAGTTTCAATTCAAGATAACAAAATTAGTAGTTTTTAAGACTGTTTGACAGGGTTTTTAGCAGGTTCTTTTTCAGAGGTAAGTACCTTTATCTCTTCATTTCAACATGAGTCATCTACCTTTACTTTCCATATCAATACAATTCAAATGTAAGTGTAAAATATTAGTTTTGGGGTCTCTTTAATGTGCAAACCATTGTTCTAGGACCCCATCCATATTTTATCATATACATTTTGATGAACCCAACACACTTACCCTCCTTTGTTTTGTGGATTTAGATGCTCTATTGTGTTAGATCTTCCTTTGTATTCCCTTGTGTGTTCAACTTCACTATACATTTTGGTGAACTTAACATACTTACTCTCCTTTATTTTGTGGATTACTCTCTTCCTCATAAAGCCATTGTGAATAATCCTCCTATTTGGGATAAACCTTTAGATTTCGATGTTGATTATGCTCTTCCTCATGAAACCATTGTGGATAATCATCCTATTTGGGATGAACCTTTAGATTTTGATGTTGATTACTCTCTTCTTCATGAAATCATTGTGGATAATTCTACTTTTTGGGATGAACCCTTGGAAAAAGACATTGATCTATCCCCTCTTTGTGAAGAATTTTTGATACAAGGGGATGACGCATTCTCTAGAACACACTCCCCTTATGCAAAAGAGGATGACATTATATATCCTTCATCTCAATTTAGGATTCCTTCTAGTGATGAGGCATTAGTGGAGAAAGATATGCATTCCCTTAACACTCTTCCTCTTAGTGGTGATCTTATGGGAAATCATGATCCTACCTCACAACCTTCTTACCATAGTATTACTTATATCTATTCAAACCCTTTTCCAATTGTGGTTCCAAGTGTTCCTTCGGTTGTGTCTTCCATTCATATCACTTCCTATACTTTTCCTAGTATTCCTAAACTTCCTAATCCTAATTTTATCCTTCCTAATCCTAATCCTATCTTTCCTAATCTGATTCCTAATTCTCTATCTACTATTCCTAGTTCTTCCTACACTTATGTTGAGGTTCAAACTATGGTTCATGATGTAGATGTGCAAATATTCTTCAAAGTACCTTCTCCATATTATTCGATCCATAAAGATAAAAGAAAAGAAACTTCTCCTTTGAGATTTATTCATAATTTTACCGCTGATTCATATATAACATAGATCTTTTCTCCTCTAGACTGGGGGCAAGAGATATATTTCTTCCTATCTTTTAGAATCCATTATATTCCTACTTTGAGCTTAATTGGTTATGTTTTCATGGTTTTTATTATGATAGCTTTTTCATATATTTCTCTCTTCTATTATTCAAGATATCTTTTCTAGGATGTGTATTTTGCAAAAGGTATCCCTTTCCTTTCATCCTTGGGGGGAAAGCTTCTCCCTTCTTTCTCTTTATTTAGGGAACCACTTTCCTTAGTTCAGTGGTATTTATTTATATTACAATATTATTTCATCATATTGATAGATGTTGTGACTATGGATAACCTTCTTATATGAGAAGTTGTTGTCCTAAGTTGGCACCTCTTCTCTATGTTGCAAATTATGTTTTTTATAAACTCTCATCCTTTCTTGGTGTTAGAGTTGTTTCTCTCATTCCAAAGATTCATCTTCCTCTTCTTTGTAGGGGGCTTGATGATTGAATCTTTGTTCCCACCTTTTTGAAAGATGATATTTTATCTAAAGCACTCCTCTTTGGTGGGCGTCTTGTTGATAAGATCTCTTTCATTTGAGGATCCTTTTCCATGAGTGACATATCCTTTTCACAATTATCTATACTCTTGGATGTAGGGGTCAATATCCCTCACTAAGAATATGGTATACATTGTTGCTAAATAGGATATCTCCTTGAATTTTGAAGCATGTATCCTCTTCCATCTTTGTTCCTACACTTTGGGGGCAAGGATGCCATCTCCTTCTATCTTTCTGGGATTCACCTCTTTCCTTGGGTAAGCAATATCTATCTATTATGTGATATCCAATCATACATGAAAATTTTGGTTTGCATTGAGGATCTATGTCCTTGATAACAACCTCTTTTGTTGTTTGGCATTAGGTTTCTATGGTTGATATATCTCTCACCTCAGAAAGTAAATAGTGTGCTATCCCTCATAAGTGTTACTTTCTTTTCACTTCTTGCATGATATCACTTTACATTCATCCCTTCCATGGCCTCATAGGAGCTATGACCTTCTTGGCTTGGACTGGGTGTTGTTTGTGGATATTGTCTTGATGTTGAAGAAGGCTTTATCCTTGTTCTTTTCTTTCCTTAACATGCCAAAATAGTATGTTTTTTCCATATTAAGGAGGGGGGCATATATAGGGTCTCCCTTGTACTATAGTTTTTTATTTTTACATGCTAAATCTTGGAAGGTAATGCACATAAGTTGCTAAATACTAAAAAGACATGCATTTATATGCTAAATCTTCTGAAGGTAATGCACATAAGTTGCTAAATCTTGAGGAGACACGCATTTTTCAAAATTTTAAATATGCTAAATCCTCTAAAGGTAATGCACATAAGTTTCTAAATCCTGAAGTGACACGTATTTCCAATTTTCAAATATGCTATGCCTAGAAGGCAACACACATAAGTTGCTAAATCTTTCAAAGGTAATGCACATAAGTTGCTAAATCCTGAGGAGACATACATTTCATATTCATAGTGAAATAAGAAGGTGGATCTATGGGTATTCTAGAATTCATTAGAAGACGCATTACATTTACAAACATAGTTTATGGGTGAACCTATTGGGCTCTCCCTCCAAGGTGATTCATGGTAAGGTGGGCATCTTACTAGGCAAAGTAATCACTCTTTTCCCTTTCTCTCTTTTCTACTTTCATACTAGTAGGATAGGATCATGAAGCTATGTTATTTATAGTGTTTCTATTGTAATCATTTATTCTTTTATGATAGCTTTCCAAATATGATATTAGTATGAGAAATATTTCTTAGAGAGGTTTCTAATGCTAATTGATTTGGGTTATTTAGTGCTAACCAGTGTTCTTTTGGTTTTCTCTTTTCGCACCCTCGTGCATGTATGTTGAGTTAGAATCCTTAGTCTAGGGGCTTGTGCCCTTAGCTAAGTGTTATTTTATCTCTTTTCGAATCCACTTGGATACTCCTCTTTCTTCTCCTTTACCAAGAGTTTTCATCGAGTCCATACTCTTGCTAAAGTGGGGGCTTAATGTATCATCTTAAAATGGAAGTACTTCCATGGTAAGAGTGTTTATCCCTCCAAGTAAGTTGTTTGGGGTCATGTTGAATGCCTTGAATGGATATTTGACTTGGATTTGGATTTTACCCCTATTCAACCCCATTTCCCACTTCTTCCTAGCATTTTCCTGACATTCTGGACTATGAACCTAAGGTTTTTGACCATAAGGTCAAAGTCAACCTTATAGGGTCAAAGTTGACCTTGATCCTGAGTAGGTTAAGATCAAGCTCAATCCTCACCTAGTCAGGTTTGATCTCAACCTTGACCCTAGGGTCTGAAACCTTAAGGTTTAGCTTCCAATTTCAGGGTTTCATCAAAATCTTATCTTTTCCCTCTTTGGGGCCACTACTTCTTAGATTAAGTGTCAAATTCTCAAATTAATATTTGAGGTGGACCTTTCTCAATATTTGTATAGGATTCCAAATTTATTATTGGAGATTATTCTTTCTTGAGTTTTGTGCCTAATGCTCAAATTAACTTTGGGGTTGGCCTTACCTTGAATTTTGTAACAAGGCTCTTAAATAATTATTTTATTTCTATATTAAGGGTGGTCCCCTCCTAGAGTTTTGTGTCAAGACTTTAATTTAATTTCCTCTCCATGTGCACCTCTCTAGAGTTTTGTGCCATGGGCCCTTAATTATTGTTTTCTACGAGGCCCCTCTTGTGCCCTAGATCACTATAAAATGGAGTCTTCCTCTCTCATTTTATCCATCTCTCAATCAAGTTTTGTAATCTCTTCTCTCATGCTCTCAAGGTGATCAAGAAAGCATCCATTCAAGCATTCAAGTCCTCTTCTCCATCCAAGTTCTCCATTAAAGATCAAGGATTCAATAATTCAAGCCATTGAAGGGATTTGGTTCAAGTATTCAAGATTCATCATTCAAACCCTAAATCTAGCCATCATGATGGTGTGATCTTCCTTCAAGATCCTTTGTTCATCTTCAAGATCCATTTCATCCTTCCCTCAAAGTGGATTCCAACCATACAATCATGGAGGTTTGATTTACATGTTCAAGCTTTCATATCAATATACTTGATTACATTTCAAATACAATTTGCATATCTATTGAATATCATAGCTTTGTTGTTAGATCTACTTCTACTACTTGCTACCATTCTCCATTTCAATTTCAATATTAAGTTTAATTCCAAATCAGGGTTTGACCAAGGCAAACCCTTCAAAAAAACATCAAAAACCCTCTTTTTGTTGCAGGTACAGGTGCAAAAATTTAGATCTGAGACCATATTTGGATACCCTTTTCGGTGAACTTCTGGGATCTACAAACAAAGTCAGAATTGACCTTCAGAATAAAAATGTAGATCCTGACCTAGTCAGGTACAATCTTGATCCTAACCTGGTCAGGTACAACCTTGATCCTGACCTGGTTAGGTACAACCTTGATTTTGACTTGATTCAATCTCGGAAAAATATTTCTAGGTTATGTAGACCTCGTAGTTTCAATTCAAGATCGTGGAAATCAATAGATTTTGAGATCATTTGATAGGGTTTTCAGCTAATTCTTTTTCGGAGGTAAGTAGCTTTATTTCTTAATTTTAATAATAATCATCTATATTTACTTTCCATATCAATACAATTCAAATGTAAGTGTAAAATATTAGTTTTGGGGTCTCTTTTATGTGCAAACCATTGTTCTAGGACCCCATCCATATTTTATCCTTTAAACATTTATTAGTTTAGGCCAAAGATATTTAAATTGGTATTATGATTTCTTTCTATAAAGTAAAGAATTTTTTATCAAAGAATAAATTTAATGTAAATAAATAATTTTGTCTATTGATAAAATAATTTTTCATACATAAAATGAAGGACCTACACATTTTTTTTTGTTTTCAAAAGGTATCCTTTATTTGCATTTTGGTTAATAAAGTCTCGTTAGCAATAGAATAACCTGAGACGGGTTCTTTTTATTTTTATTTAGAAAAGCATTTAATAGCCAAGTAAAAATTAGCTTTACTAAATAAAAGATTTTTTTGTAAAAAGAATATCATAGCGATTAGAAATATTTTGCTAAATAAAAGATTTTAATAAAAACAATATTTCATAGCAAAATAAGTGAACTATATTAAATAATAATCTTTTATTTAAACGGAACTTATAATAAAAATATCATTATAAAGAAAGCTTTTTTAAAAAAAAAAAATAATAAATAATAAAATCTTTACCTAAAAAGAAAATCTAAAAAAAATCCTATAATAAACGATCTATTATGTTACTTTTACTTTCCTATTAGACTTTGCTTTCCAATATATTACATGCAGATTTATTTATTCAATGAAGTTTAAAAAGTGGGGAAAATATATGTTATTATATATGTATATGCGAGAGAATAAATATATTATTATTATATATATATCTGACATAATATATATATATATATATATATATATATATATATATATATATATATATATATATATATATATATATATATATATATATATATATATATATATAATAATTTTGATTAAATCACAGCATTACTCATCTTTTAAAAGGGAACTTACTAATATTAAATAAGTTATTTTTCAATATACAGTTTGCTGCAATAATATAATTGTAGTGTACTAATACACACACACACACACACACACACACACAGATATATATATATATATATATATATATATATATATATATATATATATATATATATATATATATATATATATATATATATATATATATATATATATATATATATGTTTATTAACATAATTACATGTATTATAATCTAAAGGATCGTGAAGTAACATAAACATTTTAGGGAGAAAATTATTTTCCTTCCACACTTTAAAAACATAGACATTCAATTTATTTTCTCTTCTCTAAAAAAAAAAAGTAAAGATGATTAATCTAGCTCTTAGATTCATTTTAATGCTAACATTTAAAGGGAAATAATAAATCTAATCTTTTCAAAGTAAAAGCAGCAAAATTTATAACATTTATTTCTTTTGATACATCTCTTAAAATGAAAGAAAATCCTCTTTAAATAGTACGTTTAAACGAATACAAAATAACTTTCCTTGAAAATGAATTGATCTCAATAGATTGAATTACATAAAGAAATGACATCATATATTTTTTTTACAAGTAGGAAATCAATCAACAACATAGCACTTCTTTCTTCCAACTTTAATAATCATTACTAGCGTTTCTTTTCTACATAAAGGAAGAACATTACAACATTATCATATTCATCATAGTACATGAATTGAGAAATAAATAAACTAACTAACTATTAAAAGCATTCATATGCTAGGCTTTTTAAAAAAGCCTTAATAAAAAGAGAAATTTCACAAAGGGGTTGAAAGCCAAGAAAACTCAAATAACATGGAGATGGTCTATCCAAATTCTCTTTTAACTCCTTCAAACCAGAAAGCTATGTCTTGAGAAAATCTGCAAAACAAACAAACAGACAATGGAGATTCACCTCCCAACCTAGGCCATTTCATGGCCACCCTCGAGCTAGGGGAAGCAAAGATGGATAAGGGGTTTTAACATGCATACGTCAAGCACATAATCAACAAAACCAGCAAATAAACATGAACATCAAAATTCCCTTCCCAAGGCTATGCACACAATGGGTCACCTTGGACCCATAGTAGGGGTGAAGGTGGAAGGTACTCAACTAAGAGAATTCCAAAGTACAATAGAAAACCAGCCTTCAACAAGGCTCTAAAATCTACCCAAAATGCCTTTACAAGGCCATAGAAACAACCATCCACCCTTCTCATACTCATAACAATAACAATACCCTTATGACCCCCAATAAGTATACACAAAGATGGCAACATGGATGCCCATACATCCATGCCTTATCCCCTTCCTCCTAGAGGAAGGACTCTACACTAGAAAAGTAGTCCCAACTTATGCCCTTCACCCTTCAAGGCTCTCTTCCCTCCCAAGGGTGAGTCTGGCCTTGCACACCCAAAGAAAACAATACAACAAAGAAATGAAGATACACATACATGCAATGACAAGAAGCCATGAACTTTACATAAATAGCTATCATTCACTCAACATAGAAAAAGAACTAAAAATGTACATAGCAATAAGAACAAGAGAATACAAGATCCAACCTTGATCCAAGCTTATGGAAAAGAGGGTTGAGATGAGCTTTCCCGAAACTAGCCTCCTTTCCTATGCAACTTAAAAATCCTCCAAGAAAACAAGAATAATTTTTCATAATTCTCACAAGTCTCCAAAATTGGAGAGTGGGCAATTACCCTCAAATTTTATCTCCAACTCCTTAACAAGGCAAACCCTAATCCATTCAATCAAGTGGGGCAAATTCAAAATTCAAAATTCAAAATTCAAAATGATGAGTGGGTTTGGCATGCATCTCCAATTTTCGTCAGTTTTCAAAAGAGCATCATTTGGAAGGGCAAAAATAGCCAAAATACATCATAATGGTCAAAATTTGACCCCCAACACATGGTACCACTATGCGGTACACTATTTTTAACCTCCACTACCGTATATGGTCACTAAATGCCACTCAAAAGACCACCTAAAGATAACTCACAAAAATGAAAGAGATTCCCACTCATGGCTCCTAAAAATAGAAGACCACTCACACACATAAAGCACTTGTTCATGCCACTACATAATACATGTGTCAATTGACACCACAATAAATCACAACACATCATGATACACATGGCATGCCAAGTAGACTAAAATAAAATAAAAAAGAAAATAACATAAGCAATAAATACATTCATGCATCACTTTACAACAATTTCACATTACAACGAGGTTAATTTCTCCCCTTGGAGATAACCTTGGCTTAACAAGATTTTCACAAGTATCCATCTTTAATTTCCCCTGATATAACCATGGTCTTACATGAACACTTGACAAAATATTAGTAGCTCATGAAATGTCAAGAACATATATATGTACATCATAAATAATCAAACTCAAGTACATCATAAAGTCCAACTGCATCCACACTTTATCTCAAGAAAATTACTTAGATCAAATAATACATTTCTTAATTTCGAATCAAGCTATTTCAAGAACATAAATATATAGCAATGAACCTAATTTATTAACCATGATTATCTCATATAAACTCTTCTTGTATAAACATGAAATTATGGCATAATATTCTAAATTAAATAATTCATCAATATCGTAAGTCAAGACCTGATAATCCAGCGTGAAAATAAGTCCTAAATTATTTACAAGCTACATTACAAATGATTCACTTTTCTTGCATTATTATAACATCAAAGCATTCTATGTGAAATCTCCCACTCAACATCAGGACCTAATAACCACTTTTATTTTAATACATGTCTCAACATAAAATAAATTCAAATGGTCCTTTATGTAAACATTCATATCCAAATAGAAACATTTCAACATTTAGTAGTGGTACACTCACACCTTTCCTGCTATATTTCTTCTAGAGATTACATACACACAGGAAACAATATTTAACTACATTAGAATATATATATTTCACCCCTTTATTATTTAAACTACCTTATTCCAATATAATTTCTATAAAACATGCAATTGATAGTATTATGACAAAGAGTAATTGAATTCAATTAATCTTATTTAAAACATAGAGCATCCTAGGATTTTGAGTGTATTATTAACATGAAAAGAGTACATCACAAATGGTGATCAAACCTCTATCCATCAGGACACAAATCAAAATGCAACAACATAAATTTCTAATTACTGAGTCTATTATGCATAAAGATAATACCAAGATAGAATCTCTTAAAACACCTGACATGACTTCCAAAGATAAACTCCTGATAAACATAAGGAAAGTCTGAGCAAAGAGCATCTCATGATTCCATTGACCATAATGTGGGTAACAATCATTACATCCACATGAATGACTCATCCCTATACTAAGGGTCTCTTAAATGTGATTCAAGACCATATCCTACATCTCGTAGCTCACGTAGAACGTCGATACATGGTCCAAAACAATCCTCCTACCAGATCCTCCCTCACATGTGACCAACATGACTTTACCCTTCGAGAGTGACAGTTGAAACCACACCATAAGGATGTTCATGCAAAAGGGGTAAATAAGGTAGGTACTACATCATCCCCCCCAAGGACTAGGCTTACCGACAAGACAAACTGAAGAGGATGTTACACAGGTGCAGACCATTTGTCATAGGAATACCTCAAAATAAGTCACACTCTAGATGTTCCTCAATAAATAGCATGGAGCCTTCACAGGTGAAACATCATACTGATAAAATAGAGAGATAAATTCATAACCCAAAGAGTGTTACCCAACCAAAACTAGGGCCATCAAGGCCCACCACATGGATCGGATCTCCAAAGTGGTCTAAGTCACACCTAAAAATCCATCAAACCACTCTAAGAAGAGGAACTTTCCAAGCTTCCAAAATATATTCAAAGGGTTTAGGAAGTTCCTCAAGCATACATGCTAAATCCTTCATAGAAAGAAAGGTTTGTATGTCCTCACAAAAGCCATAAAATAAATTAATCTCAAGTGGCATTACCTTACTAATTGTATCATTACCAAATAAGGTCTTCTCAACCTCCAACAATTGGCTATAGTCACAATCCCCTGATAGCCTCCCTTGGCATGTCCTTAACAATATATGTTTCCAAACAAGAAGTGGCTCTTACACAAGGATAACTTCTGATCTAAACTCTAGATATCATCGAATCCCAATATTCTCCTTCTAGGCTATGGACCTACACCACCACTATACCAAATACAAGGGCACATCTCAGTATTTCCTTCCTGGTGTTCCCCCCCTCTGCACATACTGCTAGGGATCCTCAATAAACTTGGTAGAGTCACAAACGTAATACTGGCCAACAAGTTAAAAAACATTTGGAATAGTCACCAAGAACCAATAGAAAGGTAAACAGTAAATTAAAGAAAGACATGAGCTCATTATAACAATAAAGGAAGTGTTTCATAATCAAAGAAAGATATTTTGGTGACTATTTCTAGATATAAGAAATAACCAAAATATGCTAGCCCACACAACATGAGGAAAATTCCTCTGCAAAAGCTAGATGAAATGAAAGGAATATAAATAAATCAGGGAACCATCCACAAAACATTACTACAAAATTCAGCCATGTAAGAGGGAGGAATCACCATAGGACACTAAGGACACCACTTCCAAAGAAAACCTTTGAGATCAAAACCACCACGTACCGTCCCTAATAGAAGCATCACTACAATACTGATAGATGAAACAATATCCTAATCCTAACAAAATTATCTCTCACCCTATTGCTGCAACCTCTCTAACGAGGTAAAAGGAGTTAGATGATTTCTTTGAGCCACCCCCACAAAAGAAGAGAGAACTACTCAAAAACAAAACATGAACCTCGGTATCTAGGAAGGGGTTCTCTAAGTTCTCCAGGAAAAAGTTAGAACTCTCATGAGGTTCTTCCCAGATCTAGGGTACGTACAACTTACATCACCACACTGAAATAGGTTTCTGCAATAAAGAATGATTCAAGGGTGTGGTCAAAATCTCCACATAATACAATGGTAGGAAAAATTTGTCTACATAAATGACATTGTAGAATGAGTGGAGGGGTAAAGCATTTCTCACCCGATTCATAATTTGTTCCACAAAGGGATAAACTCAATGATGTTTTGCACCTCAACAACAACAATACACCCTTCTACAAAAGAACATGACATCAATGAAAAAAGCCAATACCAAAACTGTCCTAACTCTCTCACAAGTCATGACACTAAGGTCCTAACCACAACATACTCAATAAAAGTTCATGGTGTCATAATGATATAACTAGCAATGTACCCCAAACTGCAAGGGGAAAGATATCATGCTCTTATACCAAGCATGGACTCCACTCTTGTTCTGGCCACACATGGTCATGCTACAAAGAAAACCACTAAAGGTTACCAAAAGCATCAAAAAAATCTAACAACATATACCAACCACCATGCTATACCTAGTTGCACCCATGCCATCCTTGCCAAGGCTGCCACACTACCGAACACAAAAATGGTTGCGAGAAACTTGACTATATGTAGTTCCAAACGTCATAGGAAGTGCTCCTTCCTAAACAAAAATGTACTTGGGTTAGTTTTCTCAAAAGCCTAAGTTGCAACACAAGAACACTCAAGCTATAGGTCGACTATAGGCTCACAAAATTTAAAACATGGGAGTTCACACCAAAGAGATTATAGTGGAAATGCATGACCTTAGTCAAGTGCCCACCTCAGAAGCAGTTATGATATTTCATTTTTGGTTCAAGAGCCATTAAGAAAGGGGAAAATCTCAATTTCCTTCTAGTATCCTCAAGCTCACTACTCCACCTCCTCACGTGTTGAGGAGCATATCAAAGGACTCTTCCATGTCTACGCACCTGTTGTGCTCAAAAGAAAAATTTAAAATTTGAATACAAATGGGAAACACAATGGCTTAAGGTTCCAAGTATTGAAACTGTGCTCTGATACCAAAATGTCATGCCCAAAATTAGGACAAAACACACAACAATTTTTTTTTTTAAGTCACTAACTACAAGGCTAGAAACAGAAACATGAGAACAATTATCAACTAAATCATTCATCTTACAAGAGGGATTCGACACAAGCGCTAGCTTGCCAACATCCCCAATATGTCAAGTGCACTAGGCCGAAGAAAACACTAACAAGGTTTAAACATAAGGAGTCTACGAGGGAGGAGTCCCTAACCCAAATAAGATAATAGGATAATAAAATACTAGGTTAAAAGATTTAAATAAAGAATATTAAACTTGCCTAGACTAATTTATAGAAAGATTAAACAAGTACATAGTTATTTAAATCACTATAATAAAGTCATAAGTATCATTTTAATAATCATCATTAGGGGTGGTTATCAATTAATTTAATCCCCTAGAAATTAAGGATTAATTAACCCCCTAAAAGAATTAATGATAACGACAAAATAAAATAATAAGGGTTCATTAATTAATAATTAAAAATGACAAAATGACGATGCATTAGTAAAAGTTCATTTGCATAAGCTAAATTAATTGAATAAATAAATAACTAAATAAAGGGGATCTAAAATATACATAATAAAAAGAAATAATTGGAAATAAAATTCCAAATGATGCCTTTCCTAAAAATCAATCCAAATCCCAAATTGATAGGGAGGCTAGAAAATAAAAAGACAATTTATTACTAAATGAAATTACATAATTCTAGGAATTAAAAGAGAAGATTTAAAATCCACATGAATAAATAATCCACTTCTTTCCTTAGTGCAATTATTTTCAATGAATAAAATAAAATGAAAAGCCATGCTCAAAAAAAAAATCAACCAAACCCTAAACTAAACTAGGGTTTGGGCTAGAATAAAACATGGCCCAAAACCCTAATCTCTAGCTTTTTACTTATTCTCTGCTACTGTGTTTCCTTGGGTTTGCAGGTTGGCCAAAGATTGAGATCATGGAAAAAAAAAATAGAGTGAACTCCCAAGTATACATGAATGTATGCACACACTCCAATGTGTGTATACATTGGCTTGTACTTGTGCCTTTACATCCAAAGGTCCAAGCTTCATGATGGCTAGAACCAGATTGCCAAGGTATCTTACCCTAAGGTTCCTTTATGAAGATCTTCTTTTCTTATCTAGGTTTAAAGGTTTTAGTTTTCTAATTTACTTACCCTCCTCTCTACATAGGGATTAGGTCCCGGGTTCAAGATTTGATATATACACGATACAAGCATTGGTCTTTTATTATCTTTTAAAAACATACTGGCATTTCAAGCCACCGATTTTTTTATTATTCTCTTTAGTTATCTTCCTGGTAAAAGTAAAGAAAATATGATCCATGTTTTAGTCTTCCTATAATATTCATAGGCTACAATACTAAATTTATTTTACAAGAAAATAATAAGGGCTAAATTTATTCATTTATTAGTTTAGGCCAAAGATATTTAAATTGGTATTATGTTTTCTTTCTACAACATAAAGAATTTTTTTATCAAAGAATAAATTTAATGTAAATAAATAATTCTGTTTGTTGATAAAACAAATTTTCATACATAAAAGGAAGGACCTACGTTATTTTTTTTGTTTTCAAAAGGTATCCTTTATTTGCATTCTAGTTAATAAAGTTTCGTTAGCAATAGAATAACCTGAGACAGGTTCTTTTTATTTTTTTTTAGAAAAGCATTTCATAGCCAAGTAAAAATTAGCTTTACTAAATAAAAGTTTTTTTTGTAAAAAGAATATCATAGCAATTAGAAATTTTTTGCTAAATAAAGGATTTTAACAAAAATAATATTTCACAGCAAAATAAGTTAATTATATTAAATAATAATCTTTTATTTAAAAGGAACTTATAATAAAAATATTATTATAAAGAAAGTTTTTTTTTTAAAACAAATATAATAAACAATAAAATCTTTACCTAAAAAGAAAATCTAAAAAAAATCATATAATAAACAATCTATTATGTTACTTTTACTTTCATATTAGAGTTTGCTTTCCAATATATTACATGTAGATTTATTTATTCAATGAAGTTTAAAAAGTGAGGAAAATATATGTTATTATATATGTATATGCGAGAGAATAAATAAATATATATATATATATATATATATATATATGATTTTGATCAAATCACAACATTACTCATCTTTTAAAAGGGAACTTACTAATATTAAATCAGTTATTTTTCAATATAGAGTTTGTTGCAATAATATAATTTTAGTGTACTAATATACATATATATATATATATATATATATATATTAACATAATTACATGTATTATAATCTAAAGGATCATGAAGTAACATAAACATTTTAGGCAGAAAATTATTTTCCTTCCACACTTTAAAAACATAGACATTCAATTTATTTTCTCTTCTCTAAAAAAAAAAAGTAAAGATGATTAATCTAGCTCTTAGATTCATTTTAATGCTAACATTTAAAGGGAAATAATAAATCTAATCTTTTCAAAGTAAAAGAAGCTAAATTTATAACATTTATTTCTTTTGATACATCTCTTAAAATGAAAGAAAATCCTCTTTAAATAGTACGTTTAAACGAATACAAAATAACTTTCCTTGAAAATGAATTGATCTCAATAGATTGAATTACATAAAGAAATGACATCATATATTTTTTTTACAAGTAGGAAATCAATCAACAACATAGCACTTCTTTCTTCCAACTTTAATAATCATTACTAGCGTTTCTTTTCTACATAAAGGAAGAACATTACAACATTATCATATTCATCATAGTACATGAATTGAGAAATAAATAAACTAACTAACTATTAAAAGCATTCATATGCTAGGCTTTTTTAAAAAGCCTTAATAAAAAGAGAAATTTCACAAAGGGGTTGAAAGCCAAGAAAACTAAAATAACATGGAGATGGTCTATCCAAATTCTCTTTTAACTCCTTCAAACCAGAAAGCTATGTCTTGAGAAAATCTGCAAAACAAACAAACAGACAATGGAGATTCACCTCCCAACCTAGGCCATTTCATGGCCACCCTCGAGCTAGGGGAAGCAAAGATGGATAAGGGGTTTTAACATGCATACGTCAAGCACATAATCAACAAAACCAGCAAATAAACATGAACATCAAAATTCCCTTCCCAAGGCTATGCACACAATGGGTCACCTTGGACCCATAGTAGGGGTGAAGGTGGAAGGTACTCAACTAAGATAATTCTAAAGTACAATAGAAAACTAGCCTTCAACAAGGCTCTAAAATCTGCCCAAAATGCCTTTACAAGGCCATAGAAACAACCATCCACCCTTCTCATACTCATAACAATAACAATACCCTTATGACCCCCAATAAGTATACACAAAGATGGCAACATGGATGCCCATACATCCATGCCTTATCCCCTTCCTCCTAGAGGAAGGACTCTACACTAGAAAAGTAGTCCCAACTTATGCCCTTCACCCTTCAAGGCTCTCTTCCCTCCCAAGGGTGAGTCTGGCCTTGCACACCCAAAGAAAACAATACAACAAAGAAATGAAGATACACATACATGCAATGACAAGAAGCCATGAACTTTACATAAATAGCTATCATTCACTCAACATAGAAAAAGAACTAAAAATGTACATAGCAATAAGAACAAGAGAATACAAGATCCAACCTTGATCCAAGCTTATGGAAAAGAGGGTTGAGATGAGCTTTCCCGAAACTAGCCTCCTTTCCTATGCAACTTAAAAATCCTCCAAGAAAACAAGAATAATTTTTCATAATTCTCACAAGTCTCCAAAATTGGAGAGTGGGCAATTACCCTCAATTTTTCTCTTCAACTCCTTAACAAGGCAAACCCTAATCCATTCAATCAAGTGGGGGAAATTCAAAATTCAAAATTCAAAATTCAAAATGATGAGTGGGTTTGGCATGCATCTCCAATTTTCGTCAGTTTTCAAAAGAGCATCATTTGGAAGGGCAAAAATAGCCAAAATACATCATAATGGTCAAAATTTGACCCCCAACACATGGCACCACTATGCGGTACACTATTTTTAACCTCCACTACCCTATATGGTCACTAAATACCACTCAAAAGACCACCTAAAGATAACTCACAAAAATGAAAGACATTCCCACTCATGGCTCCTAAAAATAGAAGACCACTCACACACATAAAGCACTTGGTCATGCCACCACATAATACATGTGTCAATTGACACCACAATAAATCACAACACATCACGATACACATGGCATGCCAAGTAGACTAAAATAAAATAAAAAAGAAAATAACATAATCAATAAATACATTCATGCATCACTTTACAACAATTTCACATTACAACGAGGTTAATTTCTCCCCTTGGAGATAACCTTGGCTTAACAAGATTTTCACAAGTATCCATCTTTAATTTCCCCTGATATAACCATGGTCTTACATGAACACTTGACAAAATATTAGTAGCTCATGAAATGTCAAGAACATATATATGTACATCATAAATAATCAAACTCAAGTACATCATATAGTCCAACTGCATCCACACTTTATCTCAAGAAAATTACTTAGTTCAAATAATACATTTCTTAATTTCGAATCAAGCTATTTCAAGAACATAAATATATAGCAATGAACCTAATTTATTAACCATGATTATCTCATATAAACTCTTCTTGTATAAACATGAAATTATGGCATAATATTCTAAATTAAATAATTCATCAATATCGTAAGTCAAGACCTGATAATCCAGCGTGAAAATAAGTCCTAAATTATTTACAAGCTACATTACAAATGATTCCCTTTTCTTGCATTATTATAACATCAAAGCGTTCTATGCGAAATCTTCCACTCAACATCAGGACCTAATAATCACTTTTCTTTTAATACATGTCTCAACATAAAATAAATTCAAATGGTCCTTTATGTAAGCATTCATATCCAAATAGAAACATTTCAACATTTAGTAGTGGTATACTCACACCTTTCCTGCTATATTTCTTCTAGAGATTACATACACACGGGAAACAATATTTAACTACATTAGAATATATATATTTCACCCTTTTATTATTTAAACTACCTTATTTGTATACAATTTCTATAAAACATGTAATTGATAGTATTATCAAAAAGAGTAATTGAATTCAGTTAATCTTATTTTAAACATAGAGCATCCTAGGATTTTGAGTGTATTATTAACATGAAAAGGGTACATTACAATTGGTGATCAAACCTCTATCCATCAGGATACAAATCATAATGCAACAACATAAATTTCTAATTATTGAGTCTATTATGCATAAAGATAATACTAAGATAGAATCTCTTAAAACACCTGACATGACTTCCAAAGATAAACTCCTGATAAACATAAGGAAATTCTGAGCAAAGAGCATCTCATGATTCCATCGACCATAATGTGGGTAAAAATCATTGCAACTATGTGAATGACTCATCCC
Organism: Chamaecyparis obtusa; assembly: GCA_027943335.1. Classification (NCBI taxonomy): domain Eukaryota; kingdom Viridiplantae; phylum Streptophyta; class Pinopsida; order Cupressales; family Cupressaceae; genus Chamaecyparis; species Chamaecyparis obtusa. The sequence continues at coordinate 111,028 of BSBK01007237.1, read as the reverse complement.
TATACTAAGGGTCTCTGGAATGTGATTCAAGACCATATCCTACCTCTCATAGCTCACGCAGAATGTCGATACACGATCCAAAACAATCCTCCTGGCAGATCCTCTCTCACATGGAACAAACATGACTTTACCCTTCAAGAGTGATAGTTGAAACCACACCATAAGAATGTTCATGCAAAAGGGGTAAATGAGGCAGGTACTATAGGGAGTTAATTTGTGAAGAGGTTGAGTCAGAAGAAATCTAACAGATATAGGAGATGGTTCATAAAGGTAAATACTTTGTTCACTCCATGTTTCATAAGATTACATGAAGATTTGAGTATGTTTTAGGGTCAGAATTGGTGACTATTGTGTGATCAAAATGTGACACACTTCTATAAGCCATTACACTTGAGAGAATCTATGAAGAAGAACATCTAAAGAAGAGGCTTATAGCTTCCTAGTTGAAGCGAGTTTAATCCTCCTCATGATTATCATCAAATTGGCATGAAGGATTAGTGACTTGACTACTCCAAAATGAAAGATTCAAATCTATAAATGAAGCTAAAGTACAAGATTAACAAGCTAGAATGAGAGATTAAAATAGAATGAATGCAAGAAACTATTATTCTAGAATGAAGATGCAAGAGTTATTCTATGAAACAATGAAAGAAAGGAATCTAGATCAATAATACAAGATCAAGCTAAGAAACAAAGTAAACTATGAGAAACTAAGAATTAAAATTACAAAAAGTAATCTAAGAATGTAGGAATGCAAGAATGAAAGAAACTAAGATTAGGGCTTCAAAAATCAAGATGGAACCTTTAGAATGCAAGAGAATGGACCCTTGAGCCAAGGAAGAGCTTCCTTTTAAAGGAATTTCCTCAAGAATGAAGGGTGGAGACTAAGAGGCAAAGGAATGAGTGGTTGAGATGACGCAAAAGATGATGCAAGGAGATGCAAGGTTAGGTAGAAATGAGTGGTGAGGATTAAGAGGCAAAAGAGAGATATTAGGTAGAATAAGGCAAAATAGAAATTCTTGAAAGCAAAAATCCCTTTTAATTGCTAATTAAATAAGATTAAGTTTGTGCATACATGTGAATGTGTTCTTTTAATAAAAGTGTAGAAACTTTATCTTAAAATAAATATTATAGCAATTAAATAAATATGCAAGCTCTAGAATTAGACCATAGTATAAGCTTGATATAAGATTTTTTATTGTTTATATAATTATGCAAAGGGGATTTTCAAGATTACTCTACACAATCAAGCATAGTAAATATGACTTTGAGATTTAGGATTTTATTTGAGATAATTTGATCAAAAGAGGGGGATCAAGCTCTACTAGACCAATTTTAGGTGATTCCATTTACCCATCTTTGACTAATGTGTGAGTGATTTGGGAACACATCGAGTCAAATAATGATGATGTCAAGATAGCTGATAGAGATCTGACTGCAAACTTGATTGACTAAAGACCATTAAGAAAGGTGAGAGTAGTTAGTCTGATAAGGAGTGATGAGATTGAATTTTTCCCAAAGAGATTGAGATAGATAATCATCTAAGAGACAATACTAGATTGATATGGGTCCTGATGAACCTGATATGCACCAAGAGATTAAAAGTATGTCTATTTGAGTGAACTGATATGAAGTGATGAGAACAATCTTTCAGAAAGGAGATGTAGAGAATCTCAAGTTGAGATTATCTGAGTGATGATGTTCAGTCCCGATTGACTTGATCGATAAATATTTAGTTTAATTGCTAGATTTGTAGATTAGAAGATTGGATTGATGAAGATGATTTTCTATATCGTCATGCCCCCTCAGGATGGAAATTGAAATGAGGTACAAGGGGAAAATATTAGCCTTGGAAATCCAAGAAATGAAGGTATAAATGAGCAAGAAGTGATAGCATTAGTAGTCAACTGCATTACGAGATTTGACTATGTCATGAAGGATTTTGATTTCAATCCAAAAATGAATCTAGGATGATTGAAATCAAATGAAGCTTATGAGAGTTCAATACTTAGTGCCCCAAGCAAGGAATTGATCTTGATTCAGGAAATCATTAGTCAAATTCATTAAGAGATATTTGCAATTGAGCACTTCGGTAGAGAGAAGAGGAAGGATAGCTCAAGAGAATGAGGAATGCAAAACTAAATGTAGCCCTAGAATGAAATGCATCCTAAGACACAAGAGTAGTCAAGTCATTGATCCTCTAGCCATTTAGTTTTCATCATTTGAGCATTTGGGACATTAGAGGTCAATACAACCTTCACCAGTGGGAGAGAAACTATAAAAATATGAATACGACCTTATCATATAAGATGTAGAAAACACACATAAGCATCAAGCAACAAGAGCCGAGATGACCTTAACATGGTTTCTAATTTGATGTTGTAAGATAACACCCATATAAGATAACCAGGAGTGTCGTCATACATGCTACACACAAGAAAAAGACAAGGAGATAATTCCAACCTCAATTAAGTGTTCGAATAAAGAGGCTCGAGGTATGTGTGATTTTTCAATCATGATGGAGGATCTTACCATAGACACCCAGTTTATTAGACAACTTAGGATCATTAAAATCACACCATGAGTAGAAATCAAAGATAAGATGGGTATGCCCCCACTCGTGAATCTATAGTCAAGTAGACATCATTGAGTGACCTTAGAAGACATAGAAAGTGAAAATCAATGATATCAGACAACACACAAGAAAAAAAATTCAGCATATCTCAGCTGGTTAAGTTTTCCTGGTTGTAGGTTGTGTTGAGTGTTAAGGAAACACCTTTGTGCCAGAGTCAATGTGCAAGTGCATAGTGAAAGTAAAATATCCAATATGTGTTAAGGAACACAGGTATGTCTAGATTGGTAGTGTTAAGAAACATTGGAGGATTGGGGTGTTGAGAAACACCAAGTAGTGTCAGAAATAAAGTGTCCATCCAGAAGGACTGATATACTAACTCAGGTTATGATCAAGGATTTGATCAAGTGAGAAAGCACTGACAGGTTGGATAGGCCTACAATTTCCCCTAGATGATGAATAAGAACTGATGACATGACTAAGACAAGATCTAGCCCATGATGGCACAAGGAGATGGAAAACATGAGATAAAAGAAGATCATGTAGATGAAAGCATGAGAGCTCAACCACACATTGATAGATGGAGCATTGATTACAAGTGATGCCTATTTTCCAAGTTTTCACCACTTGGGATTTTTTTTTTGCTACCAAGGGACCTATTTCCAGGTTTTCACCAAGGCACTTTTTCTCTTTTTCTCTTTTTTGTTCTTTTCATTTTTTTACTTTTAAAAAAAAAAATTATATTTGATTTTTTGTGGATACATCAAGGTGTTTGTTTCTAGGTTTTCACCAGGATGATCAATTTTTCAAGATATTTTACAATTTTAAGGATTTTTTTTAGAACTTTATATAATTTTTAGAATCTTTTCAAGATCATAAGTTGTTGTATGGGAAGCAAAATGTCTAGCTATAGAGTTGATTTAGGTGAAGAGCATTGAGAGGCTCTTTGAGAACATTGACTTCTGAAGTAGATAGGTGATAATCTCCATAACCAAATGTAGCAGTGATGACAAAAGGATCCAACTGATAGTGTCCAAATTTGAAGAGTCTATTAGCCAGGGAAAGACCATTCAAGTGAGATCCACAAATACCCTCATGGACCTCTCTTAACACTTTCTTAGATTCTTCATGTTCTAAAAACCTAAGGAGAATACCATATAGAATCTTCTTAAAAAATTCATTAGCAATGAGTAGATATCGGGATGCACTTCTTGTAAGGTTTCTTTTGGAATTTTTAGAGAAGGCTTTAGGGATGATTTGGTGTCGAAGGAAATGATAGTTTTGAGATGAATGGGAAGTGTTGGGAGTAATAATGGTGTAGATGATCTAGGGATTAGTTGAGTTATTGGTAGGAAAGGAGAGATCTTCCACTAGGAATTCATAGAGAAATTGATGTTCTTCAAGTTGTAGCATGGAGGCTAAGGTAGCCATGGCATCTACTGTTCTATTTTCTGCACATAGTAACTGTTGGAAAGTGATGAATACAAAGTATTTCTTCAAGTTATCAACCAAATGTTTATGTAGAAATATTTTTTTATTATCTTTGGTTTAGTATTCATCAATAACTTGGTAGATTATCAGCTAAGAGTCACCATAGACATGAAGTTCTTTGATTTTCCATTCAATAGCTAGTTTGAATCCATTAAATAATCCTTCATATTCTATCACATTGTTTGTGCATGGAAAGATTATCTTGTATGCTTTTGGAGCTTTGTAGATTTGCTGAAATATGAACAGAATACCAACACCTTGTCACGTGAGTAAGCCATCAAAATACATGTTCCATGGATTTTGAGTCAAGTGTAAGATAAATTCATCAAGTATCCCATCTGTAGGTTCCTCAAAGAGGTTTTCACCATTGGATACATCTTTTATTTTTACTATTTTAGAATCTAATACTGCCATAGATTGGATTTCACCATCAAACCACATTTTCTTTTTATTAAATTTGTCTTTCTAACTGGGATACTTGATATCTTCCCTTTCCATATCTTCGCTCATTGCACTGGTGGAAGAAGGAAAAGGTTCAACAATATTTAGGTAATAGGCTAGCTCATGATCATTGTCAAAGGATATGAGTTGGATATATTCAAAAGGATTCTAGTCAATTAACTCAGGATGGATGAGGGATAAAGGATCAATAGGTTCAAGTGCAAAGACATTGGTATCATCCTCATCATTCATGAATGAATCCAAGAGATCAATAAATTTATCTTCCATAGAGCGTTATCGATCATGAGTTGTCCTAGAAGTATCAAAGGATTTTAGAGGAATATTACGCAAATCCAACTAGAATGACCCATTCTGAGAACTAAGTCCCTCTTTTTGCTCCAAAACTTTGCAAATAGGAACCATCTCAATCCTAGACCTCCCCAAATTCTATGTTATTGTCATAGGATGAGGTCTTATATACCCATGATTTTCTTGATTAGCTGGAGTGTTGTCTTCATGATGAGAAGATGGCGTAGGAGTCATAGGGATGATCTCCATAGGAGGATGAAAAGGTTCTCCATCATTCACTTGGTCTTGATAATTTGATCTTTCTCCTCTTTCAAAATTCGTAGTAGTGGTGTATTTGTGTATGACATCAAATTGTATTTCCATTATAGCATCTGATAATGATTCCCAGTCATGTTCATGTGAATCTGTTTCACTATTATGATATTGTCTGATGTAATCAGCTAGAGTTATTATAGGAGGTAGATCATCATCACTTTCTTCTATCTCAAGAGGTGTACTTTCACAAATGGGAGCTTGTTCAGTAGCAGTAGCAGTAGAGTAGTGTAGAATTGGCATAAGTCAAGGCATATCCAAGATATGTGAGACATTAGCTAGTTTCCCCTAGTTAGGATACATATGATCAGAGTCAATAATGTTCTCAATAGTAGCAGGAGTGGTAGTAGTAGTACCATTAGAAGTAGTAGGAATTTTCTTAGGAGACTAAGTTGGATTTTCTTGTTCAAGACCATTTTTTTTGGATCCACAGGTTCAAATGGGTCATTTTATTAAGGAATTTAAGATGCTATATAGGGATCTCCTTGGTAGTCTGGATTAGAATTTTGGATATGCAATATACTTTCATTTTTCATTGGTTTAATTTATGCTTCTTCTTCATCATCTTGTTAGGAATGGGAACACTGAGAGGGGGGGGGGGGGGGTGAATCAGTGTTCACTATATTTTAACTTTTCACTTAAATCTTAATGTTGAACTTAAATGCTTAAGTACTGAATTAAACATTCACATAAACATGAAACATGAAATCAACACATGACACCAATATGGTTATGGGGAAACCCAAATCAGTGAAAACCCCAGTGGGACTTTATACCCACTAATATTCTCTACTAGTGTTTTGTGATCCTTGTTAGAAGATCCTTTACCCTATTAGGAGTAGCTTTACAATGCTTTAAGTATAGTAGAACTTGTTAAGGGTCAGACCCTATTAAGAATCTTTTATAATGATCCTTGTTAGGGGAGTGGACTTACTGTCCTAAATCTCACTACTCAAATGATGTAGGCTACAACCTTCTGATTTCAGATACACACTATATCTACAGGTGAACTATCACTGTGACACTACTTGTCATATCAGTTCCTTTGTTGCACTGATGCTTTGACCTCTATAAAAGATCTAATACATCATATGCTCTCTTTTCATACCTCCTCTCTTCTTATCACAACTCTATTACAACTTTTATATCGAATACAATGGGCACATCTTATATTTATATGCTCATACAAAAAAAAAAATTAGGTCGGCCCTATAACTAATTAAAAACAATGCTTCCAAATGAATTGGCTTAAGCGTGCTTAAAATTAAATATATAAACATGTCAGAAACCTAAATACAATGGGCACATAGCCTTTACAACATTACATTATAACCACAAACCAAAATGCTAACTATCGGCTCCATGCTCTATTTTCTGCTAGCACATACTAGCTGTGCAACTTCAACTAACTGTAACTTTCACATCTTTGCATATCTTCTTATGTGCTCATAGGCTAAGCATAAGTATAGTCTAACAACCTGAACTTCCATGGTGCATACCATAATTCATCCGTACACACATGCGCTAATGCTTTGAGTTGTAGGAACTTTGTACACTGTCCATTCTTCAACACTTAACTGAATTCTGATCTTTACACTAAGTGCACTAACTCCAAACTACTATATGATTTTGTTGCCATAATGAAAACACTATATCTAGTCATATATCTTAGTACATACAACTTTCTAACAATCTCCCCCTTTGTCATTGATGGCAACAAAAGAATATGGCCAAGTCTCTAATTGTTCTTTTACACAAAAAATTTTTGTCTTCTATACATCTTTATACATAATCTTATATCTCCCTATACATATATGTACTCCATATTCTATACAAAACTCCCCCTTTGACATTAATGACAAAGGTGCATCAAAAAACTATATCTATACATACTCACTAAGGGAAAACATCCAGATATGCAATCTTGAGGTTCTAGATCTCCTTCTTCCAAAAGGTTATTAGAGAGTTAACTATCTAGAGATGGGCGCATAATGCATATTGAAGCTTCTCCATCTTCTCCAAGTCATTGATTGGACCATGATCATAAGTTACCATGGTGGAATCAATCTCCTTTATATTTTGATTAAGGATGTCTAAAGAGGGCACAAGACCATTCCTCAACTGAGTCTGTCTAAACCTTATCCTTGTTATCTCTTTTTCTTCCTTCTCAATCTTGTCTATCTATCCTTGGTATACATTGTTGCGCATGTTCACATCTATGGATGTGTCTGTCATTGAACTCTTTACCTTCTCAATCATTGCTTCTGCTTCTTTTATCTTCTTGAAATGAGCATTGGTGAGCTTGTCTTGATCCATGCATGCTGTAATGATCCTTCTTCGTTCATCTACAAATTCTTTCAATGATGCCTGACCAGACTTAAGAGAATTCAAATCTAGTGAAAGGTTTCTCATTAGTTCATTGAGCCTCTTCTTTAAGTACTTCTCTTCTACCATTATGGACATAGATTCTTCTAGGCTAGAAAAATGCTTTTGAACTATGAGAGAACTATCCTCACATCATCAACCAAATATACTTTTTGTACTCTCTTATCTTCTGGTAGAAAACTATTCAAAATATTCACTGATTCCACAAGGAGAGGATTTCTCATGACTTGCTTCTCCTTTTCCTTCTCCATAGCCAGGATGCTGAACTTAATCAAGTATTCTTCCTTCCAAGAGTCCAAACTACTTGTGTCAGGTGTCAAACTTGACAAGAATGCTGAGGAGGGAGTGATGGGAGTGTTGTCCATCACCTCTTCTTTCACCTTGACCAATATAATAGAAGTATCCTCTTCTTTCTTTTCTACATCTTCTTCTTCTTTCTTATTAGATACATCTTCAATAAGTACTTCTTCTTTCTAAGTGGGAGGTGTATTGCTGCTTAGGATTTCATCTTCTTCAGTACTAATAAATGCTTTCTCAAACTTGTCCGAATCCTTATCAATAGCCACCATGGCTATTTCCACATTATCTATGATAATAGTGCTATCTTTGTGTGATTCTAAGATGGGCGCAGACTTGTCTGCCTCTATTTGAGTTTCTTCTATGGGTGCTGAGTCCTAGGGACCTGTCACTCATACATTGAAGGTCTCTGTTGCTTTTTCTTTCTTACTAGGTGCATGAGTGATGGGCACAGTAGGTGGTTATATCTGTTGTTCTAATAACACCTTCTCAAAAGCCTTCTCTATTTCCTTCATAATCAGCTCATAATCTTTGTTCATAATGTGAAGAGTTCTCATCTTAGCTCTTAAGTACGGCTTTACTAAATTCAATATCAGTGTCTCTTCTTCTTTAGAGAATACTGGTAGAGTATCTTCTAATAATTTTTCTCTAATCCTTAGATCCTCTTCATTTGCTTGTCTCTTTTGGTATTCTAAAATGTCCCATACTTTATCTGGAATAGAGGACTTTAATTCAAGAACTGTCTTCTTGAACTTGATCATATGTTTGACAATCATTGATGTAGGAGCATCCTGGGTGTAAGAGAAATCTTGCATCACTCAAAAAGTATTTTTGTTTGCTTTTCAATAAGGTCTATCTTGTATAGAGTTGCTATTTTTGGAAATTTACTATTTTTAGTAAGTTTTCCATTCAATCTCAGAATGTTCTGATTTCACAGGTGGAGGTTCATTTTGGTTGTATTAGCTTGCTAGTAAAGTTTCATTACCCGATCAAGTCTAGTCTTGAAGATATTGAAAATTTTCAATTTTGAAAATAGGGTACAAAAACTTTGAGCTCAGTTTTGAAGGCTTTAAAGGCCCCGGATGAGGTTGAAACTTCGATTAAATGAAGCTTGCTTGATTCAAGTGTTGTAGAGCGCTTCATGCCCTTTTTAAAATGGGGTCATAATAGTCAATCAAGTCAATGGGTGATGACTTATGGTCTTTGAAAGTTGGGCCACTTGAAATGGCAGAAAATAATTTTTTTTCAAAAATTTTGTTTAGGTTTCAAAAGTTATTTTGAGCCAACTTTGATGTAATAAATTGAAAAATAAAATAATTCTAAGTTTGGTCGGCCCTTAGGGCTAAATTTCTGGAACCTTCTCGGGCGGTGGAAATGGCCTATATAAAGAAGGCTCGTAGTGTTTTCTAGGGAAGTTGGGGGATAGTTCGGAATAGATCTGGGTATTGATTTGAGGCTTTGTGCTACAAAATATTGTAAGGGAATGCCCATGTGGCTTTGCATATTATAATTTTGAAAATTTGTAATTCCACATTTCTAGAGATAATAAGAAGCCCATTTGTGGTTCTTGCAAATTGTCATTGTTTCTCTATTTCTATTATGCGTTTGTGGTATTAAGGGGATCACCCTTCATCAATCATACTATATATTTTTGATTTGTCAATTTCACTGTATGTATCATAATACTTTCCTATTTGATCAATTCTACCCTCATTAATAATTCTTGTGCTCAAAACTTTAAGGCTAGGTCTGAATCCTACCTTAGGAGGTGCTTGAATGTTTTTCCTACTCCTTGTAGCTCGCAAGGATGGATGAATAGTGCTAGTTTATTTCTTCCTCTTGACCATTGGCATGTACTCTGGAAGAGTATCTTTGGGCACAGAAGAGGTATTATCATCTTTACCCTTCTGATTGCCATCTGATTTAGTTTTCATCTTTTTCAACTTAGGATCTTCTTATTCTTCCTCTGTTGCAATGCCTTTCAATTCTAATTCAATCTTTTCATCCCTTGCTTTATCAAGGTCTTCTTGTGATACACCATGTATTCTCAAGATCTTAGAAGTTACCTTTGTGATGCAGGAGCATCCTGGGTGTAAGAGCAATCTTGCATCACCCAAAAATATTTTTGGTTTTGTTTTCAATAAGGGCTATCTTGTGTAGAGCAACTATTTCTAGAAAGTTTCTATTTTTAGTAAAAAAAAATTTCATGCTTAGAATGGTTTGTTTTCTTCCCTAGAGGTTCATCTTAGTCATATGAGCCTGCCAGTAAAGTTTCATGGCTAGATCAAGTCTAACTTTGTAGATATTGAAGATTTTTGGTATTGGCAACAGGGTATAGAAACTTTGAACTCAGTTTTGAAGGCTTTAGAGGCCCCGGATGAGGTCAATAATTTGGGTGATAGGTGTTTGCATGAGACATTCTTGTAGAGTGCTTTGTGGCATTTCTGAAATGGGGTGATAATAGTCAATCGGGTCAACTGGTGATGACTTATGGTCTTCGGAAGTTGGTTGTAACATTGTCTTAGGCTATTAGGGGCAGTTCTGGGTAGTAGATCTGGGTATTGATTCATGGCTTTGTCCTACAAAATATTGTAAGGGAATGGCCATGTGGCTTTGCATATTGTAATTTTAAAAATTTGTAATTCCACATTTGTGGAGATAATAAGGAGCCCATTTTCTATTCTTGCATATTGTTGTTGTTTCTTTGTTTCTATTATGTGTTGATGGTATTAAGGGGAGCACCCTTCATCAAGTGGTATCAAAGTGGGAGTTCCTAAGTGTGTAAATAGATCACCGATTGTGAGGCAGTTTGCACTAGGACCATGGGTTAGGGTTTTTGTGTAAACAGATCACCGGCTGTGAGGCAGTTTCCACCAGGACCACGGTTAGGGTTTTAGCGAGAAGCGCAGAAATGCCTCCACAAAGGGAATGTGGCAGAAGAGTTGGTGTTGTAACACCTAAGGTTAGGACACTCCAGAGACAAGTGTGAGCATTACAAGAGGAGATTCACAGAGGAATGAATCTTAATGCCAGAGACAAAAGCGAGGATGAAGCCGAAGGAGAAGGAAATTCTAGTCAGGAAGGGGAAGTTGAAGTTTTGAATCAAGAAGAAGAAAGACTTTTTCGGGCCATTTCCAAGATCGGGAAAAGACCTAAGATTGAGGTTCCTACATTTTCAGGGAATCTTAACCTAGAGGAATTGATCAACTGGATCAATGAGTGTGAAAAATATTTTGAGTATGAAGATATTAAGGATCCTGATAGGGTCAAATTCATGAAGGCCAGACTGAAGGGTCATGCGAAGATCTGGTGGCAAGAGATTCAATTGGAGTGAAATCAAAGAGGAAAGGATAAAATCACAAGATGGGATCAGATGGTGGATAAATTGAAGTGACAGTTCATTCCTGTTGATTATGAGCTTGACCTACTGAAGAAGATGCAAAGTTTGAAGCAAGTGGGAAGATCTGTTCAAGATTATACAGAGGAGTTCTATCAAATCCTCATCAAAATAGGCCATGCAGAAGCTAATAAGGAGAAAGTTTCTCATTACCTTAATGGGTTGAGGCTGAGTATTTAGGAAGAGATGAAACTGGTTCAAATGAATAGTATTGAAGAGGCATGCCAATTTTCCCTAAAAGTAGAAGAAAAGTTGAACAAGAAGTTTGAGAGCAAACAAAGTGGAAGAGGTCATGATGGAAGATCTGGTGGATGGTCATATGGAGATCAAAATGAAGATCCAAAAAAGTAGGATGAAGCGAGTAACATTCAGAATCAGAGAGGAGATAATTTCAATCATTTCCATGATCAGAATAATAGAGATCAAAGAGGAAGAGGAAGAGGATAAGGTTTAGGAAGAGGAGGCTTCTGTGGAACATTTTTTCACTATGGAGAAGAAGGTCATAGAGCATTTGAATGTCCTCAATGTCAAGGAAGGATAGATAGGAGAAATGAAGGTTAGGCTAGAGTTGCACATATAGATGAAGATGCTAGATCATCAAATTTTGAAGATGCTGAAAGAGGAGAAATGATGATTAGCAGAAGAGTCCTGCTGAGTGGTGAGAATGAACCTAACCAAAGAAGGAGCCTATTTTGCACCAGGTGCAAGTGTGAGGGTAAGTGTTGTGATGTGATTATTGATAGTGGAAATATTGATAATTTGGTGTTAGAAGAGATGGTGACAAAGTTGAAGCTCAAGAGGTAGAAACATCCACATCCATATCGGGTTGCCTGGGTGCAGGATGACCACAAGGTCATGGTCAGTGAACAGTGTCTAGTGAAGTTCAAGATTGGCGGATACCATGATGAGGTACTATGTGATATCATATCTATGGATGCATGTCATATGTTGTTAGGTAGGCTATGCTAGTTTGATAGATGTGTTGCACATGATGGTCATGTGAATACATATTCCCTAACAAAGGATGGAGTGCGACATAAGCTAAAGCCATTGAAGGAGACTGAAGAAAAGGTATGTGGTTTCTTAGATGGTATGTGGTATGAGCATATGTGTTTTACCTTAATTCTAAAGGCTAGGAAAGAGGAAGTAGAAGATGTACCTGTAGAAGTTGCAAAATTATTGAATGAGTTTTAGGATATTGTATCTGATAATGTACCTAATGGATTACCACCAGTAAGAAAGGTCAGTCATCAGATGGACTTGATTCTAGGAGCTAGTTTTCCAAATAAGGCACCACATAGAATGGCACTAGCAGAAAGTGAAGAGTTGAAGATAGATTTGAAGTTTAGTTCATCACATCATCCACATATTGTATATGAAATTAGTCCTAGAAATGCATCTGAGTTGAGAAAGATAGACAAAGGAGAAATAAGTAGTGCTGAAGCTGAGGATTTTGCAGAGCATTTGAAGAACATCCATGAGGAGGTGAGGAAGTATATTACCAAGATGAATGCATAGTATAAGGCTAAGGTAGATGAGAAAAGGAGGCATAAGGAATTTCAAGTTGGAGATGAAGTCATGGTTCATTTGTGGAAGGAGTGATTTCTAGTTGGTACATACACCAAGTTGAAAATGATGAAGTTTGGGCCATGTAAGATACTACAGAAGCATGATTCAAGAAATGCTTATGAGATAGAGTTGCCTACTGAGCTGAATATTTCACCAGTGTTTAACATTTCAAATTTGATAGAGTATCATGAGGGAGGTGTTGAAGAAGAGATCACAACAGCACAATGGAGTATTCCAGCAACCAGTTCAAATATCAAGGAGATTAAGGATATATTGGATAGTTGTGTTGGTAGAAGCACAAGGAATAGGGTATATGAAGAATATTTGGTCAAATGAGAAAGATGACGTGTTGAAAATTCATCATGGCTAGCAAAGGAGGTTAACCTTATTGGTTTCCCTCTTCACATCTGATTCATGACAGGGTCACTTCTCAAATTACCCTGGGTGTCTGATGCAGGAGCATCCTGGGTGTAAGAGCAATCTTGCATCACCCAAAAATATTTCTAGTTTTGTTTTCAATAAGGGCTATCTTGTGTAGAGCTGCTATTTCTAGAAAGTTTCTATTTTTAGTAATTTTTTATTCATGCTCAGAATGGTTTGTTTTCTTCCTTGGAGGTTCATCTCAGTCATATGAGCCTGCCAGTAAAGTTTCATGGCTAGATCAAGTCTAGCTTTGTAGATATTGAAGATTTTCAGTATTGGCAACAAGGTACATAAACTTTGAACTTAGTTTTGAAGGATTTAGAGGCTACGGATGAGGTTGATAATTTGGGTGACAGGCGCTTGCATGAGGCAAGCCTATATAGCTCTTCATGGCATTTTTGGAATGGGGTCATAATAGTCAATCAGGTCAATTGGTGATGACTGATGGTCTTCGAAAGTTGGGTTACCTGAAATGGCAGAAAAGAATTTTCTTCAAAAAAAAGTTTCAGGTTTCAAAAGTTATTTTTAGCTGACTTTGATGTAATAAATTGTAAAATAAAATAATTCTAAGTTTGGTCAGCCTTGTTGGCTAAAAATTCTAGAGCCTTCCCAAGTGGTGGAAAATTTCCTATATAAGGAAGGTTGTAGTGTTGTCTTAGGCAGTTAGGGGTAGTTCTAGGTGTTAGATCTGTGTATTGATTCGAGGCTTTTTCCTACAGAATATTGTAAGGGAATGGCCATGTGGCTTTGCATATTGTAATTTTTAAAATTTGTAATTCCACATTTGTGGAGATAATAAGAAGCCCATTTTTTGTTTTGCATATTGTTGTTGTTTCTTTGTTTTTGTTATGTGTTGGTGGTATTAAAGGGAGCACCCTTCATCACTTTGCAACCTTTCTTTTTTTTGCAACACTGTTAAATTTTGCATCAGCTTCTCTGGTCTTTTCCTCATAGGTTCCCCATCTAGGTTCATTATCATCTTTAGGTGCTGATAGCAATACTTGTGCATAGGCTTTAAGAACTTGTTCCTCTACCTCATACCCAAGTGGATGAATCCACTTAGTTCTAGGCTCGATAGCTTCCATACATGCAGTGTCTATCTCCACCATAAAGTATATTGTATCCTTATACTTTTCCACAATACTTTTAGGAATCTTGTACCTCATTTGCATTTTAGCTCTAAAGGTCTTCAATTCCAATGTGATATAATCTCTAAAAGTTCTTTCTGTGGATGCTTTGAGTGATATATGTGGCATGGTTGGAATGGACTTGTCTAGATACAAGTCTGATACTTTCCCTACTATATAAAGGTACATATAGATGATAAGTGACCCAAACCTGAATATCTTTGTCTTGTCATGTTTGATAGCTTTGATTTTGTCTATCAACTATGCACACAAGATCTCACACAAGTTGAACTCTCCATCTTCTTGCACAAGTTGGATGGCTGCTAGAATAGTGCCCGCAGACACACTATTCACCTTGCTAGTGTGATGAAATCTGTAACCCAGTATCATAGACATCAATTTGATGTTTTCTTTCTCAATAGGCTCAATAGTCATGCCACACCTATCACTTCTAGATTTGTATGTTTTCTCCACCATCTTCCTAACATCCTTTCTCACTGGAAGGATGATGCCTATCCTAGAGAGGCCTATCATCTCATGTATTAACTCTCCTATGATTCTTACTGGTACATCTCCAATCCAAAATAAATCATCATGGATTCTGCTTAACAAAATCTTTATCCATTCAGTTTCATAGAATTCATATGCCATGGAATACTCAACAATGGGATGATCATTCCATTTGGTGTATTCATCCATGAAGGTTTTGTCTGGTTTCAACATTGTGTCCATGCTTGTTACATGCAAAACAAGTGCATTCTACTTGCTTGCGCTCATTCTTAGGTGGTCCACCATTATCTCTAGTTTGATCTTTAGTCTTTTCAACATCAGTATAGTTCTTTTGTGAATCTTTTCTTGCTCGCATATTGTCAATCTAATTTTGTGCTTCATTGTATCCAATATAGCTAGTGTCTCCTCTGGCTCTTCTTGCATACAATTGAGATTCTACCAAATCAGCACTGTTGTGTAATTTTTCAATCTGATCTTTTGAATTTTTCAATTTAGATTCCAAGCTTTCTTTGATATTCCTTAGCTCTAAGATTTCCAAATTGGCTTCCCTCAATTCCTCATTGAGTTGAAGGTTCTCCTTGATTTGTTCATTGTAGACATCTTGATTATTCATCAGTTTGTCATCAAATTCTTCAAGATGACTTAATAAGGATGCATTTTCTTCACTCAACTTCTTGATTTTTTCTTCAAGATCATTGTTAGAGCATCCTTTCAAATCCTTTCTTAGTCTTTTGATAACTAATTGAGCATCATTGAATTTTTCTTTTAGTTCTTCAATTTCTTTTTCTGAATTGTCCAGGTCTTCAGGAGTTGCTTCAAGATTCTTCTTCAGATGTTTCATTTCTTCTTTTTCCATGATCTCCTCAAGTGGTTAAACTTCTTTGCTAAGGACCAGAGATCTGATACCAATTGTTAGGAATGGGAACACTGAGAGGGGGGGGTGAATCAATGTTCACTATATTTTAACTTTTCACTTAAATCTTAATGCTGAACTTAAATGCTTAAGTACTGAATTAAACATTCACTTAAACATGAAACATGAAATCAACACATGACACCAATATGGTAATGGAGAAACCCAAATAGGTAAAAACCCCGGTGGGACTTGATACCCACTAATATTCTATACTAGTGTTTTGTGATCCTTATTAGAAGATCCTTTACCCTGTTAGGAGTAGCTTTACAATGCTCTAAGTACAATAGACCTTGTTAAGGGTTAGACCCTATTAGGAGTCTTTTACAATGATCCCTATTAGGGGAGTGGACTCACCATCTTAGAGCTCACTACTCAAATGATGAAGGCCGCAACCTTTTGATTTCAGATACACACTATATCTGCAGGTGAACTATCATTGTGACACTACTTGTCAGATCATTTCCTTTGTTGCACTGATGCTTTGACCTCTAGAAAAGCTCTAATACATAATATTCTCTCTTCACATACCTCTTCTCTTCTTATCACAACTCTTTTACAACTTCTATATCGAATACAATGGGCGCATCTTATATTTATACGCTTATACAAACAAAACAATTAGGTCAGCCCTATAACTAATTACAAACAACACTTCCAAATGAATTGCCTTAAGCATGCTTACAATTAAACATATAAACATGTCAGAAACCTAAATACAATGGGCACATAGCCTTTACAACATTACATTATAACCGCAAACTAAAATGCTAACTGTCAGCTCCATGCTTTGTTTTCTACTAGCACATACCGGCTATGCAACTTAAACTGACTATAACTTTCACATCTTTCCATATCTTCTTATGCACTCATAGACTAAGAATAAGTATATTCTAGCAACCTTAACTTCTAGGGCACATACCATAATTCATCCATACACACATGCATTGATGCTCTGAGCTGCAGGAACTTTGTACATTGTCCAGTCTTCAACACAATTGAATTTTGATCTCTATACTAAGTGCGTTGACTCCAAACTGATATATGACTTTGTTGCCATAATGAAAACACTATATCTAGTCATATATCTTAGTATAGACAACTTTCCAACACATCTGAGTCCTCATATGTGAGAGTGTTGCTGCTAGGTTTGTCAAACTTATGTTCATGATAGCCAACACTAGTCTTGTCTTTAGGATTTCTCAATTCTGCGTGTAGAGGTTCAAGGAGACATTTTCCTTTTCCAAGAGGAATTTTCCCATCATATTCCATATTTTTCATAATTTGGTAACCCACACCATACTTTTCAAGTGAAATTTTAGCATGTTTGATCTTTTGTTCAGATTATTTTCTTTTGTAAAGCCATTGTAGCACAATGCTTTCTTCCCTTTCTAGCTCTAGGGGAATTTTATCCTTAACCATCCCAGTACCTTTATGTATAATAGGTGTTATTGTAATTGAGGGAGATGATATTCCATAAGATTATGGAGAGATTGGAAGAGTGTTGACTCAATATTCTCCCATACTAGTAGGTCTGACAAGTATTCTTTTCCCATAGTCTTATAGAAGTGTTTTTCCTTTTAGTTCCGCTTCTTTAGAATTTGACCCTTCTTTTTTGTGAGGAGCCATTCTTTTAGCTTTTTTAGGATTTTTATAAGTGTATGTTGAATCTGCAAGAATAGTAACCTCAATTATGTCATGAGGGAATTTAATGCATTGATGGTACGTAGAAGGAACTTTGTGCATTTCATGGATCCAAGGGTGACCCAGAAGTATGTTATATGCCAAAGGAAGATTTGAAACCTGAAAGATGAAATCTCATGAAAAATGACCTACCCAAATGGGAAAGAATACCATGCCTTTAGAAGAATGTTCCTCTTCATCATATTCTTTAATCATTATTTTGCATTGAGGATCAATAACATGCTCTAAGAAATTGAGATCTTTAACCAAATTGGAAGTGTAGATTTTCAAACCATGTCTCCATCTATCAAAATGTACTTAAATCTATACTTATGGATAACAAATTCAATATGGAGGGGCTGGTTTTGTGGATGGCTAACAACTTTTTCATGTACTTTAGAAAAATTTAGATAATGAGGTGAAGTGAGATGACCGATCATGGAATGGAACTTATCAACATCTAGGTCCTTAGGTACATTAGCCACAAGAAGATCTTGATCAAGGATCTTCCTATGAGCAAGAGAGATTTTGAGTAGCTCAAGTATTGAGATCTGATCTAGAGTACTTTGAAGTTGGTCAACCAGATTAAAGTCTTGTGCAGATGACAAGGTAGATGGTTTGGATGCTGAGGTTGTTTTCTTAGGAGCATAGGAGGAGGATGAACCTTCTCTTGGTAGAGTGACCTTTTCTTGAGAATGGGTTATCGCATTAGATGATTCAACTTTAGCTTTTTCCTTAACTTTGATAGTATTGATAGTATTATTGGAGGACTCAAGTATGTTGATCACATTGTCACTCTTAGAGTATGTGTAACCAACCTTATTATCCTTTTCTTTAGTAGACTCCCATTTCTCAAATTTTGGAAAAGGCTCCTTGAAAGCCTTATGATCATTGTTCTCTTATGGAGGGTCAACCATAATAGTCCCATTATCAATTAAATCTTGGATGATATTCTTAAGCTTCATGCATTTGTTAGTCTTGCGGCCTTTGTTGTGATGATAATCACAATAGCTGTTGTTGTTCCACCATTTAGAGTTTATCTCAGGATTATAAGGTCATGAGTTATCAAGGAAAGTAATGATCTTATTAGTCATAAGTGTCTTCAAAGAGTTCTCAAGTGATTCTCCAAGAGGAGTGAAGTCTCTCTTAGGATTAGAGGTCCAAGGACTATTAGTTTTGGAGCTTTTTGGATTGTTCTTATTAGCTTTCACAACTCTAGCTAGATTGAAAGATGGATCTTTAGGCTTAGCAGTGGTAGACACTAAAGTTGTACCTACAATTCTATCATTGACGACATCTTTGGTCTTGTTCCAAAAAAAATTTCTATCCTTGCTATGTTGGTTGTTAGAAGAGGATTGATTCTCTTTAGATTGAAGAGTGATTTCACCCTTACGAACAAGGACATCCTCTATGTGAATCAACGATTCAACCAATTTATTAAATGAAGCACAATTTTTGATTTTCAATGCATAATTCATTTTAGGAACAAAAGCATTGAGGGATATATAAATCCTTTCAGTTTTATGAATTTTCCAAGGATAACATGAGTATAGTTTTCTCTATCGCTGAAGAAAAACCACAAAATATTCACCTTGGCATTGTTTGATATTGCAAATATCAAGCATGGTGATAGCATGTTGGATATTATAGGAGTATTTCTAGATGAATCTATGTGCTAGTTGGTCAAATGATTTAAGAGGAGGAGATAGTTTAGTGAACCACTCCATAGCTTAACCACTAAGACTCCTAGGAAAGAGTCTCATAAGATATGTGGGTTCATGAAATAATTCCTTGCTTAGTGCACAAAAATCCCTAATATGATCATGAGGATCTCTTCTACCATCACACTTGTCATACTTAGGAAATTCAAACTTTTGAGGAAAATGAGATGTGTAGATCTCTATCAAAGGAAATGAGCATATAGCCTCAAGTGAAAAAGATGTTCTTGGTCGTTCCTTTTATTTTTCCAAGCATAGCATTTGATTCATCATTTATTCCATTTGTTTGTTCATAATCTCCATTTCATATGGTTCCTCTTTCTTTATCAGGTTGTCAACGTCAAAGTTGTGAGGTATCTTGACTCCTTGCAAAGCCAAGTACAATTTGTCTTTCTCTTGATTCAAGGTCAACTTCATAAGTGTTTGAAAGTGTTCATCTTGTTGAAATTGTAAGATATCTTCCTTAGTTATCTCATTATTTGAATCACCACTCTGTGATCCATGTGATCTAGGTCTAGTATTTTATGAGTCATGTTGCAAGCCATCTCTAGAATTGTGATGATCAAAACGTTATTGAGTTTCTTGTCCAAAATTCTTGTCACCTAATTGTTTTAGAAATTCCTCAATCCTTTTATTTCAATCTTCCATGATTGGAGTGTAAGAAACACTATGTGCCAACCTAGGAGAGGATAGGGTAGATTCACTAGAGATATTAACAAAGGGTTTAAAACCCCAAGGTTCAAGATCTCCTTTAGATGATTTGTCAAAGGTAGCTTTGTATTATTTTCCTTCGCAGATTTGCGATCTAGTTGTGACTGACATGAAAGGAGATTTGTCAAAATCCAAATAGGATGACTTAGGATAACTTGATTTTCAAGCTAGGTAAGAAAAATTATTCACCTATCCAAAGTGTAAAAGTGTAAAAGAGATAACAAAGATGAATTGCCACAAGATGTCCAAGTAGTGGGTAGATCTCTGTGTACGACACTTGTGAACAAGAAAAGATAAGATGAAGCATCCAAGAGAGGTGATCAAGAAGGGGATGGACAAGTGAACATTCTACTAGCCAAGAGTGTAGTCAAGAGATCAAATTAATCTTTTTATAGCTAAAGGAAATTCCTAACATGCTGGAATGTACCAAATAAAAAGATGAGCTTTGGATAACAATGGAGAAGCAATGTTGACAATGTTCAGGCTTAGTCCAAAAGTTTGATTTCAAAGGATTTCAAGGGTTGAATGAAAAGTTTAGAGTACTTCCTAGACCAAGTTTGTTTTGAAATAAAGTAGTGTGAGAAAGAAATTATCTTCAAATAATCTAACAAGGGACAAAGAGACCTTGTAGATACAATCATATGTGATGTATTGCAAGGTATAACTATTAGAATTAGTAATCTTTCCTTGGTTGTTTTATTTAATTTGAGGATAAACCAAGGTATTCTCCTTTTATTTTAGGATATTTTTATGGAATCCATACTTGTATTTTCTCCTCTAGTCCAAGTGGGAGGACAACTCATTTCTTGTAATTCCTTTAATAAGGAAATTAGTTTATTCCTCCTTATGAGGATGCTCACACTTGGCACACACTTAGTATGAATGTGGCATTAATTCACATGGGAGTTACATTCTAACTCCATACTCATCTCTATTTAAGAGATGCTTCTTCACACACTTAATACAATTTTCTCACATTCTTTTACACAGCTTTATCTCTTCTTTCCTTAGCTCTCTCATTATTGTATTGAGCTTCTCTCTCTCTCTCTCTAAGATTTTTTTGCCTCATTCATATTATACACAAGGGGTTTTTTTTTCTTTCCCCTTTTAAAATCTCTTGGCTCATTGTTTGGATTCTTGGAGCATTCTCATGTTAGTGAATGATATTGAAGCATTATCTCATTCTTGGTCTATGGTAAAATTCCTTCTTGCATTACACTTTCTTGGGTTATTTCCATAACTTATTTTTATTTTTTCATACTTCTAACATGGTATGAGAGCTAGTTTAACCCTTGTTTTAAGTGTTTGTAGGAAGGTGTCATTCGAAGGAGCAAGCCTCCTCTTGTTTCTTTTGTAACTTATTGTAGCTCTCTCTTGTTTCTTTTTAGCTAACCCTCTTTAGAAGGCCTATTGCCAGAGAGTAGCTTTTAATTATTTTTTGGGGTTTGGACGGTTCACCGCCAAACCCATCTTAGTTTCTTCATTTCAAGTTTTTTTTTTTAGAGCTAACCTCACCCTCTGTCAGGTGACCACAAAGGTTTTAATCTTTCTTTTTGCATGTTTTCTCTAATGGTCTTGTAGACTTTAATCTATTCATTTTTATTTATCAGCCCTCTATTAGTTTGATTCTTGTAGGATTCACATAATATTAATCAACATTTTATAAAAATTTTGGTTACTAATTTTATCCATCTCTGGTTCTTAATATTTGTTGATCTAATCCTTGTACATACAGGCATATCTCCATTGTTTTTTCATTCCAACTGCATGTGTAGTCTATTTTTTTCTTCTTCCTCAATATATTTTTGCATTTCTGAATATATATTTATCTTAGTTACACTAATCTCTATTTATTATATCTCAATAAAAAAAATGAAATTAAATGATATATTAATCTCTATTATAAATTAATCTTTGTTATTTTTTTCAGTGTTACATAACCTTTCACCTTTCTTTTTCAACTGTTCTTTGTATATTTTACTTCTCTCTAGTTTTATTTCTTTTCTAATTCTAACATCTACAGGGTTTCATTACTATTTTGTTCAACAAAACAAAAAAAATCTTTCTATTATAGATTCATATCTCCCCTCGGTGTATTCAAAGTTTGGGTTCATACTTCTATGCATCTTGTATTAAATCTATTAGCATCATATATATTTTCATTTTAAATCTATTTATTACTATTATCACTTATCTTATTGTTTAATATTTCTAACTCTATTATTTTCATTTATCAGCCTTCCTCTTTGTGCTTATATATCCATCTCTCATGCAGCTAACATCATTTGATGTTTACTTTACATCCTCCCACTTAAGATTTACCCAGCCTTCCCTTTATCCTACACAACCTCCTTGGAATACTTTATCTGCTACCTTCGTCCTCACACTACCTCTTAAACACACTACTCTCTTGTGTAGCTTCACCTTATTCTCCTTGCCTCCACCCTTAATTTTTTCAAGTCCCTTATACTTATTCTTACCTCTCGTAGCCTCTTAATCTCTCTTTATGCCAACCTATAGATCCTCCTCACTCAACAAAGTGTTCTTCCTTACTCACACAGTTGCATTTTTCTCTTTCCTTATACAACTAACTATCTCCCTTCGCCAACCTTTGCTAGACCCTAGCCTTATGTTATACCTTGGGGTATATTTTTGTGTTTAAGAGTTAGCTATCTTCTTATTGTGTTATACCTTTTCTGAATCCTATTCTTCATTGCACATGGGTATAATGAAATGTTCTCATTGGTCGAGAACTAAGCTTAGAAAAAGGTTAAAGTATGCTATGAATTTTTATTGACCGTTTGATGTGCTAGAAAGGAATTGATCGATGATGCAGATTCAAATTTGAAGTTTTGGAGCCTTGTAGCATCCTATGAATGTTATAGCCACTAGTTTCAGTAATGGTGACTTAATGAGCTTCGTGTGAGTCAGATGTAATAGGCTGGAAATGATTATAAGGTTGGATTTGATCATTGGAAGTGACACATTATTTTTATTCTCTCTACAGGGAAATTTCTCTCTCTGCAAGTGTCATTTGCAAGTTTTTTTGGTATATGGTAGGTATTTTAAACTAAAAGTTCTCAGAGTTTTAGTCTTAGTGATTGGATTATTGTCTGTTGTGGTTGTTTAAAAGTATCAAGGTTATTTTTTATTTGGTTTCTTTTTTTCTTCCTGAAACCCTAGTTAGTAAAATGGCACCCAAAAGAGATCTTTCAGGGAAAATAGAATACAAAGGCAGGGGTGTGTATGAGGATTTACTTTAATTTCTCCCACACCCAGATCTTGAAAAATCTAGAATGAAGGAATTAGTTCCCAAAAACCCTAGGGACTATATTGATGACGGGTTGTTTGATAAGGGAATGTGGATGAGAGATGCTAAGGTTGGGGAGGAGTATAATGGTTTGATTTTGTTTAAAGTTGCATATTCTCAGAGAAATGCATGTGCTCCTCTTAGCAATATATGGAAGTTTGATGTAGGGAAACTCAATATGCCTAGATTATTTATGGATATTGATATCCTCATACAGATAGCCAAGTGCTATGATCCGGTAACTAGGTGTGTTAGGGATATAAATAGAAAAGTTTTGATAAGTATCATAGAAGATAAGATCATACAGGTCTTTTCACTAAATGATCCTTCTATTGGACTGGAGAGGATTGATTGTAATAAGTTTGGTAAAATTTATCAGGCACAAAGAGACTATTTGAGATCTATTCCTCTAAGAGACTTCCTTGGAAAAATTAGTGCCATGTGTATGGCTTGCCCAAGCACACCAAAGCCTTTCAGGTTAGATCTTTTCAGTTTGAGGGCACTACACATGTACAAGTCTTTGACTTTGATTCTAGGACAAGATGAGGCCACATATATGCCTATTTCCTACATGTTCATGATGGTGCAGATCCTACACCCCTACCTGGAATTAATTTTTTATTTTACCCCCCACCTTGTAGAATTAATTCACCAAGGTTTAATAGGGATAAAAAGTATGAAGGTAGATAAACCATTTGGGTGGTACTCCATGTTGATGCATATGTTCTTGCAAATTGGTGTTAACTTCTTCAATAAGAAAATGGAGATAGTAAGGGAGAAAAATGGAGAAGTGCTACCAGTCCAGTTGTGGACTATAGAGTTTTCATGGGATAGGACTGATGCCAGTTATGTTATGTTTGATAGAAATTTTTCCTCAAGGCTAAGATCCTTGTTATTCTTTGAGAACCCAAGAATTCCCATGGAATTATAAAGGCTAATTAGGCCAAAGGAATACTGCAAGGACATCACCATAGTCCACAATTTTGGTGACATAATTTTGTATCCAGTTTCTACAGTTTTTAGAGTATATGGTTGCAAGAAGGCACCTTATGTACTGCCCTACCAAGTCCCTTTGAAAACAAGGTATGCATAAATTCTAAGGTAGATTAGTGACCTGCAGGAGACAACCTTGACTAATAGAAGAAGGGGAACTTTGTTCCCAAGTATCACTATATCCCACCAGTATATCATTGTCAAATGTGGATGGATACATCTGAATAATGTTTTGCAACCCTACAGAATGGCTACTGTTGTGGTTAGATGTGCAGATATTGAGGGTTTTCTATAAGGGATGTTTAAAGAAAAAATGAGGTGTGTTAGTATGGAACACCAATTCAATTTCCTTGAGGATATAGTCAAGAATGATTTTTATCTTCAAACTCAAGAAATAAAAAAGGAAAAGTGGATAATCTATAAGAAGACTATAGACTTTATCAAGATTTTTGATAAAAAATATGATCCATTGAAGGATTTTCAGCCATGGGCAAGGAAAGTGGATACCCTAATAGAACACTTTGAGGGAATTATGTAGGCTAAAAATGAGAAAGGTGTGGTGATCCAATCTGATCTAGAGATAGCAAGAAAAATATTGAACCAACTTGGCTATGCAAAGTTGATCCCTAAGGGGATATACACTGTGTAGGAGAAAAAGGGGTACAATGTCCTTCTCCCAATACAGCACAAAGATAAAACTATTCCATCCACTTCCAAAGGAAAGATACCTACGGATGATCCTTCTGAATAAAATCCCTCTCTGAAGAGGAAAAAATAAGAGGAGCCTCAGCCAAAATAGGAAATGTACTCTCCTTCCCAATCCTGATTACAACTAGATGAACAAGGAGTTGCTCAACAACTAGTACAAATGAGTAATGAGGGAAGGATTTTTGTTTCAAATGAAGAGATATGGGAGGGGATGCTAGAGGCACCCAAAGGAATTGAAATGGATCTCACTGTGGCTGAATTTGAAGGTAAACAATTACATACAATTCTAAAGTAGGAGAGTGATGGTTTCATTTCTGATGATAATTTTGTTAAAACTAGGGAATTCTTTCAATTTTTGTGGAGAATGCACATCAATCAGTTCACAAATATTTGTGAGAAGAAAAAGGATAATTTCCTTGATAGGGATATTACTAAAATTGAAAAGGAAAACTAAGGAGGAGATGGTTAGTAAATTTGATAGCATAACCCCAGATGAAGGCAGGGCCTTAATTCACACTGCAGGGGTGTTAATTCTCCCTGAATGGGATATTGCTGATGCAATAGTTTTTGATGCAGTTGAAAAAAGTAAAGTTACAGTTCATTCAACTAAATAATAGGCACAACAGGTTGCTGAGGGTGTGGTTTTCTCTAATGATCATGCAGTCTTAGTAATGTGGTCCCTTAGGAGGGAGGGAAACAAAAATAAGGAGGCATACCACTCAGAGTATCCAGGAAATTTGTTAGTGCATAGAGTGGGTGAGACTTCAAATGTTGAAGCTTAAAATATTATCTTGGAAACAACCAAGTTTAATGTGAAGGCGGCAAGGAAAGATGCTCAGGAGAAAGAAGAATTGAGAATTAAGTTTGAAACTATTCTCAAATCCTACAATGAGCTGAAGATAGAGATGATTGAGAAAGATAAAATGATAGAAAAATTATTTGGACCATGGGGCCATATAAATCCTTAGATAATGATTGTTGATAAACCTACAATGGCTTCTTCTTCTAGCCCCATTATTGAATTTCTACCATCCCCCTTCCCAGAAACAAATCTAGAAGCAAGAGTTAGTTGGGAGAAACAACAACTACTTGAAGAAAGGGATAGATTGAGGGAGAGTAGAGAATAACTGGACAAAGAAAGAGATGAACATATGAAGGCTAAGTACCTTTTAGACCACAAATATAAAGAAAAGGTCATAGAGGTAGTGATGCAATTTTCCAACAATCTAAATCCTAAAATTTTGTTTGATCATGCTAGGAGATTACAGACATTGCTGACATCTCTGAGTAACCATAAGGCTGAGCTAGGACCAATTTTGAATAAATGGGTCAAGAGATCCCCAAATATGAATTTATTTCATTGGCTCTCTAAGAGCCAAGTTGATCCTAACCCATTGATCAAGCCAGTACACAAATTTGTAAAGAGTCTAGTGGAATACAAGATTATTTTGGATGATTTTGAAAGGAAGTCCAATCTATTGAAGAAAGAATTGAAACTCTCTAGTTGTGAGCTAATTCTAGGGGTTTTTAAAAGGAATGGTGAACTAAAAGAAGTAATCCAGTGGAGGGAGATGATGGATGAAGACTTTTGTGCTAGGATGACAAGTATTTTGACTTTGGAAAATACTCTTTTCTTCATCCACACTATTGAAATGCTAATAACTGCAAAATCAAGATTTGATTTTATTCAACAAGAAATTAGGCATATGGAGGGCAAGTGGGAATAGTTGTCTGAAAAAAAGGCTAAAATCACCAACTTTGTGTTCCCAACAGAGGAATTTTTTAATGAATGGAGATATCAGTACATGCCTCACATTGAAAAAGCAGACACTCCATCTACTTCTTGAGGCGAGCGAAGGACTAATGACTTACAAATTTTGAGTTGGTGAGAGTTAGAATGTATTTATTATAGGTACAATCATGAGGAGAGGACAATTAGATCATTTGAATAAATTGAGAGAAGAATTAAAGATATAAAGACTTGCAGCTTGCCGGTCAAATATCTATCCAAGATCTGATTGAGTCATTAATTACAAACCCTATGAGGTTATTGTATTTCTAGGGTTAGGTTTTGTAAACCCTAATATGATTGGATGCTTTTTGTAATCCTTCCATATAAAAGCATTTTTCATGATCATATTAGGCATTGAGAGTTTAGGAGTCTAGAAGATAGATTTTAAAACCCTAGGTCTTAGTCGAAGGCTATAATATTTTGTATCTTTTCTTATCAGTAATAGAAGAAAGTACATGTTGCTACCATTATTTGTAAGCTTATTTCTCAAAAGCATGTTGTAAATAAATGATCAAGTTCATTATACTTAATACAAATATCAGGTCTTTATCTCTCCTATATGTCAAATCTATGAATCTTTGAATTTATTAGAGACTTTTGTGTATGTATCTTCATTTTGAGTTTAGATTTAGAATTGGATTAAATACTACTCTAAATGAAATACATGTTCATGTGATTTATGTAAGGATTATCAATAAGAAGGAAAGGGTTGAGTATTTGTGTTTATGGTTATGAATTGAGTTATCTTTAGATCTTTGTATTTCCTTTTTTCTTGGTGATATTAGCCCAATATATAAGGCACTGACCTGAATGAGTACATATTTTATTGATAACAATTGATTGGGATCATTGGAATCAAAATAGAACAATCAAAACCAGTTTTTAATATTTATTTGTTGTTGTAGATGTGGATGTCCTACCCCAGTGATGGAGAGTCAATGAATAATACATTGTTATTTAGTACTTTCTCACTGATATCTATTATTAGATCCATTATTAATGATGCAGGAGCATCTCGGGTCCTTGGCAATCCTATGTCACCAAACACATTTGGAGTTTGTCTGTATTGCTCAGCTTCTTCTTTAACCAAGTTAGTCGGTAGTTGTTCAATTTCCTTTGGTTGCTGAGTGTGGTCAGTTATCTCTTGGGCAGTCAGTTATCTCTAGCACTCAACGTTGCTTGTCTTCTTCTCAGTTATCCTTGCTCACCGATGGGTTTAGTTTTAGTTTTTGTTGAGGCTGACTTGTGCATTTATATTTGATCATGGATTTAATGTTTGTATCCATCATTGGGAAGAGTGCGGTCCTAGATCTGACCATTACTTCCATTAATTGTGGATCTTGAGGCCAACTCAGTTCAGTTTCCTCTTGTATAAATGTAGTTGTTTGGTTGTAGTTTAGGGGTAGTTTTAGAGTTTGGAAGAGACAAAAGATAGTAGAATTTAGATAGAAGAGTTGTAATAGAGCCTTGCATGTTAGAGGACTTCTAAATTTCATTGTAATATCAGACCATAATTGGGAAGGCCTTACAACCCAGCATGTATGGTTAAATTGATGAAAATATATGAAAGTGTTTGCATTCTCTCTCTCACTATTGTGTTTGTTTGCCTCTGCACGTGTTGAGCAGGCTTGGATCATTAGGGTGTGCCATCACTTGGCCCCTCTTAAACCTTGCCTTGCATCAGGTGATCTCAAAGAAAGGTTAGATCTTGATCTAGGTCTATGGATCTAGATTTGCAGGCTCCTCTTGAAGCCCTAGTTGATTGTTGTGGAGTAGTAGATTGTGATCTGACTTGCAATTGCAGAGGGTTGTCAAGATGGTTCATGGGAGGTGAGATACAAATCCAAGATTGGTAGATATGCTAAGATAGATTGTTGCTAGGCTTGAAGCAGTGGAGATAGCCCAAAGAAGAGGCAGACATCTTGAGGATGTTAGTGATGATGAAGTTGAAGAAGAATAGGTGAATGCACAACCTGCACCTATTATGGATCAAGGTGAAATATTTTTGAAGGCTTTAAAAATTTTGAAGTCTACACCACATTTCAATCCTCCTAAATATGGTGGAAAGCTAGATTCTGATGAATTTGTGGACTGGATCACTAAAGTGGAAAAGTATTTTGAATATGAGAATATCCCTAAGGATAAGAAGGTGAAGATTGTAAGCACTAAACTGAAAAGTCATGCATCCCTATGGTGGGAATATCTACAATTGGATAGAAAAAGGAAAGGAAAAGACAAAATCAAGGTATGGAATAAGATGGTAAATAAATTGAAAGGAAAATTCTTACCCTATGATTATCAGATTAACCTATTTCGGTGAATGCAAAGTCTAAGGCAGAAAGATAGCTTGGTACAATAGTACACCGAGGAATTCTATAGATTGGATATCAGATCTTAACATGAGGAAGATGATGTGGAAAGGATTGGTAGATACGTGAATGGTTTGAGGGTTCCCATCTAAGAAGAAATTAGTATGGTCAAGTTGGAGAACATTAAAGAGGCTTGTCAATTTTCTTTGAAAGCTAAGGAGAAATTGAATAAAAGACAGGAACAGAGATAGAGAGGAAGAGGTAGTAGATTCCCTGGAGGAAGAGGTAGATCTAATGGTGAAAATGGCAGATCTAAACTTGAAAAGACAAATCTGGATAAAGGAAAGACTGAGTGGAAAGGTTAAAGTTCATCTAGAGGTAGAGGTAGTAACCACCGAGGTGGTTATAGCAGAGGAAGTTTTTGAGGAACTTGCTACAATTGTGGAGAAGAAGGACATAGGTCATTTGAATGTACACAAGTAAGAAGGCTTGTAGCAGTAGAAATCCTGTAGTGCAAGAAGAGCCACTGGATGAACCTAAGAAGGAAAATAATTTGATGGTAAGGAGAGCACTATGGAATGAAAGAAAAAAGGAAGATCTGGTAAGGAAAAGTTTGTTCAAGACCAGATGTAGAGTTTATGATAAAATTTGGAAGGTAATAATTGATAGTGGTAGCTCGTAGAACCTGATATCTAAAGATATGGTCACAAAATTGCAGTTGGAAAGGTTGGAACATCCGAAACCCTATCAGATTTCATGGATCAAAGATGAGAATACACTCCTGGTAAGTGAACAATGTTATGTGAATTTGAAGATTGGAAAATACTATGATAAGGTGTTGTGTGATATCATGCCTATGGATTGTTGTCATATTTTTTTGGGTAGACCTTGGCAATATGATAGACATGTTATATATGATGGGAGATTGCATAAGTATACTATTATGGCTGATGGAAAGAAACAAATCTTGTTACCATTGATGGAAGAACCTGTTAATAATGTTTGCATATCTATGAAAGTTTGTTTGATGGAAGGAAGAAATTTTTTTATTGATTTGAAGAGGAATGATGTATGTTTTGTTGTGATTCCTAACAAACTAAGTAAGAAAATAGAAGATAATGTTCCTGAGGAGATTGACAAGTTACTCACTGAGTACAAAGATATCATTTATGATAATGTACCTGATGGTTTGCCACCGAAAAGAAGCATTGATCATTGTATGGATCTAATCCCTGGAGCTAGTTTACTAAATAAGGCACCTCATTGGCTAACACCTACTAAGAATCAGGATTTGAACCAATAGATTCAAGAGTTGTTGGGGATAGGTTTGATTAGAGAAATTTTGATTCCTTGTGTAGTACCTGCTATATTGGCACCAAAGAAGAATGGAGAATGGAAAATGTGTATTGATTCTAGAGAAATCAATAAGATAACAATGAAGTATATGTTTCCTATACCAAGGATGGATGACATAATGGATAGTTTGACTGGAGCAAAGTATTTCAAAAAGATTGATTTGAAAAGTGGGTATCATCATATCAGAATTAGAGAATGTGATGAATGGAAGACTTCTTTCAAGACAAAAGAAGTTTTGTATGACTGGTTGGTTATGCCTTTTGGTTTAACTAATGCACCAAGTACTTTTATGAAGCTGATGAATGAAGTTTTGAAGAAATTCTTGGGTAAATTTGTGATTGTATATCTTGATGACATTTTGATATTTAGTAAGACTAGAGAAGAACATTTGTTACATGTTAGACAAGTTTTGCAAAGTTTGAAAGAAGAAAATTTGTTGATAAATCTAAAAAAGTGTTCATTCATGAAAGAGGAAATTGTGTATTTGGGATTTGTGATCTCAGGTGATGGTTTGAAGATGGATCCTAAAAAGGTCAAAGCTATTCTGAATTGGCCTACACCTATGAATGCTAGTGTGGTAAGATCGTTTCATGGTTTGGCAAGTTTTTACCAAAAATTCATAAGGAATTTCAGTTCAATTTGTAATGCTATGACTAAGAATATGAGAGGAGACAAAAGAGAATTCAAGTGGACACATAGAGCTGATAAAAGTTTTGAGAATCTGAAGCAGAAGGTTGCTGAATTACCTATTTTGGCATTACCCGATTTTAGTAAAGTATTTCAAGTAGAATGTGATGCAAGTGGAAGTGCAATTGGAGCTGTGTTGAGTCAAGAAGGTAAACCTGTTGCTTTCTCTAGTGAGAAATTGTATGATGCTAGAAGGAAATATTTTGTGTATGATCAAGAATTCTATGCTATTGTTCAAGCACTAAAGAAATGGAGACATTATTTGATATGAAGTGAATTTTTGATGTATACTAATCATAAGGCTTTACAATATTTGGGTAGGACTCAGAATAAGTTGAATCAGAGACATATGAAGTGGGTTTAGTATTTGTAGAACTATACATTTGTCATAAAGAATAAGAGTGGAGTCACTAACCAAGTCGCTGATGCATTAAGTAGAAGAAGATCTTTGATGAGCGAGATGAAAATTGAAGTTTTTGGTTTTGATGAGATGAAAGGTTTGTATGAAAATGACCCTAATTTTTTTGAGCCATGGAGAAAGTGTAGAGCACCTATTCAAGATCAACATGATACTAAATGGGATGAATATTTTATTCAGGAAGGTATGTTGTTCAAAGGTATTCAGTTGTGCATACCGAGAGGAGTAATGAGAACTAATTTGATAAAAGAGAAACATAGTAGTGGTTTGGCTGGACATTTTGGCATTGATAAAATATGGATTTTTCTTAAGGAGAAGTAGTTTTGGCCACATTTGTGTAAGGATATTTAGAAATTTGTGAAAAGTTGTGGAATCTATCAAGTTGCAAAAGGAGTAAGTCAGAATACTGGTTTGTATGTACCAATTGTTGTACTTGAGAAACCTTGGATTGACATCAGTATGGACTTTATTCTTGGCTTACTGAAGACAGTAAGAGGTAATGATTCTATATTTGTTGTTGTGGATAGATTTTCTAAGATGCCTCATTTTATACCTTGTAGAAAGACATCAGATGTAGTACATGTAGCAGATCTTTTCTTTAAGGAAATTGTCAGATTGCATGGATTACCAAGTATTATCTCTAACCGAGACAATAAATTTGTTGGATAGTTTTGGAAGACCCTTTGGAAGAAATTTGGCAATGAGTTGAAATATAGTTCTACATTTCACCCACAAACCAATGGATAGACTGAAGTTGTAAATAGAAGTTTGGGAAATCTTTTGAGATGTTTAGTTGGAGACATACCAAGCAATTGGGATTCTATGTTGGCACAAGTAGAGTTTGCATACAATAACTCAATGAATAGAAGTACTAGAAAAACACCATTTGAGATTTTGAATGGCATATAACTGAGAGGAATATCTGATTTGAGAGACATTAATGATGAAAAAAAGAGAAGTGCTAAAGGGGTAAAGTTTGCTAAGTACATGAAGACATTGCATGAAGATGTGAAGCTGAAGCTGGAAGATAGTAATCAGAAATACAAAGACAGAGCTGATAGATCAAGAAGACATAAGATTTTTCATGTTGGTGATGAAGTGATGGTTCATTTGAAGAAAGGCTAGTTTCCTGTTGGAACATATGGAAAGCTGAAGATGAAGAAGTTTGGACCTTGCAAGATTTTGAGGAAATTTGACAGTGGAAATGCATGAGATTGAGTTACTTGATGACATGGACATATCACCGATCTTCAACATTACTGATTTGTATGAGTATCATGAACCTGATGAAGAAATGACAATACCAAAAGAATATCCTAAGAAGTAGAATGAAGAAGTTGAATAGATCCTGTATCAAAGAGGTGGCAAGAGCACAAGAGGAAAATAGTTTATGGAATATCTAGTAAAGTGGAAGAATAGACCGATGGAAGATAGTTCATGGATTTCATAGTATGAGTTAGATACAACTCAAATCATACCTACCAAATGACTCAGAGAATCATTTCAAAATAACCCAAGGTGTCTGATGTAGGAGCATCTCGGGTCCTTGGCAATCTTGTGTCACCAAAAACATTTGGAGTTTGTCTATTTTTCTCAGTTTCTTCTTTAACCAGGTTGGTTGGTAGTTGTTTAGTTTCCTTTAGTTACCGAGTGTGGTCGGTTATCTCCTGGGTGGTCAGTTATCTCTAGCGCATGACGTTGCTTATTTACTACTCGGTTATCCTTGCTACCGATGGGTTTAGTTTTAGTTTTAATTGAGGCCAGCTTGTGCATTTATATTTGATCATGGATTTAATGTTTGTATCAATCATTGAGAAGTGTGTGGTCCTAGGTCTGACCCTTACTTTTGTTAATTGTGGATCTTGAGGCCGACTCAGTTTGGTTTCCTCTTGTATAAATGTAGTTGTTTGGTTGTAGTTTAGGGGCAGCTTTAGAGTTTGGAAGAGACAGAAGATAGCAGACTTTAGATGGAAGAGTTGTAATAGAGCCTCACATATTAGAGGAATTCTAAATTTCATTTTGATATTAGGCCGTAACCAAGAAGGCCTTACAAGCTAACATGTATGGTTAAATTGATGAAAATATATGAAAGTGTCTACATTCTCTCTGTCACTGTTGTGTTTGTTTACTTTTGCATGTGTTGAGAAGGCTTGGATCATCAGGGTGCACCAGCACTTGGCTCCTCTTGACCCTTTCCTTGTGTCAATTAATTTTAAGTAGAGATACATCTATTGGATCTAGTATACCCACCTTGGCTTTGCAGAGCCAGAAGTGAAGAGGGCAATCTTGTCCATATAGTTGGTCCAATTACCTATAGATTCCCCCATATTTGGAACTAACCCCTCCTTAAAACCAATCTTAGGTATATTGGTGTCTCATGGAGTGTAAAACATTTTCAAGGACCAACACAATGCTCGCATCGCATCTTTTTCCAAATTTCCATATTCAAGATTTGCATCAAAGGGAACACATATGGTGAGTATCTTGAGGTGATTCGGGTAAGTCCAATTGGATTAATCCTTGTACAAAGGAAGTCACATATCTAAAAGGTTAGCCTCTATGTCCTAAGGTTTTTAATAAGGATTTTTTTTCATGACTACCCCTTGTAGGTTCACGAGAAAAATTAAGGCCTATAGCCCTACAATAACCCAAAATGTATAGTCTCACAAGCAATATTGAGACCTCTCAACCCTAAACAAGTTGAATGTACTTCCCTTGTAGTCTTGTAAACAATATTGAGACCATGAAGGCCCTATAAGCACCTAGACAAGTGTAGTCTTGCTTAGCAAGATTGAGGCAACTAGGCCCTCCACATGAAGAAGCATTAGAAGTGGAAAATTTCCAAGCCTTCACTCTCTTTAAATTGAAGGAAGATTTTTATTATAGTGGGATGGAGTTAGTCAGGTTTGCTTGTTTCCCA
Source organism: Chamaecyparis obtusa (assembly GCA_027943335.1). Lineage (NCBI taxonomy): Eukaryota > Viridiplantae > Streptophyta > Pinopsida > Cupressales > Cupressaceae > Chamaecyparis > Chamaecyparis obtusa. The sequence continues at coordinate 76,677 of BSBK01007237.1, read as the reverse complement.
CTTGGATCATTCTCAAAATATTTCTCTCTTGGCAGACCCTCTTAAGGTAAATGCAAGAAAAGTAAATGGATAGCTAATGGAGGTCTAAATTTTTGATTTTCCACAAGGAAAAGAGAATACTCTCCTACTCAATAATGTTTACAAAACACATCAAGAACATGTTCATTTACCCAAGACTCTTTGCAAGTGATCAACTAAGTAGGTCAAGATTTGTGATTTTCCAAAAGGAAAAGAGCATACTCTCCTACTACTCAACTAATGACAAAAAAATAAGCCTTCTAATTAAGCTAGGTTCCTAGAAAACCAAATGTAAGCAAACAAAATGTTGATTAGTATCGCCAAGGAAACCTATAAGACAAATAGCATTAGTAGTTTCAAGAATAAATGTTTGACAAGCATCCTACATCACAAAGCATTAGTATTCATGAAAGTGTTGATCTCTTTGGTAAGAGAATCATACAAAACCACAAGTTAGAGCACAAGAAGTATGCAAAATAAAAGCAATATCCCCTGCAAAACCACTTGTTAGGTGTTGTTAAGAAACCAAAAAACTTGAAATGAAAAAAAGAAAGAGAGAACTAGGCTAAAAACTTGGATTGTGAAAGAAATTAGGTTTGGGTGACACTTCATATTCTACTAGGAAAATCATATGACAACCCTATAGAAGCTAGTTGATATTCCAAAATTATATGATAAACCATGATATACCCCAAAAAAGTGAGGCAATATTCTAGAAAAGGAGAAAATTCACCCGGGAGTATTAATAAATATTATCTTGGTACATTCTAGAATGTCGTATGATTTTCTAGCCCACAAAACAAAGTTACGAACCTGCGATAGGAAAAAGCCAAAAAATGAAAGAAATGCAAGAAATGAAGCTAAGTGCAAATGTCTAGCCCCATGGTGGGTGCCAAAAATGTGTGATCAAAATGTGACACACTTCTATAAACCATTTCACTTGAGAGAATCCATGAAGAAGAACATCTCAAGAAGTGGCTTGAAGCTTCCTAGTTGAAGCGAGTTTAATCCTCCTCATGATGCTTATAAAATTAGCATGAAGGATTAGTGACTTGAATAATCCAAAATGGAAGATTTAAATCTAGAAATGAAGCTAAAATGCAAGATTAACAAGCTAGAATGAATTGAAGCAACTAGTATTCTAGAATGAAGATGCAAGAGCTATTCTATGAAACAATGCAAGAAAGGAAACTAGATTAACAATGCAAGATTAAGCTAAGAAATGAAGTAAACTATGAGAAAACAAGAATTCAAATTAGAAAAAGTAATCTAAGAATGTACGAAAGCAAGAAACTAAGATTGGAACTTCAAAAATCAAGATGGAACCTTTAGAATGCAAGAGAATAGACCCTTGAGCCAAGGAAGAGCTTCATTTTAAAAGAATTTCCTCAAGAATGAAGGGTGGAGATTAAGAGGAAAAGGAATGAGTGGATGAGATGAGGAGGAAAAAGAATATGCAAGGTTAGGTAGAAATAAGTGGTGAGGGTTAAGAGGCAAAAGAGAGATATTAGGTAGAATAAGACAAAATAACAATTTTTGAAAGCACAAATCCCTTTTAATTGCTAATTAATCAAGATTAAGTATGTGCACACATGTGAATGTGTTATTTTAATAAAAGTGTAGATAATTTATATTAAAATAAATATGATAGCAATTAAATAAATATACAAGCTCTAGAAATTATACCATAGTATAAGCTTGATATAAGATTTTTTATTTTTTATTTAATTATGCATAGGTGATTTTCAGGATTACTCCGCACATCTAAACCTAGTAAATATACCTTTGAGATTTAGGATTTTATTTGAGGCAATTTGATTGAAAGGGTGGACTCAAGTTCTACTAGACCAATTTTAGGTGATTACAAGTGGTAGACAGAGTGACAGACATTGTTGACAGGAAGAAAGAAAAGGGATCAGTGTATTGAATCAAGATTGAATATTTAGGAGTGCACTTAGGAGTTTTTTTAGGAAATACTCAGGTATCCTCAACTCAAAGGTTTATTACTTCAGAGGTCCACAAGGCATAATTCTATTGTCTCAAAAGTTGGAGTGAGTGTTCATGAGGAAAGGGTAAAAAAGGGTTGGTGAATCCAATGGATGTGGTGGATTTGAATTGATGAGTGTTTTTAATGATGCTACAATATGTTCTTGAAGTATGTTCTTGATGATTTGGTGATATTCATGGATTGGACATACCAGATTGGTGGAGTTTTAGGTCAATAATAATATTTTTATTATTCTTCTTGTTCTTGGTTGATTAGGTTGGTAAATCATGTTGCGCAAGGGGTAAACTACAAAATCTAAGATATTTATAATCTCTGGGTGATTTATAAGTGTGATTATTTTGATTTGATGGTTAGAGAAGATTTTGATAAAGATATTTGGTGTGGGGATTTGAAATGAAGATGAGTTAGGGTTTGTAGACCTAATTCTTGATATAAGGAGATAGATTATGGAAAATCTAGTTGTGGATCATGGATTAGGATGCTAGAGGGTGCTAACAATTGAAGATTCTATCTAAGAGACAAGGATAAGAGGTTCAACAAGAGGTTTAATAGTAATCTTTATTGTACTACAATGGATTCATATCAGACATGAGTAAGATGTAATTTACATAGCTCAAAAAAGGTTGAGATCATTGTAGTGGTTAGTTTATAAGGTAGTGAGGCTTCCTCAAGGTTGTAGATTGAGGGTTTTTGTTTGAGCATTGAGATCTAGGAAGTGATCCTAACTGCATGTGCATTCCCCACTATTGTAATAAGTTTATACATCTAACGAGGTATTTTCTTAGTGTGGGTAATCAACCCTACCATGGTTTTTCCTTTAAGATGTTTTCCATGATAAAAACCTTGTGTCAAATTATGTTGATATTTTCTAATTCTTTTATGAATGCATGCTTTACATTCAATTTATTCAAATCAGACTTAAGGGTATACAAAGTTAAGGTTTTTGGGGTTGAAGGGTTTGAAGTATAATATATTGGTAATAACTAATTCATGCCCCTCTTAGTTATTTTTTCCATAATATCAACATGGTCCTCGTGCTAAAATTGACCTGTACGACCTTTTAGATTTTTCTTGCCACATTTGGCGTGTGCCAAATAGGGCTACAAGAGTTTTAATATATTTTTATTTCCACATAGGGCACACACCTAATAGGGCATACAACCTATTTTGTATGTGCTCTTTTAACTGCATTAGGATTCACCAAGCCTAAGGCTTTGATTTTCCTTTGGCGTCCAACCTAAAGGCCTGGAGTATTCAAATAGGTTTGAGATGTGTTTTCCAACAAACATACCAAAAATAACATTTTTTTCCTTTGTGCTCCCTATCAAGTTTGCACGTGGTTCAATAATGACAAAATTAGACAGCATGATGTTTTATTTCTCTTTGTTATCTATCTAACCATGTTTTTTTTATTTTGAATCCTAATTATGTTCAACTTTTTATCTCTACTTTCTTTTTTAAGTATGTTTGAGTTTTGTCAAAAACCAACGTGTAGTATTTTGGGCATAGATTTTGGCTTGTTAGTCAAAATTTGAAACAAGTTACTTTTTTAGAAACTAGGCTCCATTCTACACTCTTTTAAATAGAAATTAGTTTTGATTTTTGATTATTTTTCAATGATACCTATGGGGAGCACACACAAATTTCATGTTTTTAGGATGTGTGCATTTCAAAAATTCATAAAAAATAATATATTCATCAAAACATTAGCACAAAAATCTGGGATAAACTACGTGGTTTAGCTAACTTCTCATTAGAGCAATTAATTTTTTTTTTAAAAGTTAACATTTTAGGGGCAGCACACCAGAACCTATGTTATATTTTTTCACAAAAAATAGGACCACTTTTTGTGCTCCCCCTTTTTGAGAGCCTCAATCTCCACCATTTTCAAAATAAATTAGTATTTTAGAAACTAGATTAAGAGTACTACAACTCTTGTTCTTGCCGCATCTTCAAATTCTGAGTCTAACTTTCTTCAATTTCTCATCAAAGTTTAAAGTTTTCTGATTTCAAAAAAAAGTGGCATCTTATACCCCCTTTTGGTTCCCCATCTTTGTGAACTTACCCAACATGTGTTTTAATCCCTTTTTATGCAATATAGCCAACTTAACAATAATTAAATGACCTAAGTACCTAAAATTAAATGTTAAAAGGTAAGATAAGATCTTATGACAACAAATGACCTTTTAGAAAGATTCCCTAGGACTTAAGTCAACTTAAGCATATGATATGACCCACCAAATGAACTAGTTAGGTATAAGATCTTATTCATATGAATATTTTATAATAGACTTGTTTGGACTTTACAGTATTAATTTCCTCTTTAGTTTTGTACCTTAAGAAGTTCATGGAAAATTGTATAGGTTCAAGTCATGATAGTCTCTCTTTCCCAAGACCTATAACCAATAAAATATTGTCAAATCAACACCTATTTAGACACGTTGTAAGTATAATTATAATTCCTAAAAATATAATGTCTAAATATTGGTAGTTGCTACTTATGTTTAGAGGATTATTTATTTTTCCAATGATAAAATTCTTGACCTCTAAGTATTTTGAAGATATTTAGTGTAGATTGAAGGCATTTATTTTGTTAGCATATGAAGAATTGGAGCACTAGGAATCACTTGAGGGTTGTCATTTATGGAAACACTCATGATGGAGTGATCACATGTTGTGGAGATTGCCACTAGAGTCACAGTCATGAAAATGACTAAGTCCAAAATTAGGATAACACGGTACAATGCCACAGTTTTGGTGAGCGATGAAGATATATAAGGTATTATGGCTTGCAAAGTTAACTAGGTATTTTTGGATATACATATGCTTTAGTTAAGATTGCATAAGTTTTGGTTACCATATTTGTGAGATACGGTGTTCAGAAGATATGCGAAGGCAGTAAAATAGTGTAACACGATGTATAAATAGTTGTAATGATTAAGGAAGGAAAAGTGAATATGGTAACATGCTAAGATAGGTGAATAAATTATATTTATGACTCTTTAGTATTGTAAGAGCACCGACTCCATAGATAACATTTTCATAAGTTATTATTATGTTTTGCATGATAATTGTAAAGCCGACTAGAAGGCTGATTTTGTATAAGTATGGAGTGTTTTTTTAAAAGAAAAATAAGATATGGTAATGATGATAGAGTAAGATTTTGAATAAAAGAGAAGAGATCAAATGTGTGATCAGTAAGAAGCTGAGCTACAATTGGAACTATCTAAGAAATATAAGTTCTTTTATTATTCCCCCTTTTGAAAACTATTTTTGGACAGTATTGATTGTAAGAGCAGTGTGCTCACCACCTTTAACCAAGTGTTTTGTATGCCCCTAATAGGGTTTTTGTAATCCTCTAACAAGGAAATGTACTATGTAACAATCAGCTCCTAATAGGGCTAGATCTCCTAATAGGGACATTATATTTTAGTACATATTTGTGGGTACCATCCCCATCGGGGTTTTCCCTTTGACCAAGGTTTCCTCAAGAACAAATCATGGTGTCATGAGTAATGTGTTATGCTTATATATTATTTTCATTTATACATTACTTTGGATTATTTTTAATTGTTTAAAGTTGAGATCAAAGTTCTATAATATTGATTCACCCCCCCTCTCAGTATTACCTAATCCTAACAATTGGTATCAGAGCTATTAGCCCTTGAAGAAAAAGTCTAACAACTTAAGGGAGATCAGAATGGATTTGAAAGCTTTGCAAGAGAACTTTGAAGCTGGACTTGATGATCAGGATAAGATGAAAGATGAAAATGGTGAATTAAAATTCAAGTTAAGAAGAACAGAAGGTTTCATGAGGAAACTTAAAGAACAACTTAAGATTATAAAAAATCAGAGACAAGACCTTATGGAGAAGATCAAAGAATTTTCAGACAATGATACATCAGACAAAGTAAAGATATTAGAACAAGAAAAAAACAAATCAATCTCTTGATGATCAAAGAGATTCAACATGAAAAGGAGGAAAGAAACAAATTTGAAGAGTCACTAAAAGAAGCTAACTTGCAGATAGGACAAATGAAGACTGAACTTGACCACTACAATGATAAATATAAGGAACTAGACAAATACAATCAGATCATTAAAGGTGAACTCACTCAAGCCAAACTACACATTGAGAAGTTACACATGAGAAATGACAAGAGTGATGAAAAAAGAACATGACACAAATCTAAAGGAGACATGAGTGGAGCCAATGAAGCTGGAAGTTCAAAAACTCAGGAAGAACCAAAAGAAGCCAAGAATGAAGAAAGACCTATTCCTAATGAAAGGCCTACATATGAAGATCATAGAGAGCAGTTCAGACCCTTCAGAGGTAGATGTTTCAGATGTAACAAAGTTAGACACATGAAAAGATATTACATAAGTAAAGGTAACTCTAAACCCTTTACCAGCTACTATTTTAATTGCTATGAGTATGGAAACAAGAAAGTAGATTGTAGAAAACCTGATCAATCCAAGTATAAGCAAGACTATATCAAAGAAGAAACTGCAACCAAGCTTACATATAAAAAATGCAATAACTTTGGGCACACAACAAGGTACTCTAAGCTACAAACTAATCAAGAAAGAAGACCACCTATTTGTTACAAATGTAACAATCTAGGTCACATTGTGAAGTTTTGTAGATATAATGAAGATGACAAAAGAAGAGGACCAAGGAGACCTAGTGAGCCAGAAGGACCACCACCTGTGCTCATAAGGAAGAATATTAGTGACAGTGATAAAACTCTAAATGATTTCATGAATGAATACAAGAAATCAAAGGATGAGAAGATATGACAAGTAAAAGTTCTAAATAAGGCAGTGGTTCAGGGAGAGACAACTGATGATGTTGTGTCTTCACATGATGATTTCTTTGAGGTATCAAACTAGAAGGCCTCATGGCCTCATGGGGAGAACTAGATATAGACAACATAAATTATCTAGCCCCTATATAAGTAGAGTAAGCTCATGCAAGATTAGGTATGATGTGTACAAATTTTTTGGCATCTATGGATGAGATTGCAGCACTTGAAGATTCATCTTTTGTGTTCATGAGTTTTGCATTGACTGGATGACATGAAAAGTTGAGCTACATGTGTTTGATGCACATACTCAACGTGCGATGAATAAAAGACTTGAAAGATTTCATTCCTACACCATTTGTTGATCAACAACTAAGGAGAGAAGAAGTGTGAAAGTAGAGAAGTGATCTAGCAGAGAGATTTTATGTTTGTGTGAAGCCAAGCATCAAATTCATGCATGTTTAAGTTATTTAGACTCAATCTCTTTGGAAAGTCATGGATGTACTAGTAGTTTTTGATGTTATACACATACCTAGATACAAATTCAAAAGGCATCCATTCAAATCCTATGAGGATGATCCGAAAGGGGTGTTCTCTCAAACCCCCATAGTTGTGTTACACGTAGAGGATATTAGGGCATACATACACTACAAGTATGAGATTATTGGAGAGGTTAACATATTCTATGAGTTGAATAGTATGATAGAAGTAAATGGGTCTTTGATAGAAGAATTCAAACATTTAAAAGATCTATCAATACTCAAGTTAAGCTGACTCACTAAATTCATGAAAGTTGAATGGTTCAAGATTATTCTGAGTAGAGTTCATGATCAATTCTTATGGATAGGTGATCAACTTGTTAATATATGTTCTCAGTTAATCCATGATATCATAGAGCTTGAAAATGAAGGATCCCTACCTGTTAGTGAGAAAAACCTAAGAGAAGAAGCTAAAACCCTAACTCTCTCTAAATGGGACAAGAGGGAAATGATAGTAAATGATATATATTTACAAGATGTCAGATTGGTAGCAATGCTTATTGGCTACAAGTTTTTTTAAAATTCTAGACTTAATTCTATATTAGTTGGAGTTATAATGATGGCATACAGAATGGTTAAATAAAACAAGAAATACAACCTGAGTGAAATACTAGCTCAACAATTCATTGAGAATGTAAAAGTTATAAAGAAGGACAAATCTAAGGCATTTAGGCTTGGGTCATTACTAGTTCACATGTACATTCATGTCATTCACAACTTTCCTGGTATACATCCTAGAGCATGGAAAGATAATGAACCCACTAGTCTACAAATCTCAGAATACTATAGAAGATAGAAAAAGGATTGGGTTGATGGAGAATTGTTTGGCATGATTAAGATCATGTAGAGGTAAATGAAAGAAAGATATAGAATTCCAGAAAGCCTAGTAGAAAAGTATGAGGACACCATCTATTTCATGGTTGAAACTGATTGTGTCTTCATTAAGGCAGTTGAGCCATAACCAAATGGTGCTATCCTATGAGATATGAGGTGAGTGCTGAAGTACTAACTATGCAAGTAGAGCATGTATTGGTAGTAGAAAAGGACCCTACTCAAGAAAGATGAGTTACATATAGAGAAAAATATGAAAAATTCAGAGACAGAAATAAAGAGAAAGAAGAAGGAAGAAAAGGTCATGGAGAAAGAGGAAGAGAAAATGGTTCAAAAGAGTTCACAATCCTTGTGGAAACTAGATATGAAATCATTGCAAAAAAGGGTTATCAAAGATGGAAATCTGATATCAATAAATATATACTATGAAAGATATAGCCCTAAGGACCAAGCAATCATTGAGGACACTATCATTGAGCACTTTTTAGTTTTAAAAAATAATTTGTTGGAAGTTGAAGCTAGTGTCCCCAAAGATCTATACAACAAATTGGAAATCAGAAAATAGTTAGCACATTCAGAGGATGAGAACATAAGAAACAAGAAAATTAACAATATGTTTTCGGTTGTTTCTATTTAGGAAAGAGAAAGAATCATAAAGGCATTGAAACCTCTACTAAGAACAAAGACCAGACTAGTCAAGATTATGGCTAGAAAATATAATGAGCTAATTGAAGATACCCAAAAGGCATTAGACCAAGTTCTAATGTATGACATGCCTAAAAAGGTGTCACATCCTAAGACTGCTAAACCTATATCCTTGGGTTTAGGAGAGAGCTCAAAGGCAATAGATGAGAGTGCTCAAGTTAACTTTCAACCAGACTTCTTTGTCACTAGTGTTCCTATTATCCTTGACATTTTTCAGGATGTAAATGATCCATTTATGGACAAGGTGGATAGTGTGATGGAGGTTGAAGATCAGGAATAGATAGAAGAAATAAATGTTAGAATAACTAAGGGGGGGGAATCAGTTATCCACAGTCCCAATTCAAAATGTATAATCCAAAACAAATTACTTAAACTTCTGTAGCTTGATAACATAGAATACTAAACTGTCTGTGCTCTTACCGATTACTAGTCATTAACATATAATGATTATCGACCAAATCTAATATGCAATTTGTAAAGTATGATAACAAACAATCACCAAAATCAACACATAACACAAAAGATTTAACGTAGAAACCCTGTGAAGGGAAAAACCACCTGGGACCGACAACCCAAAAATTGTTCACTCTTTTGAAGTGAGGTCAATGAAGACCCAACCCTATTAAAGGTTACAAACACACTGTTAGGTGTGACCTTGTTAGATGATTTAACACTAACCATTATCATCCAACCAGTATTCACTATGGGGTTGACAGGATAACAATGTTCATTCTATGAATGATACATAAAAGACTTTCCTAGTCCACTCTCTTAAGAGATTTCTCTATTTACAATGGTTAAAATGTAATAGTAGTTTGATCTGAATACAACACAACTTCAATTGTAGATTATTAGATCCATTCTTAAGCTCATTAAAATCCTCTGATCAATGTATCTATTCTATTTCAACCAATTTCATTAACTTACTATCACTCGGTTATAGCTTCTTGATGCTTGGTAAACTTTGTAGTTTGGTTCTCCTTAACTAGTTTGATCAAGCATACATGAAAACTTGTTCATGAAATATCTCTATAGTCTCCTTCTTCTGACATCTATTTCATTGTGAAACTCTAGTCTCTTAAATGGACAAGTAAACTATTTTCTTTTCCTCCATTAGATTTTGCCTCTTAATCTCCTTCATCCATTTTTCCACTTAAATCTTCCTTGGTTGTTGTGTCAGTAACACATTTTGATTTCATCCTTTAGATCTTCCTTGAATTATGCTAGCCATCAATCTTCGTAACAAACATTATCATTTACACTCAATTTGAGGTACTTTTCAGCTCATCAATCCTTATCGGCTAAACTAATCATTTAGTTCCTTTCTTCTTCTCAGTTAACAAAGAAATGCATCGGTGAACACAAGCTTGGTTAATACTATTGGTGGTATACACTACACTCCGTCATTGTATACTAAAATGCTTCATCAACCAACCACATTGCCTTGTTTCTTTCATCTCTTTTCTTCATCATACATGAATGAAACATAATCAAGTCAATAACATAAGGTCATAGAATCATCAATAAGTTACCCAATGTATCCCTTATCCTCATCTATCATATACATCTTCCTCATGCAGATATTTTTGTTCTTCATCTTCTTTTACTCCTTTTCTACAAATCTTTTGGTATAGTAACTTACAAGATAAGTTCTTGTCAAACTGGTTGACATCAATGACAACATATTACTGATTTAATCATATTACACATCTAATCAATAACTCAGTAATTTGTAATCACAGATCTTCAATTAGGTTCTAAATTAGTTGTAGTTCATCAATCTCTCCCTTTGGCATTGATGGCAACTCAAGTAATATGAAATATACTATACACATACCAAACATGTATTCTTCAACTCTGTGAACAAATGTTGTACAAGCTCTCCCTAGCTTAATATGTTTAATCACTATGTTACTCAATAGCATTACAAATGAAGCTTTGACATTCTGCAGATATGCTCTTTTTAGCTCTTAGGTTTGTGCTTCTGTTCTCAGTAATTGATCTTCAGTGCTCTCCCTTTCTTTCAGTTTGTCTCTCCCTTAGATAGATGTCTCTCATCGGTTCATATTGTTTCATATTAATTTATCTCTCCCTTTGAAAACAATGCCAAAGAAACAAATAAACATAGAGCTCTGTAGTAGCCATGTAACTCTCTATTGTCTGGTGCATCCTCTGTATCTCTGTATACTGATATGCCAATCTGTTCCAGTTCTCCCAACTTTTCACAACCTTAGAAATGATCCAAAGTGTGAACTATGCTACATCAACATGAATGATCTTTTGATAAGATTAGGCTGATGCAACATCCAAATCACATTAGTGACCGGTAGATAGGGGATGGACCCAAAGTCTAGTCCTCAAGTATTCAAATGTATCCTTCAGTAGAGGCTTTGTAAAAATGTCTACAAGTTGTTCTTTTGATGTAACAAACTCTAGCTTCACTTTCTTCTCCTATACTTTTTCTCTTAATTAGTGATACTTAATAGATATATGCTTTGTTTTAGAGTGCATCATTGGATTATTTGAAATATTAATTGCACTAGTGTTGTCACAATATATAATCACCGGCTCAGTGATTACCTCATTCATACCTTCCAACACTTGCTTAATATATGCAATATTTGAATAGTTTTTATTAGCATCAACATATTCTACTTTGGCTGTAGACTGAGAAATGCAAGCCTTCTTCTTACTTGTCCATGTAACAAGTCTTTCACCAAAGAAAAATGCTCCTCTAGTGGTACTTTTTCTATCACCCACATTTCCATCCCAATCAGTGTATGTATAGAATCTGAGTTCAAATTTTCCTTCCTTAGGATACCATAATCCATAATCTTTTGTTTTCTTCAAGTATCTTAAGATTCTCTTTGTAGAAACCATGTGTGACTCCCTAGGATTTGAAAATAATCTTGCAACAATTCCCACAACATGTGCTATATCTGGTCTACTATGAACTACATACATTAACTTATGAATCATAGATCGGTACAGTGTCTAGTTCACCTCTGTAGTTTCATCTATTGGAAAAATGGTTAGCACTCCCCTCAAGATTTGTGACATGGCTTAACCATTTCTTTTCTCTTCTATAAGTCTAGTGGTTTTATCGGGCATTAAAAGATTGATCTTTTGGTGCAACGGAAACCAATACTTGTAACAAGTGGTATCAGAGCTTGGTCATAGATTCAAATCCCCTTGGGTAATGCTAAGGGGGAGATTGTTGGAAAAATGGTCAGTGCTCCCCTTAGGATTTGTGACATGGCTTAACCATCTCCTATGTCTTCTATAAGTCTAGTGGTTGTATCAGGCATTAACAGGTCAATCTTTTGGTGCAACGACAACCACTACTTGTAACATCATCTTCCTTAGTCAATTTACATCCAGTAGCCATCAGTGTTCCAACAGGTTTAGCATCTTCCATGCCAAATGTTCTTAGTACTTCCCTGATATATTTAGATTGTGTGATGAATATCCCTTCACTCTGTTGAATCACTTGTAGTCCTAGAAAGAACTTAATCTCTCCAAACATAGAAATTTCAAACTCTTCTCTCATCTCAACAATAAAGGCTTTACATATGTGATCTTGACCTCCAAAAATAATATCATCCACAAATATTTCAGCAATAAGAATAGTATCATCAATATCAATATAAAACAAGTTACCTCTTGATTGTGCTCCAGTTCCAACTAGTCTTCATCATAAATTTTTTTCACTTTCTTGCTCTCAAAAGCAACTCGGTGACCTGAATTGTTCAGCTATGCCACACTTAGAAAATTATAGTTTAGTCCTTCTACCCAATAAGCATTTTCACATTTTATTCTATCATTTATCATTAGGGATCCTTTACCTCTTACCATACAGGGTGTGTCATTACCCATCTTAACAGATCCTCTGTTATATTGCTCAAGATGATCAAATTTATCATCATCACCGGTCATGTGATGTGTACAGCCACTTTCTATGATCCATGTACTATTTTTATTAACATTTGAAATAAATGTTGTTTCTACATGTTTTTCTTCTTCCTCAGAATCATCTTTCATAGCAAAAAATACAACTTCTACATCATCATCAAAGTTAGATTCAGATTCATTTTCTTCTACTATGTAACATACCTTTTTACCTCTATCATTATTGTCTCGATTGTCTCTATTGTTGTGTCGGTAGCTCCTATTGTTTCTTCTCCCATAGCTTCCTTCAGATTGGTCTTTGGTTCTTTCATCATCTTTCTTATGTGGACATCTAGAAGCAATGTGGCCAACCTCTTTACAGTTAAAGAATGTTAAAGGTATTTTACCTCTATGCCTTCCTTTTCCTTTAGGCAACCTCCTAGCCATAAGAGCTTCAAGTTCATCAAGCTCATCATTAGTATTTCTATCACTATCATCCTTATTATTATGGCTACTAGACTTACCAATCTTCAAAGAAGTCATGAAAGTGGATTCAACATTTGTTACAACACTATTATCATAATTATTCAATTCAAATGTTGTAAGCTTTCCAATCAGATTATCAAGAGTGAGTGTGTTTTTAGGTGTTGACCTATTTTCATGAATTGCTGATATCTTGATGGCATAGGTAGGCAATAAGGTTCTTAGAATTTTGCTTACCACAATGTCTTCATCAATAACTCCATCTAATGCTCTAATAGCATGAACTACCTCTTTTATTCTGTTTGTGTATTGCACAATGTTTTCACCTTCTTTCATCTTCATGTCATCAAATCTTCCTCTTAAGATTTCGGCTCTTGCTATCTTGACATTCACATCTCCACTGTATATTTGTGCAAGTTTATCCCACATCTTTTTAGCAATATCATAGTCCTTGATGTCTTCAAATTCGGCATTTGAATAGGTAGAAACAATCTCCATCATGGTAATATTATGTTCATGCCTATCTCTTAGTTGATCAAGGGTCAGGGGACCAGTGGGTGGTGCAAGGTATCCATTTTCCATCAGATCTAGTGCAGAATTCCCAATTCTAGATACATGCAGCTTCATTCGAATTTTCCATATTGTGAAGTTCTCCTTGTTAAGCTTTGGCACTTCCCTCTTAAACATTTTGAGACCTTTGTGCTGAAGTCCTTAAAACTCTATTCCAAGAAACCACAGCTTTGATACCAATTGTTATAATAACTAGGGGGGGAATCAGTTATCCACACTCCCAATTCAAAATGTATAATCCAAAACAAATTACTTAAACTTTTGTAGCTTGGTAACATAGAATACTAAATTGTCTATGCTTTTACCAATTACTAGTCATTAACATATAATGATTACCGACCAAATCTAATATGCAATATGTAAAGTATGATAACAAACAATCACCACAATCAACACATAACACAAAAGATTTAATGTGGAAACCCTATGAAGGGAAAAACCACCTGGGACAGGCAACCCAAAAATTGTTCACTCTTCTGAAGTGAGGTTAGTGAAGACCCAACCCTGTTAAAGGTTACAAACACACTATTAGGTGTGACCTTCTTAGAGGATTTAACACTAACCATTATTGTCCAACCAACATTAACTATGGGGTTGATAGGATAACAATGTTCATTCTATGAATGATACATAAAAGACTTTCCTAGTCCACTCGGTTAAGAAATTTCTTTGTTTACAATGGTTAAAATGTAATAACAGTTTGATTTGGATACAACACAACTTCAATTGTAGATTATCAGATCCAGTCTTAAGCTCATTCAAATTCTTTGATCAATGTATCTATTCTATTTCAACCAATTTCATTAACTTACTATCACTCGGTTATAGCTTCTTGATGCTCGGTAAACTCTTTAGTTTGGTTCTCCTTAACCAATTTGATCAGGCATACATGAAAACTTGTTCATGCGATATCTTTGTAGTCTCCTTCTTCCAACATCCGTTTCATTGTGAAACTCTGGTCTCTTAAATAGACAAGTAAACCATTTTCTTTTCCTCCATTAGATTTTGCCACTTATTCTCCTTCGTCCATTTTTCTTCTTAAATCTTCCTCAGCTGTTGTGTCAGTAACATATTTTGATTTCATCCTTTAGATCTTCCTTGAATTATCCTAGCCATCGATCTTCGTAACAAACATTATCCTTTACACTCAATTCGAGGTACTTTTCAACTCATCAATCCTTATTAGCTAAACTAATCATTTAGTTCCTTTCTTCTTCTCAGTTAACAAAGAAATGTGTCAGTGAACACAAGCTTGGTTAATATTGTTGTCGATATACACTACACTCTATCGGTGTATACTAAAATGCTTCATCAACCGACCACACTGCCTTGTGTCTTTCAGCTCTTTTCTTCATCGTAGATGAATGAAACATAATCAAGGCAATAAGATAAGGTCATAGACTCATCAATAAGTTACCCAATGTATTCCTTATCCTCATCTATCATATACATTTTCCTCATGCAAATATTTATGCTCTTCATCTTCTTTTACTTCTTTTCTACAAATGTTTCAGTATAGTAACATACAAGATAAGGTCTTGTAAAACTAGTTGACATCAATGAAAACATATTACTAATTTAATCATAAACTTGGTGATGCCTAATCACAAATCTTCAATTAGGTTCTAAATCAGTTGTAGTTCATCAATAAAATTAGAAGAGAAACTAGAAGAAAGAGTACATGAGAAGGAGTTACAACAAGAAGAACAACAAGAAAAACAACCTAAATCAGAGGAAGTTATTGAAGTCTGACTGGATACATCCCTATTCTTGGCAAGTATGGCCAAACCAGTCAATTTTGATGTGGACAACATGGATGAAGATGAGTTGATGAAACTTTCATTTATGGCTTTTGCTAAATCTAAGGAGAGGTCAGTTTAGAAAGAAGACAAGAGAGATAATATAATGGTCAAGGCTATAGAAATAGTAAACAAGCTACTCCCCTTACCAATTATCCTAAAAGATAAGGATAAGGTTCAGAATCTTGGTACAGTATTGGATAGCTTTGATAGTCATTTTGACTCATTACAAAAAACAACAGAGGAGAAGGCTGAAAAGAACTTTTTGGAAAAGAAGTTGAGTGAAGTTCATAAGTCCATTTCATGGGACTTAGGCATTCTTAAGGCTACCACTCTTAAAGCTAAGAGTTTTGTAGCACAAGGTAGGAAACTATTTAGCTATTGCATAAATCCCTGTAGACATTTGAAGAATGTTGAGGAGGTCATAGCCAAAGATAGGGCTAGCCTTGAGAGTATAATGAACAGTTGTGAATCATCTTCACAAACTATGTGAGAGGTAGATAATGAGACATCTAGTCTATTGGAAAATATAGGAGCACTGGAAATGGAGAAAGGGAGAGTTATAGATAGATTTGGCTCATTAAGGAGCCTATTGAGTCCCAAGCTCTCAATGTTGGCTCAGAGATGATAAAGGTTGAAAGCTCAATGTCAGTATCTACTCTTACTAAGCTTAAGGTAGTAGAGACAACATCATATGCACTAAATGGATTAATCCATGTTAGTGAACTATTGATAAATTCATGGATTGAGGAAGTTAAGACCTTGGAAATCTCCTTCCAAGATGTCTTAACTCTGGTAAGTAAGCACTAGACCACTTGTGCTTCAGTTTTGAAATTTTGAGAATACCTTTTCCATTGATGTCAAAGGGAGAGGAAGAATAAGGAAGAACAAGAAATATGTAGAAGAAAAATAAATATGTAGAGTTATATGTAGAGAAGAAAAAAAAGAAAAAAAAGAAAAAAAAAGAGAGAGAAGAAAAAGAAGAGAGTTACTTTGTGACACTTAGTCATTTTTCTAAGTGTTGCCATCAATACCAAAGGGAGAGATTGTTGGCATATGATGATTTGGAGTACTAGGAATCACTTGAGGGTTGTCATTTATGGAAAAATTCATGATGGAGTATTCACATGTTGTGGAGATTTCCATTGGAGTCACAGTCATGAAAATGACTATGTCCAGAATCAGGACAACGGGGTATAGTGCCACATTTTTGGTCAGTGATGAAGATATATAAGGTATTATGGATTAAAAAGTTAACTAGAGGTATTTTGGGATATGCACATGCTTTAGTTAAGATCGCATAAGTTTTGGTTACCATATTTGTGAGATGCAATGTTCAGAAGATATGTGAAGGTAGTAAAACAATGTAATAGGGTGTATAAACAGTTGTGATGATTAAGGAAGGAAAAGTGAATATGGTAATGTGCTAAGATAGGTGAATAAAGTATATTGTTGACTCTTTAGTAGTGTAAGAGCACCAAATCATAGATGAAATTTTCATAAGTTATTATTATGTTTTGCATGATAATTGTGAAGTCAACTGGAAGGCTGAATTTGTATAAGTATTGAGTATTTTTGTAAAAGCAAAATAAGATATGGTAATGATGATAGAGTAAGATTGTGAATAGAAGAGAAGAGATCAGATGCATGATTAGTAAGAGGTCGAGCTACAATTGGAACTATCTAAGCAAGATAAGTGCTTGTATTGTTCCCCCTTTTGAAAACTATTTTTGGACAGTATTGATTGTAAGAGCAGTGTGCTCACCACCTTTAACTAGGTGTTTTGTATACCCCTAATTGGGTTTTTGTAATCCTCTAAAAAGGAAATGTACTATGTAACAATTAACTCCTCATAGGGCTAGATCTCCTAATAGGGACATTATATTTTAGTACATATTTGTGGGTACCATCCCCATCGGGGTTTTCCCTTTGACCAGGGTTTCCTCGAGAAAAAATCATGGTGTCATGAGTAATGTGTTATGCTTATATATGTAATACCCCAAAAATGGGCTATAAGTTCATTAATCTCCTACATCATCAAATCGAATGAAATCGACATCAAAGTCCTAACCTAAGGCACATCTAAACATCATCGAATCATAATTGATTATCTTATATTCTGCATCGGGGAATATTCCTAGCAATATTCCTAATTATCATAACTATCTTTAATTTTATAATTATTTGGCAATAAATCACATTTATCCTAAAGTTTGATTAATTGAATATTTTCATATTTAATGAATTAGATTTAATATTTGCCACTTAATTGTTTAATTAAATTTAATTCTATCTATTATTAATTGTATTATTTAATTTTGACAATAAATCAAAATTCCTATCTTTAATTGATTAAATTCTTATTTTATTAATTAAAGCATGTTGTCATTATTTAATAATATAATTTTTAATAAAAGTTTGATAAAATAGTTAATTAACCCATAAATTAATTATTTTATTTTAAAAATCAGTTAAGTTGGAAATAAATCACTTTATTATTAAATTAATTCATAAATAAAACATGCACAATCATAAAAGCAGACAACTATCAATTATCAATTAAAGCTAAACTCTATTTTGAGTTAAAGCTTAGCTTTTGCATGTTTTTGTGACTTGATTATCTGTTATTATCAGATAACTCA
Organism: Chamaecyparis obtusa; assembly: GCA_027943335.1. Taxonomy (NCBI): domain Eukaryota; kingdom Viridiplantae; phylum Streptophyta; class Pinopsida; order Cupressales; family Cupressaceae; genus Chamaecyparis; species Chamaecyparis obtusa. The sequence continues at coordinate 58,389 of BSBK01007237.1, read as the reverse complement.
AAAATCAAGCTGAGTTATTTGAGTGATTTATGGCTTTTATCCATGCACCTCCAAAGCCCTGGATTTCTATAAATTAAGGCTTCAGCTCTTCATAATTCATCTCATATTTTTGCACAATCACGCTGGAGAATTGGAGGCTGAGGAATCAACTTGCGAATTCAAAGCTTTGTGAGATCAATTTCAATTGCATAGCTTTTATATCTTAGCATAGAATTTCATAGTTTTCATATCATTGTTAGAATCTTCATTGTTAGATCATTTAGCATCCATAGCATATCAGTTTATCATTCTTATTGCATAGAAAATATCAAAAATATAGATTAATTGCATTCAATTTCATATCCATCTTTTGCATTCAAATCCTTCATTTAGGTGTTGCCTAGGTCACTGATCTCGATTACAATCTGAGAACATTAATCTCGCACCTATTAGAAGGTAGTAAATCACTTGGTTAGATTAGATTTCAATTTTGCATGATTTTGATTATCACTAACCTCTAATGTTTTACTAAGTGTTGTGTCTACAGATCAGGTACAATTTTCACACACACATTTCTGGCGCCCACCATGGGGCCCTGAAACGGGTTTCCAATTCAATTCTATCAATTTTTGTCTTTTTCTTCTCGGGATCTGTGCAAAACTATGATTTTTAATTTTTGTCCGTACATCTGTTGTATGAGTTTCTGACAAATGTCATATGGGAGCATACCCACTATCGTATGATACTAGACCCACTGTCGTATGACAGTCTATCGGATTGAGACTCATTTCATTACATACCCACTGTCATTTGGGAGCTCAACTATCGTATGGTAGCATACCCAGTGTCATATGAGTTTCTGGACTGTCGTCTGGGAGCATACCCACTGTCGTACGAGTTTCTGTACTAATTTTTGACTGTCATTTCATTTTTCACAGTAGAGTATCAAATTTGATTTTTATATTTCGGCTAACTGCTAATTTTGACAATTGAAATTCTCTGTTTTTAATTGCTCTTTGCTAGTTTTGATTGGGAAAAGTGCAAGAATTGCTAAAAATTAGGTAAAATCTACTAAGCACGTTACGAGGATCATGAGGTATTCTCCTTCTTCTGAAAACATTTCGATTTGGACTTAAAATAAATCTCTCACGTGTCAAGCTTGTGTGCATCTTTTCATGCTTTTGATATATTTCTACACACTTGCATAATTTGATACTAGGTTGTGATCCCTTAAGGATTCATTAAGTAGTCTTAGAATACTTGTGATTGATCTTGATTGCTATCTTGGGTTATTGGACTCGCTAATCCGCCAGCCTCTCATTTCCACCCCGTGGTTGCAATCTCAGCGCCATAAAGGGGAGGGGTCAACAGGACAGAAGCATTAAGTGTTCCACTTGGCAACCCTTTTGTGCTTTTAGGAACTCACTTGTTTTCTAAGTTGTGGACTCATTTTCAGCTTGTGTGAGGTGTTAAGTGTTCCACCTTGTGGAATCATCTCATATTCTCTTTAAGCGTTAAGTGTTCCTCTTTCTACTTTTTGGATGCTTTTGGTAGATTTTCTTTCGGAACATATATCTATGCTCACATAGTAATTAGGCCCTATGAACACTATTCGTGGTTCTTGAGAGATTGGATTCCTAGCGAAATCTTTCTTGATGATAGAATCCTTGTAGGTAGGGAGGATACTTAGTGCATTTCACATTCAACTTGGTTAGTGCATCTTCTCTTATTGATCGACACATTCTCTCTCCGGAGAGGTTGATAGATCACATGGGGTTGATATCACAAGCTTTGGTGAATCAAAATTGGTTAGTGCATCTTCTCTTATTGATTGATACATTCTCTCCCTGGAGAGGTTGATAGATCACGTGGAGTTGATATCACAGACCTTGGTGGAACAAAACTTTATCTTAGTGTGTCGGATTAATCTGCTTGCTTTGTTTGGGTTAAAAGTGAAAAGGTGTCAAAAACCTTGGATCTAGAGCCAAGTCCCCTTGTGGTATACTATTGTGAGTCATCTTTAGAGAGGGTTAACTGTAGTGGACAATCCCTTCACAGGGAAAACTGAGTTGACGGAATCTCAAGTGGTCATAGCCATTTTCACCGTGGTAGTGATAGCCGCTATATAAATGTCCTTGTGGAAGAAATCTCCATGGGTATGGTTCATTGTTGGGTTGTCAGATCTCCCTAGCAGCTCTTGAAGATTAAGTTCTCAGACTATGTCAAAACCCTAGTGCACCAGGATTGGAGTTCACCCCTTTGAATCATAAAAGTTATAGAGTCAAACCATTACTAAAAACCCTAGAGAGGCCAATTTTTCACTTTCAAGTATATGTGTGTTATTGCAAAACTTTTCAGAACATACATAATTAGTACTCTTAGGGATTAGCACAATTTGGTCACTTGATTGTTCATGCGCAAGGTTGCTTTTGCCCTTGTTCATTGTTTTCAGATGTGCTTGGAATCACTTGCTTTTTGTTCTGCGTGTTTGTTTATCTACTTGGCTATTAAAAATGATCAAATCTGGTATAACCTTCAAAATCTGGACAGTACAATTTGCAAACAATCCAGAACTGAAAACCTTAAATTTTGCAAAAATTGACGTAAAATTCTTTCTGGAGTCAAAAGTCATTTCAGGAAGTCAAAAGTCGTACAACTTTTTGTCAAGTGTCATTTCAGTATAACCCATCTGTCGTACGATTGAGAACCCAGTGTCGTACGAGTTTTCATGCTAGCAAATTCAAGAAAGTCAAAACCTTGTTAGCAACTGTCATATGATATTGACAACTGTCGTATGATATTGACAACTATCATTTCATTGCTACCCAACTATCGTACGAGTTTAGAAACTATCATTTCATAGACTACCTAGTGTCATACAAGTCTGCAGAGTGTCGTTTGGAAAAATTTGAGAGAGTTGTCAGAAATTGTCAAATTGCAAGATATCCAATGTTTCCAGTCTAGTACCAGAATCTGTCAAAAATATCATTGTGTCAGGAACAGAGCAGTAGCTATTGAGCATTCTACCATTTTCTGAGTTTGATCTTTTGAATCTGATCTAGTCTTCTGTTTGATTAATTTGAGTCTTTTTTATCTCATGTCAAAACCTTGTCATAACTATCAATCTTCAATCAATCTTCAAAAACAAACTAAGTGTTGAAAACTCATGTCTGCTATCTTTTGGGTGATCTATCCCATACATCCAGGGCACAGTTTCCTTCACCCACATCTCATCAGATCTTCAAAACTATCATAATCTTGACAAGGTTGCATCATCTGATTTTCTCGAATCAAATTGTTCTTTAGTTGTCTTCATCCTTTTCTTCTATTTCATTCAAAGTTAATGGTGGAGACCAGAGCTTCTTCACACAAGAAATCAGAAGAAACATCTCAGAACTTACTTTTGACCAATACCCCAGGTCCAACTCTTGAACAACTCATCAAGTCAGGTATCTACGAAGATGACGGTCTCAGTAACTTTCGATTGAAAATTGGTTACATACCTCCTTTATCAACTCACAGAGGTAATCAGCAAACTCCTCCTCAATATGTTCCAGGGAGCCCAAAAACTCCTATCATGTCTCAAGCAGGGACAAACCACGGTTCTCTAGGAGGAGGATCCCAGGGACACCATTCTCAACATAATGCTAACCAAGAACCTACACCATCTGAAATCCATCGATGTCAGAATGACGATGAATTCAAAAGAATGATGAGGCATTTCTTGAAAATGGATAGAGAGGCATACTTTTTACAATTAGCCCAGGAAGGGGCTAAGCTTCCTCCCAACTTTAACATTGATGATATAATCACACATGAGGAAGAAAATCCACTCACAGCTATGACAAAATAGATGCATGCTATACAAGTTGAATTTAACAATCTTAAGAAGGAGAAGGAACCCAAGGAGTTCTCCATGGAGGCCCTATGTCCTTTCCCTTTTGACAAAGACTTGTATATGCTTCCATTCCCAAAAAAAGTGGAGATGCCAAAGTATGACAAATATGATGGACACTCTGATCCTCAAGATCATGTCAGAGAGTTCTGTACGCAATCCATGGAATTCATGCATGAACTGACTTATCTAATGCATCTTTTTCCTAGATCCTTGGGAGGAGCATCCATTCAGTGGTTTTCAAGATTACCTTCTACGATCAAAACTTTTGAGGAATTGATTAAATTGTTTTATCAACAATATTCCTACAATATTCAACATCCGATCACCATGATTGATATCTGTAACCTCAAGCAATATCCAGGGGAATCATTTCTAACTTTCCTCAAGAGGTGGAGAAAGAAGTTTTCTCTATATGCTAGACCAATTCCCGAAATGGAGAAACTTGAAATCTTTATCAATAACCTTGTTCCAGAGCTCAAATATCCATTACAAATGCAAGATCATGTATCCTTTGATAAAATGGTGGATAATGCAATCAAGATTGAGAAAGTACTTGTCAAGAAAGGAGAAATCACACTTCAAAAGGGCAAGTCTGAATCTGGATCTAGCTCAAAAGATAAAAACAAGAGCTAGAATAGAAACAAAGGTATCATCTCTGATGGTGTTGTTGACACTATCTGCACCCCATCAAAGGCACTGGCCTACAATCTCACCCTTGCCACCAAAGCCATTGAAGCTTCAGAGAAAAAATCTACTGAACCATCTCCAAAGAAGCCATTCAAACGATGGGATAATAAATGAAAGTTTACTCCCCTGGGAGAATCTTTGGAATCTGCCCTGAGAACCTTGATAGCTAATAACATGATCTCTTTACCACCAATCTGAAACCCTGATCCGGATCCAAAACCATATTGGTGGAAAGATAATGAATTCTGTGCTTTCCATTAGACTAAAGGCCATAGAACTAATGGATGCTTCCACTTGAAGCATACCATTCAAGACTTGATAGATCAAGGGGACATCATGATCGATAATCCTACCAGCAATAATGATCACACAGCATTTATAGAACTGTTTCCACAACATGGCAAGGGAGTTTCCACTTCTCAGCCTAACATGGGGGCAAAAGTCAACTATGCCTACCTTGGAAACAATGCTGTCATCAATATGGTTGAACCATGTCTCTCTGAGAGCTGTAATGTCATCACGATTGTATGAAGAGACAAAAATCATTCCTTAGCTAATGCGGTTACCAGATCACAAGCTCAGGCTCATCTGAAAGGACAAACACCAAGTTCATCTAATGTCCCTAAGATACCTTTCAATCTCACATCTGCTTCTAAATAGAAGGTTGCCTCAAAATCTTCCAATCCAAAGGATACAAGACCTACATCTTACAGCATCATCCAACAACTCTAGCATACCAATGCAAAAATCTCTATGTTTGAGTTACTTTGAATATCTCCAGCTCATAGAGATATCCTAGACAAAGCTTTGCTCAGCTCTAATGTTCCTGATGATCTAGATCTAGACAGGTTCCAGACTATGGTTGGTCATCTAACGTCTCCGCAATATATCTCCTTTTCAGAAGAAGATGACAACTCCCTAAGTCACCCACATAATCAGCCCTTGCACATAGAAGTCTTGATCCAGAACCGTCGAGTCAAATGTGTGTTGATAGATGGGGGTGCAGGCCTCAACATTTGTTCTTACAACTTAATCACACAGTTGGGATTCTTAGAGATGGCTATTGATCCTCGAAAGAAGATCACCATAAAAGCCTATGATGAAGGCTTCTAAAGGCACCATTTTCTTACCCATTCGAGTGGGTCCGATAACCAAAGATACCACATGTCAGGTGCTTGATCTACCATTGGCTTACAATATCCTTCTAGGGAGACCCTGGATACATGAAATGCAAGCTATTCCTTCTACATACCATCAATGCTTGAAATTCCCCTATGAAGGAGTGGAGGTTACTATCCTAGTAGATCTGAGTACAACTTGCAATACATTGAAGGAAAGTGTCGATAAGCTTGTTCCCAATAATAGAGAATCTTCCATCAAGCAGCTAAATGTTGCTTCCACATCTAAGATGGATGACATTGCTAAAGAGATCAATATCAAAGAAAATGGGATGGGAGAATACACTATAGAGCCAGTCTTGTCTCTGACATCTCTCCCAATCTCACCTAAGTCGTATGGACAATCCTTGAAGTAGTCTAAATCAGAACCTAAGGAACCTATGGAAGCATACAAAAGAAATTTTGTGGCAGAGCAAGTATCCAAACAAGAATTTGAAGAGGATGAAGCTGTGCTGGCATGGCTATATAAAGAGGATTCTGAATCTAAAATTGTTCAACCTAGTGAATCTATAGCACCTACAATCCCTTCTAATTCATATGGTCTAGGAAAAAAATTGATAGCCAAGAAGGGATATTCCGGTCAAGGACCTCTAGGAATTAGTGGAAAGGGTGTTGTGACACCCATTTCACATATTGGTAGAGCCAACAAAGATACTAGTGGCTTAGGGTTTCAGAAGAAACCCTATCATCTCAAAGGTGGTTGTTCTCATGTCATAGAACAAATTGCACTAGGAGAACCCCTTCTTAAGAAAGAAGAAACAAAACCCTCTGATGATGATTCAGATAGCTCTGAGCTTATCCACTATGAAAAATTGCCTAAAGAGATCAAAAATCTTCTTGATGATAATGATGATCCTATCAGAAGAATTAATGTAGTACAAACACAAGAACCTACTGTAGTGCAAGAAATGGTAATTCTCGAAGCCAATCAAACTGATCAAGAAGAAGGGGATAGTTATTCTGACACTGATTCCCATGAATATGAATTCAAGTTAGAGACTGAGGGTAATCCTTCTTGGAGTATTCATCCTGATTTCACACATTTTCTAAGATTTCCTAGAGATCCTGAATCAGAAGCTGAGTCAAATGACTATGAATGGGGTGCCATTCCAAAAGAAGATGAGCTTATAATAGAGAAATATATTGATGTTATTCACCAATATGTATCTCAACCCAATGTAGTTCTAGAGTGAAACAATAAACTTAACATGTCTGATCCACCTATGGCTGAAGAGGACTCCCATGATGATGTTGAGCCTATTCATGAATTGAACATTTTGAGCTGTAATATCACCTTTGAACTTGAGCATCAGGTTAGGACCAATGATGACATATCCCCATCCGTGAACACCATATCCCAAGCCTTTCCTGCTTTAACTATCCAATGCCCTAATCTTATCGACCAAACTTCCACAAACCCAAGCCATGGTGTTTACACCTTTTCCAGTGACTATGCCCTTGCTTGCTACCTCAATGCAGTTGAGCCTATGAGTACTTCCATCAGTGAACTGAGCGTCAGCATGACCGAGTCAGACATCAAATATCTTAGTCAGAAAAACAAGAGTAAAAAGAAAAAGAAAAAGAGTTCTGAGGGTGAAAACCACTTTGTGGCAGTCTCAGAACTGACAAAAGTAAAAAGAAAAGACATATCTGAAGGTGAAAACCTTTTTGAGGTGCCTAAGGATGAGATATTTGATGTCCTTCTGAGTCATTTATAGGATAGATCTCTAGTTCTAATTGAGCCAACTCAATCCATCAATTTGGGTACAACAGAGGAACCACAATTGGTACATGTAGCACAATCTCTATCAGAAGAAGAGAAACAAAAATTCACTACATTCTTATCAGACAAAAAGATCAACTTTGCATGGAAATATTCAGATATGCTAGGATTGGATCCCAATCTCATTATGCACCATCTATCCATTGCTCTTGGAGTAAAACCAATCAAACAAAGATTGAGAAAGATGCATCCTCATGTTGCACTCTTAGTCAAAGCAGAACTAGAAAAACTCCTAAAAACTAGATTCATCCATGTCATAGACTATGCTGAGTGGATCTCTAACATTGTACCTATTTCAAAACTAGATGGTTCAATCAGAGTGTGCACGGACTTTAGAGATGTGAACAAAGCATGCCCTAAGGATGATTTTCCGCTGCCTAACATTGATATGATAGTGGACATGACTACGGGCTATTAAATGTATTCCTTAATGGATGGCTTTTCTGGGTACAACCAAATCAAAATTGCTCCAGAAGATCAAGAGAAAATAGCTTTCACATGTGTGTGGGGAACCTTTTGTTGGAATGTTATGCCATTCGGACTCAAAAATGCTGGAGCTACATATCAAAGAGCAATGACATCTATTTTTCATGATATGATGCATAAAACAATGGAGGATTACGTGGATGATACCTTGGCAAAATCCATGATTAGAACTGAACATCTAACAGACCTAAGCATGATCCTAGATAGAATGGAATAGTTTAGTCTCTGACTAAATCCAAAGAAGTGTGCTTTTGGTGTCACTTCTAGAAAGCTCTTAAGATACATAGTTTCAAAGAAAGGCATTGAAGTTGATCCGGCTAAAAGTCAAGGCTATAATAGAGATGCAACCTCCCACAAATATCAGTCAAATGCAGATGTTGCAAGGCAAAGTAGAGTCCATCAGAAGATTCATATCACAGTTAGCTAACATATCACAACCTTTTACAAAAATATTACATAAAGGCGTGACCTTTGCATGGAATGAAGAATGCGAGAACAACTTTAACCATATCAAGAAGTATCTATCAAATCCGCCTATCTTGATGCCTCCTATTCATGGGAAACCATTGATCTTGTATGTCTCTGCAACAGCCACATCACTGGGGGCATTGCTAGCGCAACATGATGAAGAAAAGAAAGAAAGAGCCATCTACTATATCAGCAAAACTTTAGTGGCCTATGAGACGAACTACTCAATGATAGAGAAGGCATGTCTAGCTGTGATCTTTGCATCACAAAAACTGAGACAGTATATGTTAGCTCATACCACGCATCTAGTAGCAAAAATTGATCCACTGAAATATCTCCTAAGCAAAGCTGCCCTCACAGGTAGACTAGCTAAATGGGTCATGCTTCTAAGCGAATTTGACATTGAATATGTTGAAAGAAAAGCTATAAAAGGTCAAGTTATTGCTGATCAACTAGCAGATGCACCCATGTTTGATGATACACCCATGCAAATGGAATTTCCTGATTCCTCTATCATGCACCTCTCTTCTAGAGCATGGCGGTTATTCTTTGATGGCTCCTACACACAAAATGGATTTGGAGCAGGCATATTGTTCATCACTCCTCAAGGATACTTGATACCCAAAGCATTTAGACTAAAGTTTCCTTGCACAAACAATATTTTTGAATATGAGGCACTTCTCAATGGTATGAAAATGGAAATACAGTGGAGAGTTACAGAGATGCACATCCATGGAGACTCACAACTGGTTAGCCACCAAGTCAATGATGTGTACCAAACCAAAGATGAAAAGCTCATTCCTTACAAGAGAATGGTAGATGATTTAAAGAAATACTTCATCTCTATCACATTTGAGAAAATACCCAGAACAGAGAATAAGGTTGTCGATGCAATGGCAACACTATCTACTCTCTTACAGCAACCCAAACATGAACTACGCTATGAGTTCCTGGTGGAAGCCCTATCCTATCCTGCATATGACTCCCCTAAAACCCGCATGATCTGCACTGTTGTAGGTTATGACTCATCTCGCTACAAAAATCTATTCTCCTATCTCCATGACCAAATCATCCCTGAGTCCTTTAACCATTTTGAGAAATGAAACCTTATCTGATCCACATCCTGATATGTCATCATTGGTAATGATCTGTACAAACGAGGTCTAGATGGTACACTGCTTAGATGTTCAGAATGGGAAGAGTCTCAACATGCATTAGAGGAAGTCCATGAGGGTATATGTGGGTCACACTTGAATGGTTTAACATTAGCTCAAAAACTTATTAGGGCTGGGTACTATTGGCCTAAAATGGAGAAAGAGGCTATTAAATTTGCTAAAAACTATCAACAGTGTCAAGTACATGGCAACTTGATTCATGCTCCAGGGAGAGATTTGATTCCCTTTACTACACAATGGCCTTTTCAACAATGGGCATTTGATCTCATAGGTGCTATCCATCCGCACTCTTCTAATGGACATACCCATATAATCATAGCTACAGATTATTTTACAAAATGGGTAGAAGCAGTTCCTCTAACACAAGCAACAGGGAAACAGATCTCTATGTTCATCCTGAACTACATCATTTGCAGATATGGGATCCCTCACTCTATAATCACAGATAATGGGGGACAATTCAAAAACAAAGATCTAGATGACTTATGTGCTAAATTCAAGATTACACAACATTGGTCTTCTATTTACTATCCTCAAGGGAATGGACAAGCTAAGGCTTCAAACAAAAATCTCCTGAAGATCTTACACAGAACAGTGAATAAAATGACTGGCATCTCATGATCAATCCAGCTCTTTGGGCATACAGAACTAGTATCAGAACGCCTACAGGGGCTACACCTTTCGCTTTAGTTTATGGGTCTGAAGCGGTACTACCTATTGAGGTTGAAATCCCATCACTTTGAATCAAAATGCATGGACTTGTCACCCACGATGACTACAGAGTGTCTAGGTTACAAGAACTTGAATTACTAGATGAGCACAGACAAATAGTGTATGATCATCTCAGAGTGTATCAGAAAAGAATGTCTAGAGGCTACAACAAAAAAAGTCAGACACAGAGAATTTCAAGTTGGTGATCTAGTGTTGAGAGAAAATCCTAAAAATCAATCACATTGAGAACGCAAGGGGAAGTTCAAACCCAACTGGCTAGGTCCCTTTTTAATCATTGCTACTTTTGGCTCTGGTGCCTATCAACTCTCAATGACTGAAGGAGAACAGCTCCGAGAACCAATCAACATTCTCCATCTGAAGAAATTCTATGCCTAAGGCATTCAGTCTATGGTAAAATGTCCTGAAAAAAATCTTAAAAATCAGAAAAAGTCCTGAAAAAAGGAACATCTTGGTGAAAACCTAGCAATAGGTGCCTTGATGATTCACAAAAAAATCAAAAAAATATCAAAAATTCAAAAAAATTGAAAAAATGAAAAATACAAAAAAATGAAACAAAAGAAAAAGTACCTTGGTGAAAACCTAGAAACAGGCGCCTTGGTAGCAAAAATAGAATCTCTTCCAGGATGGTGAAAACCTGGCAAATGGGTGCCACTTGTTCCAAATGCTCCATCTATCAGTGCAATCTTGGTCTTTCCTAGCTTTCAGTCTTGCTTTAGTTTGTACATATCTCCCGGTTTGTTTCTGCATTTTCAGTTTTCAATAAGTCAGTTTGTACACCAATCAGCTCAAGCGTCTGTATCCTATCATTGTTTAACACTTGGGGGCAATCAATGTCATATCCTATGGCCTCCAATGTATCTTAGATGTATCCTATCTAGTCAGAGTCCTTTGAAGCTTCAAGTTGAGTCAGTCTGTCTGTCTCATCTCCAGAAAGGATTTTGCATCTACAACAACGCAATCAAACATCAAAACTCAATTGAAAACAATCTATGCTTTTTACATGCTTTTATCTCCTTGTATGCTTACTGATTCGCATTGCAATTTTTGCATATTGTGTCCCTTCGAGCTCTTTGATGATGTCCTTTATAGGATTTAGAGAGTGATGACTGGGGGCATAATCTTTTCTTTGTCTTCTGCTTGTATGTGAAAATCTAACGTCTTTGGAAATTCTAGATTGAAATGGTGTCCAACTGTAAGAGCCTCTGTCTCGAATTGGATGGCCATGCGTACCTCGACCATTGATACCCAAAAAATTCAAGGAAGTTTGATCTAACTATTGTCTTTTTGAGTGAGTGAGTTCTACTATGAAACACAATCTTACCTAAGGATGTGAATGATAAAGGGTCACTATGGGTAATTCACATTAGATTTAGAATAATCTCTTAGCTCTTTGATGTGTTTGTAATGCAAGGTGTATTCAGGTCATCATGACGTTTATGTTTTGATGCTTGTACAAATTGCTATATCAAAATGGACATGATATTCAGGTCATCCTGTCATTTGTGCCTTGGTGCTTATATCTGATCCAACATTCCGAAAACAAATCAATATTCATATGTCCATGGTTGTATAACCAGTGGGTGTTGTATTGATTCTTGCGCATACAAATCGATATTCATATCTCTATGGTTTCATGGCTAGTGGGCATTGTATTGATTTATCCAGTTACCTAAAAGTTCAATGATGATAACAAATCGACATATGATCAGTGACTAGGTCCTAGGTCTTAGGTTGCATTTCATTTTGCATGTCTCATTTCATTTTGCATGTCTCATTGCATTTTGCATGTTTGCATGATCTCACAATGATTAAACGAACTTCAATGCTTAAATGATTCTTCAAATTGCATCTTCAAGTCTAACAAGAACTAAATCTCACACGAAGGTTCCTCCAATGAAATAGCAAGTAGAATCCTTTTTCAGGATCAAAATTCAAATCTGAGATCATTCATATTATTAATTACTTGCATAATCAACCTTCAATCATCACAGAAATCTAGTATTCAACTTAATTGATTATCTTACATCAAACTATCAAAATTTCAACTTGGTCAACCATGGTCAACTCATGGTCAAACCTAGTCAAACTTGGTCTTTTGGGACCTTCCAACGATGCAAAATGTGTTCTTGAATGTGTTTCACCACACTTCTCAAATCAATTAACATGCTTCTAAACTATAACGCTGACTTTTCTTGTCAGATTTCAATTTTAATCCCGAAGGGGGCATGGTATTGCACATCATTCAAAGTCTGTCAATCAAATCTATCAATATCTTTCATCAGTAATCAAGACAAACAATCACGTCTAGTTACTGATTCATAAAAAAAAAAGACCTCATTGCTTGGGGCAAATCTATCATCACTTGGGGCATATCAGATTCATCGATCCATATCAATCTGGTATTCTCTTAATCTTGTAATCCGTATCAATTTTTGCAACCATCAGATCATAGTGTTCTTTCCTTGGTTCTTTGGCAACTGAAGGATTCAGATGTGATACTTGCTAGTTCTGCTAAGACAATCGAGTCTAGAACGGGTCACTCACTTCTTATCAATCCTAAGGTTCAGAATCAGGTATTTTGACACTTTTTCGCAATCATCGGTTCATTGCTGCTATAGTAAACATTATCTCTGGTCATTCAGGACCTCCTATCTCAATATCTCTCAATTGGTTTCTATCTTGAGATCGGTTTATCTTTTGAATCAGTTTCATATCTTTATCAAACACAGACTATCTTTGAACCACTGCGCCTCGCACAGTAATTCAAAGAGGGGCAAAATGTAATACCCCAAAAATGGGCTATAAGTTCATTAATCTCCTACATCATCAAATCGAATGAAATCGATATCAAAGTCCTAACCTAAGGCACATCTAAACATCATCGAATCATAATTGATTATCTTATATTCTGCATCAGGGAATATTCCTAGCAATATTCCTAATTATCATAATTATCTTTAATTTTATAATTATTTGGCAATAAATCACATTTATCCTAAAGTTTGATTAATTGAATATTTTCATATTTAATTAATTAGATTTAATATTTGCCACTTAATTGTTTAATTAAATTTAATTCTATCTATTATTAATTGTATTATTTAATTTTGACAATAAATCAAAATTCCTATCTTTAATTGATTAAATTCTTATTTAATTAATTAAAGCATGTTGTCATTATTTAATAATATAATTTTTAATAAAAGTTTGATAAAATAGTTAATTAACCCATAAATTAATTATTTTATTTCAAAAATTAGTTAAGTTGGAAATAAATCACTTTATTATTAAATTAATTCATAAATAAAACATGCACAATCATAAAAGCAGACAACTGTCAATTATCAATTAAAGCTAAACTCTATTTTCATAGTTTTCATATCATTGTTAGAATCTTCATTGTTAGATCATTTAGCATCCATAGCATATCAGTTTATCATTCTTATTGCATAGAAAATATCAAAAATATAGATTAATTGCATTCAATTTCATATCCATCTTTTGCATTCAAATCCTTCATTTAGGTGTTGTCTAGGTCATTGATCTCGATTACAATCTGAGAACATTAATCTCGCACCTATTAGAAGGCAGTAAATCACTTGGTTAGATTAGATTTCAATTTTTCACGATTTTGATTATCACAAACCTCTAATGTTTTACTGAGTGTTGTGTCTACAGATCAGGTACAATTTTCACACACACAATATATTATTTTTATTTATGCATTACTTTGGATTGTTTATAATTGTTTAAATTTGAGATCAAAGTTCTATAATACTTATTCACCCCCCTCTCAGTATTACCGAATCCTAAAATATTTTATTTTATATATTAGATTAATTAAAGTGTTAAATCAAAATATCAAATAAGTTTAAAATTTCAATAATGCATAAAAATAAAGTTTCAAAATTTGTGAATTTTTTCTCCTTTAGGTCTCCCATGCTTAGTTCTATGCACTCCTTTGGCAACTCCTTTGTTATGCATGCCATGTTAGATTTTGACCTACAAAAATTCTCTAGGTCTCTTGAAAATAGTGTCGTGGATCTTAGTGATAGTGTGGTAGGTTTCGAAACAACTTGAGGTCCCCAATTCAGAGACATTGTTTCCTTTGCAAATCCTAAATGTGGGGCAATTTCCTCAACTTAGTATTCACACCCTAAATGCCCAATGAATTCTCAAAATGAAGAGAATACCAAAAATAATTGGAAGATCAATTAAATCCCTCAACCAAGCTATATACACCGTCATCCTAGAGTTCCCTAAGGGGGTTGATAATTCATTATTTTATGATGAGTAGTTTTTTCATTCGAAAAAGATTTTTTCAAGCCAAAAAAGATTCATTCAAAAATATTTGTGTAATAATTGCATCTAGCTCTGATACCATGTGATAATTTCTCTTATACAATGTATAAATTTTCCTACAACAATATGCTAAGATCTAGAAGCCAAATGAATAGCCCATCAAGAGAGATAAAATGGACAAGAATAAATTATATACCTATCAATATGATTAACTGGATCAATAATAATACATTCAATCAATTGGAATGAATTTAATTTACAATGAAAGATATGCTTTCTTATATATGAAAGGGGATAAGAGACAATGATAAGGAGAAGATAAGATATCACCCACATAAGGTGGAATCACATGTTCACCAAAGGTGGATCATCCTTCATTATGTAATGAAGTATGTGCAATATGTGGAGGATGAAAAATGTGATAAGAGCACTAAAGGTGGATCCCACATATAAAGTGAAATGTGATAATAGCTATCACCACCTAAATTGGAGTTTCTCCTACATCATATGCTAAAATAAGATGCAAACTCCTAACTGTCTCATGCACAAACTACTACACAATGAATTATCCTAAGTAAGCTTAAGTAAAGTATAATTAGTGAATATTTAATTACACCAACAACCCCCCCTAGTGCAACTTAAGGGAAAGCACTTAAACTCACAAACAAAGATGGGTACCAGCTACTAGGAGATGTTACATGCCCATGTATAATGAAAATGCAATGCAATCCCTCATAAAGAAGAGAAAGGAAGAAAACCGTATGGGAAAAAACTCCCCTCCAAAAGAAAGATGAAAACACACAAGATGCATTGATGGAGGAGTCAAGACCTCACTAGGAATACATACATCATGTACATACAATCAATTATCCCCCCATAGGAATGAAATAAGGAGACATGATATCCACTCCATAATGAACAATCTCCTACAAGGATGGTGAGTGCTTGAAGGAAAAACATAGTCCAATTTTCCTACAAAAAACATTTCTCCCCTTAGCAAGAAGATAGACCAAGTATAAATGTAGAAATACTTCCTATTCTAGATAGTAATTAAGAAGAGGAATCCAAATGAATTATGATGATGATGTCTCAAAAATATTCTTATGTGTCACCATTTCCATGGATGATGAAGATTCTAAAAACCAATTAGGAACTTGTCCAATCATAGTAGAATGTGACAAGAAAGGCACAAATTGTAACTAAGTGTGAACAAGCTCCAAAGACAAAGATGGAGTGACAACATTGTTGCCACAACTATCAAAAAATATGAATGCCTCTAAAAATTGAAGAGGAGTCTCCATTGCATAAGTATGATCAACCTGAACCATGTAATGTGACATATCAAGTGAAGAAAGAGACTCATGAATGCCAATCTCCAAAGACTCAAATGTCTTCATTGAAGAGAAAGATATCTCCTCCAAATGTTGTATCAAAGGATCCATAATCATGTTAAACCTGTTGGCATGTGATGTTTTGGAGCACTTAGAATCACTTGAGGGTTTTCATTAATGGAAACACTTATGTTTGGAGTGATCACATGATAAGAAGATTGCCACTAGAGTCACAATCATGAAAATGACTAAGTCCAGAATCAGGATAATAGGGTAAAGTGTCACAGTTTTGGTTAGCAATGAAGATATATGAGCTATTATGGCTTGCAAAGTTAACTGGAGGTATTTTGGGATGTATACATGTTTCAGTTAAAAGCACATGAATTTTTGTTACCAAATTTGTGAGATACAATGTTTGGAAGGTATGCGAAGATAGTAAAATAGTGTAATAGGGTACACAAACAATTGCAAAGATTAAGGAAAGCATAGTGGATATGATAATGTTCTAAGACAAGTGAATAAAGTATATTTCTAACTCTTTGGTAATGTAAGAGCACCAAATCTATAAATATCATTTTCATGAGTTATTGTGAAGCTGACTGGAAGGCTAATTTTGTATAAGTACAGATTGCTTTTGTGAAAGTGAGGCATGCTTATGATTATGATGATAGAGTAAGTTTGTGAATATAAGAGCTGAGATCATATGCAAGATTAGTAAGAGGCTGAGATATAACTAGAACTATCCAAGCAAGATAAGTTCTTGTATTGTCCCCTTTTTGAGAACTCTTTTGAGACAAATATTGATTGTAAGAGCAATGTGCTCACCACCTTTAACCAGGTGTTTTGTATACCCCTAACAGGGTTTTGTATTCCTCTAACAAGGAAATGTACTATGTAATAATCAGCTCCTAATAGGGCTAGATCTCCTAACAGGGATATTATATTTTAGTGTATATTTATGGGTACCAACCCCACCGGGTTTTCCCTTTGGCCAAGGTTTCCTCAAGAAAAAAACATGGTGTAATGAGTAATGTGCTATGCTTAAATGTTATTTTCATTTTTGCATTACTTTGTATTGTTTATAATTGTTTAAAGTTGGAAAGATCAAAGTTTTGTAATACTGATTCACCCCCCTCTCAGTATTACCTAATCCTAACAATTGGTATCAGAGCTATTGGCCCTTGGATAGAAAGCCTACCAACTTAAGGGAGATCAGAATGGATTCAGGAGACATGGAAAAGAACTTTGAGGCTGCACTTGAAGATTTGGATAAGATGAAAGCTGAGAATGGTGAACTAAACTTTAAATTAAGAAGAGTAGAAGGTTTCATGAGGAAACTAAAAGAACATCTTGAGATTGTAAAGAGTCAAAGGCAAGACCTTATGAAGAAGATCAAAGAAGGCTCAGAAAATGACACATCAGACAAAATAAAGAAGCTGGAGGAAGAGAAAGAACAAATTAATCTTTTGATGATTAAGGAAATTCAGCATGAAAAGGATGAAAGAAACAAAGTTGACGAATCACTAAAAGAGTCTAACAAGAAGATAAGTGAAATGAAGACTGAACTTGACCAATACAAAGAAAAAATATTAGGAATTAGAAAAATATAATCAGATCATTAAAGGTGAACCCACTCAAGCCAAATTACATATTGAGAAGCTACACATGAGTAGTGAAAAGATTGATGAACAAAGAGCAAGACAAAATCCTAAAGGAGATATGTCTGGAGTTGGATTCAATGAAGCAAAAAGTTCAAAAACCCAAGAAGAATCAAATGAGGCAAAGACTGAAGAAATGCCTACTCTTGAGGAGAGACCTACTCATGAAGAACCCAAAGAATAGTTCAAACCCTTCAGAGGTAGGTGTTTCAGATGCAACAAAGTTGGTCACATGAAAAGAGATTGTAGATGTAAAGGTAACTCTAAGCCCTTTTCCAGCTACCTTTTTAATTGCTATGAATATGGACACAAGAAGGAAGATTGCAGAAAACCTGATCAGTCTAGGTACAAGCAAGACTATATCAAAGAAGAAACAACAACTAAGATCACATGTCAAAAATGTAATAACTTTGGGCATACAACAAGGTATTGTAAATTACAGACTAATCAAGATAGAAGGAGACCACCTACTTGTTACAAATGTAATAATCTAGGTCACATTGTGAAGTTTTGTAGATATAATGGAGAAGACAACAAAAGAGGACCAAGAAGACCTAGTGAACCAAGAGGACCACCTCCTATGGTTATAAGGAAAAATGTTAGTGATAGTGGTAAGAGTTTTGATGAGTACATAAATGATTTTGGGAGTCATTTTAAGAAATCAAAGAGCAAGGAGGATGAATAGATATGGAAGGTTCAATTTTTAAACAAAGAAATAGTTTAGGGAGAGACAATAGATGATATTGTGTCTTCGCATGATGATTTTTTTGAGGCATCAACCTACATGGCCGCATGGCCTTATGGGGTGCATTGGATGCAGTAAACATAAATTATCTAGCCCCTATATATGTGGAGTAACTCATGCAAGCTTAGGAATGATGTCTACAGACATTGTGGAGTCTGTGGATGAGAGTGCATCACTTGGAGATTCATCTTCTATGTTCATGAGTTTTGTATTGACTGGACGACATGCGAAGTTGAGCTACCTAAATTTATTACACACACTCAGCTTGCGATGTATAAAAGGATTTAAAGGATCTCACATCTACACCATTTTTTTATCAACACTTAAGGAGAATAGAATAGAAAAGGTTATCAGTCATTTGACAGAGTGGTTACATGATCGCATGAAGCAAAGAATCAAATTCAGGCACGTTAAGGTATTTAGACCTAAATCTCTTTGAGAAGTCATGGATGCACTAGTAGTTTATGATATTGTAGACATGCCTAGGTATAAGTCCAAAAGGCATCCATACAAATCCTGTGAGGATGATCTAGAGGGAGCGTTTTCACAAACCCCCATAGGCATGTTGCACGTAGAAGACATTAGGGCTTACATACATTGCAAATATGAGATCATTGGTTTGGTTAATATCTTCAGTGAACTAAATAGTATGATTGAAGCTAATGGATCTATGGTAGAAAAATTTAAGCACCTAAAGGATCAGTCAATCCTTAAGTTAACCCAGCTCATAGAATTCATGAAAGTTGAATGGTTTAAGATCATTCTTAGCAGAGTTCATGACCACTTTCCATGGATAGGTGAACAACTTGTTAAGATATGTGCACAATTGATACATGAGATCACAAGCCTTGATAATGAAGGAGCCCTACTTGTATAAGAAAAGAACCTAAGAAATCTAGCTAAAACCCTAATGCATTCAAAGTGGGGCAAGAGGGAAATGACAGTAAATGATATTTATTTTCAAGATGTCAGATTGGTAGCAATGTTGCTAGGCTACAAGTTTTTTTATAGTAGAAAACCTAATTCTATATTTTCTAGAGTCATCATGATGGCATACCGAATTGTAAAAGAGAACAAGAAGTATAATCTTTGTGAAATTCTAACTCAATAGTTTATTAAAAATGTGAAAGCCATAAAGAAGGATAAATCCAAGGCATTTAGGTTTGGTTCATTTCTGATTCACATGTACATTCATATTATTCACAAGTTTCTTGGCATGCATCCTAGAGCATAGAAAGTCAATGAACCAATTGGACTTCAAATATTAGAATACTATAGAAGATAGAAGAAAGACTAGGTAGATGGAGAGTTGTTTGGCATGATAATGATACAACATAGGAAGATGAAAGAAAGGTACATAATCCCTAAGAATTTAGTTGAAAAGTAAGAGGAAACTATCTATTTCATGGTTGATACTGATTGTGTCTACTTCAAGGTAGTTGAGCCCATAACTAAGTAGTGCCATCCTATGGGATATGAGGTAAGTGCTGAAGTGCTAACTATGCAAGTGGAGCATGTACTGGTAGTAGAAAAGGACCCTACCCAAGAAAGATGAGGAACATATAGGGAAAAGTATGAGAAATTCAGAGAAGAGAAAGAAACGGTAACAAAAAAAAGGAAAGTTAGTAATATTTTTGAAGACATCATTGCGATGTTGGGTATCACAAAAGCGCAACTAATAGATATCAAAAATAAGTTGGAGGCATCTTCTAGCATTACCACCGATGCATCTATTCCTTTAGAGACAGAAAAGAAAGTAGCTCCTACTATTGATATTATTGATTTGTCAGCCTCTCAAGAGGAAGAAACACAAGATGTAGTTCATACAGTTATTCCCAGAAGATACACAAGAACAAGCAAGCAAGACAATCCCAAAGAAAAAGAGACAAAGGTGAAGAGGAAGAAGAAGAAAGCTGAGAAACAGGAAGAGAAAATAGTCCAAAAGAATCCACAAACCTTGTGGAAATCAGATCTTAAATCACTACAGAAAAGAGTTATCAAAGATGGAAATCTGATATCAGTAAATAGATACTATGAAAGATATAACCCTGAGGACCAAGTAGTCATTGAGGACACTATCATTGAGCATCTGCTAGTTTTTAAGAAGAATTTGTTGGAGGTTGAAGGAAACATTCCCAAAGACCTGTATAGTAAAATAGAAAATAGGAAATAATTAGCACATTAGGAGGATGAGAGCATAAGAAATAAAATAATTGATGATATGTTGTTGGTTGTGTCAATTCAGGAAAGAGAAATAATCATAAATGCACTAAAACCCCTACTACGAATAAATGCCAGATTAGTCAAGATTATGGCTAGGAAGTATGATAAGGTGATTGAGGACACCCAAAAGGCATTAGACCAAGTTCTAATGCATGAAATGCCTAAGAAGGTTTCACCTCCCAAGGTTTCTAAACTTATATTTTTGAGTTTAGGAGAGAGTTCCAAGGCAGTGAATGAAAGTGCTCAAGTTAGCATGCAACCAGATTTATTTGTCACTGGTGTGCCTGTTAGCCTTGAGACTTTGTAGGATGTAAATGATCCATTTTCAGACAACGTGGACATTGCGATGGAGGTTGAATATCAGGAGCAGATAAAGAAAGGGAAATCAAAAGAGAAACAAGAAGAAAAAGAAAAAGGGAAGGAACTAAAGTAGGAGGAAAAGGAAGAAGATCAGTTAACATCAAAAAAAGTTGCTGAAGTTGGTATGGACACATATTTACTATTGGTAAGTATGGCCAAGCTAGTCATCTCTGATGTGGACAACATGGATGAAGATGAGATGATGAGACTATCATTTTTGGCCTTCACCAAAGCTAAGGAGAGATCAGTTCAGAAAGGAGACAAAATAGAAAAGGTAATGGTCAGGGTTGTAGAAATAGTGAACAAGCTACTCCCCTCACCGATTATCTTCAAAGACAAATATGAAGTTGAGAATCATGGTATGGTATTGGATAGCTTCGACAGTAATTTTGACTCATTGCTAAAAATAGCAGAAGAAAAGGTTGAAAAGAACTTCATGGAGAAGAAGCTAAGATAAGTTTGTAAGTCCATCTCATGGGACTTAAAAATTCTTAAGGCTACCACTCTTAAGGCCAAGAGTTGTGTAGCACAAGGCAGAAAATTTTACAACTATTTCATAAACCCTTGTAGACAATTAAGGAACATTGAGGAGATCATAGCCAAAGACAGGGCTAACCTTGAAAGTCTAATGGAGAGCTATGAATCATCTTCACAAACTATGGGATAAATAGATAAGGAATCATCCATACTATTGGACAAGATGGGAGTACTAGAAATAGAGAAAGTGAGACTTACAAATAGATTTGGCTTATTGAGAAGCCTATTGACTCCGAAGCTCACAATGTTGGAGACTCATCTCTCAGAGAAGATAAAATTTGAAAGATCAATGTCTATACCTACTCTTACGGAGCTTAAAGTAGTAGAGACAATGTCATATGCACTAAATAGATTAATCCATGTCAATGAACTACTTGTAAGTTCATGGATTGAAGAAGTTAAGACTTTGGAAAACTCTTTCAAAGATGTCTTAAATCTGGTGAGTAGGGATTGAATCATTTGTGCTTAAGTTTTACAATATTGTATATACCTTTTCCATTGATTTCAAAGGGAGAGGAAGAAAAAGGAAAAATGAGGAAGAGAAACAAATATGTAGAGTCATATGTAGAGAAGAAAAGAAAAGAAAAAGAAAAAGAAAAGAAGGGAGTTGCATTGTGACACTTAGTCATTTTTCTAAGTGTTTCCATCAATGCCAAAGGGAGAGATTGTTAGCATGTGATGTTTTTGAGCACTTGGAATCACTTAAGGGTTGTCATTTATGCAAACACTTATGTTTGGAGTGATCACATGATAAGAAGATTGCCACTGGAGTCACAGTCATGAAAATGACTAAGTCTATAATCAAGATAATATGGTAAAGTGCCACAGTTTTGGTTAGTGATGATGATATATGAGGTATTATGTCTTGCAAAGTTAACTTGAGGTATTTTGGGATGTATACATTCTTTATTTTAAAGTATATGAGTTTTGGTTACCAGATTTGTGAGATACAGTGTTTGGAAGGTATGCGAAGACAGTAAAATAGTGTAGCAAGGTACATGAACAATTGCAAAGATTAAGGAAAGCACAGTGGATATGATAACCTACTAAGACAAGTGAAAAAATTATATTTCTGACTCTTTGGTAATGTAAGATCATTGACTCCATAAATATCATTTGCATGAGTTATTGTTATGTTTTGTATGGTAATTATGAAGCCGACTGGAAGGCTGATTTTTTATAAGTACAGATTAATTTTGTGAAAGTGAGGCATGGTTATGATTATGATGATTGAGTAAGTTTTTGAATATAAGAGCTAAGATCAGATGTGAGATCAGTAAGAGGCTGAGCTATAACTGGAACTATCTAAGCAAAATAAGTGTTTGTATTGTCCCCTTTTTTAGAACTCTTTTGAGACAAATATTGATTGTAAGAGCAGTGTCATCACCACCTTTAACTAGGTGTTTTGTATAACCCTAATATGGTTTTGTATTCCTCTAACAAGGAAATGTACTATGTAACAATAAGCTCCCAATAGGGCTAGATCTCCTAACAAGGATATTATATTTTAGTGCATATTTGTGGGTACCATCCCCATCGGGGTTTTCCCTTTGGCCAGGGTTTCCTTGACAAAAAATCATAGTGTAATGAGTAATGTGCTATTCTTATATGTTCTTTTCATTTTTGCATTACTTTGGATTAATTATAATTGTTTAAAGTTGAAAAGATCAAAGTTTTGTAATACTGATTCACCCCTCTCTCAGTACTACCTAATCCTAACAAAAATGAGAAGGGTGATCATGTATATTATGAAGAAGAGGGTTAGAGTGTTCCCTCACAACAATTCAAGAAGGATCATACTCATCAAAGAGAAGATGATATCACCACTAGTGTCTCCAAAATCTACAATGTGAGACTCCACAAACAAACCTACAATGTCTGTTAGGAATTTATCCCATAAAACTATGTCTAAAAGACAAAGAATACCTTCTTGCACTGAATCACAAGAATCCAAGACTGTAGGAATACAAGCATCATCAAGAGAAACCATAGAAGTGATCTCAATTGAAGAAGTATGAGTTATAGGTAGAGTCTCTAGATATCATTGTCAAAAGGAATGTTATCTACATCATCAAGGGGAATGAGGTAGTTTGCAACAAGATCATCTAGGAATGGAGGAACATGTGGATCTCTAAATTTCTCCCAAATAATGTTCCAAAATGTGTGTGGATGCCTAATACCTTCAATTTTGGGTTTGATTGCATGGAAGAGACATAGACTCATGGTGCTATAAATCAACCCTTCAATGTACATATTCCTTTCATGCCAAGCTAACTTTTCCAACTTGGACTTTAACTTAGAAAGTGGGTCCATAAAGATGAGGCAAGAGACTAAGCCATCAACAATATGTGATGATGCATTTTCCCATGACTCATGATTACCCCCAATAAAAGATATGACAATAGAATGTGTTGTATATTCCATGATTATATCAATGATAGACTTCTTGTATGGAAAAATAAGATCAAAAAACCATTACACCTCCCAAAATGTACTCAATCAAAGAACCCCACTCCCAAAAGCATGATTTGGCACTTTATATGTAGTGCTTGTACAATTGCCACTTTCAAAACAAGAGGTAAGTGGAATTCTAATCTTGATGTTTACAACTTCCTTATTGAGACTAGATCAGACTCAAAACAATATTGGTAAGGATCAAATTGAAATCCTAGCATTATAATTATCATAAATGACCAAACAATAACTAGATCTAAAAGTGATATTTTTCAAAAACAAAGCTATAAACTGATAGTAGATCTGAAAAGTAGAAAAATTATTATGCACTTTCAAAAAAATTGACACCTAAAAATGTGTTTGTATGAGCCTGAATGAAGCCTCTAAAGTTGCAAAACTGAGGATTAGATAGGAATAGTCACAAAAATTTGAGATTTCTACAAAATTTGTCCACCAAAACTAGAAAAAAACACCACCACTAAAAAATTGGGGAGATTCTACCCAAAAAAAATTTAAAAATCACTCAAAAAGGAGTCTGTATGACCAAGTCATTAGCCTCCAAATTTGGACTGCAATCTGAAAATACAAATGGTGAAGGGAAAAATATTTCAAACCTTACTGATGTTAGCAATCTATGAGGTTAAATTTGATGGTCAAACAACCATCGCAATAAAAAAAATGCCCATAAATGTAGAGCAGACAACCATCAAAGTTAAGGTAACTATCAAAAAATCCTTCAACCTAAAATTGACAGCTCATGATCATCACCACAAAACAAAAATGCCCAGAATGATGACTGAACATGTGTCAAATTTAGCATCGTACCTAAATGTGTGTTAAAAAAAGACTAGATCACTAATTGTGCATGGTGATGATGTGGCTATCTATTCATTGACACATGCTTTCATGGTTTTTGAGTGTGCAACTAACGTGGCCTAAGATAGAGATTCCATTGCACAATCCTAGAATGTCTTGTGTCTTGCATTTTAACCTCCTTGTGGCCTAGTCGACAATTGCGCTAGCAGGAGGAGGTCAGGTAGCACTAGCAGGAGGATTTGAGGTGCCCCTTGGATCTGAGGTGCAATGAGACTTATTTGTCCCACAGCTCTCAAGTTAAAATAGACTTTGCATTTATTTTAAGACTCAATCCTACTCTTAAGAAAGGTTGTGTTCATTGGTTAACTTTGGTCATCAAAAACTATCTAGACTTGGTTAGTTTGTCAGTTGATAGTTTGATGTCAATGGGATATTTTTAGTCTTTTTGATAATATGTCTATGATTGGACAATGTATGACCTTCTTTTTGACAAATCTATTTTTGATGCCTACAAAAATTCTAACAGAGATAGGGGCATATATAGATAGTGAAAACCAAAATTTTATAAGAAAATAAATTGAAAAAAATTATGATGGATAAAAAATGAAGATATTAATATAATATTTCTCAGATCATATTGTCACTACAAATCGAGTCATATGATTTGATTTTCAACAAACATTTTCCTTTGATTTGACTTTTTCCCAAAATAGGAAAATTTTTAATTAAAATTCATTGGAACGACCTCCCAAGCATAGTGGTGAGGTCAGATCTTGTTTTAGACTCTCACACAAATTATTGTTTCATGGATCTAAATATAAGGCCTCCAAGGAATGAAGTAAGATCTATCCAAATAGGCTACATAATGATACTCCAATAGCTCTGATACCATGTAATAATGACATCTAACTCTTATCATGTAAAAATTTCTCTAATGCAATGTAAGAAATTTCCTAAGGCAATATGCCAAGATCTAAAAGCCCAATGAATATCACAACAAGAGAGATGAAATGGACAATAATAAACTATTTTATTATCAATATGATCAACTGGATCAATAATAATGCATTTAGTCAACTAAAATGAATTAAATTTACAATGAAAGATATGATTGCTTGTATAGGTAAGGCAATAAGAGACAATGATAAGGAGAAGATAAGCTATCACCCACACAAGGTGGAATCACATGTCCACCAAAGGTGGATCATTCTCTATTATGCAATGAAGTATGTGCAACATTTGGAGGATGATAATGTGGTAAGAACACTAAAGGTGTATCTCACACATAAAGTGAAATGTGATAACAACTATCACCACCTAAAGTAGAGTTTCTCCTACACCATGTGATAAAATAAGATGCAAAATCCTAAGTGTCTCATGCACAAACTACTATGCGAGTCATTATCCTAAGTAAGCTTGAGTAAAGTGTAATTAGTGAATATTTAATTACACCAATAGTTTAGTTGACTAAAAATGTGACACAACTTAGTGCTTTTACCAAATACATACCTTTTACAGTGTAATAGTGTTGGGAAGAGATAAATAACCAAATATGAAAATGAATAATGAAGAAATATTGAGGCCTTTATTAGTAGGTTTTCAAGAGGTATAAGTAGCAAGATGTGAGAAACTAATCACTGAGAAAGATTACAAACTTTCTATATAGACAATAAAAAAAACCATTCTATTTGCTGACTAGGATATATCTTAGAAGATATTTTATATTGGTTGAAGAAATTTAAAAATGTGTCCATCTCATTTTTAGTAAGAATAAAATATAGCTATAAACTATCTAACCATGGAATGGTTCTAGTTGATTTTTCTCCATTTAAATTAATCATGATAATGATTGGGAAAAACTATGAAGTATTATTTTCCATGACCACATCACTTGAAATCAGTCTATATGGTAGTATATATAGTGTTATTATGATTATTTAATGCGGTTAGGTTGGATACATCCTTAGAAAGCTAAAGGGATACCCTACTTTTATGAAGGATTTCATTAAGTAATTCACCTTCACTATCAAGGTCGTGATTGGTACCAAGGGTTGGTATGAAGGATACAAAAATGATGGTCACTTGTGCAAGTTTTTTGGTCTAGATATGATGCAATATTTCTCTAGAGCTATCTATATTATTGATCCCTAATTTTTGTTGTCAATTAGTGTCTTACACTTGTTCATTTTCTAGGCAATGTTGGTCAGTCATCACTATGACCAAGTCATCATGTGTAGGCTGAGTTATGTCTAGAATTGTTTATTGTATATTTACCGAGTAGTAGTTACTATCGAGCAAGTCTGAGGTCACCAAGTACTTCAGTAATAACCAAGTAGTTTATGCCAAGTTGTGTAGATATGTCAGTGTTGAGCACCAGTAAATGAAGAATAATTTATGCCGAGTATCAGAGACTTCATAGGCTAAGCAAGATAGATTTTACATATGTGTTTGTAATGGCACAAACACTTAAGTAAACTATTTTAGCCGACATCTATACAAAGTTTTATGTTTGTTGAGGAAATCACGAAGGTGATTATGCTTAATAATTGTAATCATTGATCACTATGTAATCCTTGTAACCAATCAGATTTAGGGAATTCTTAAGCGACATAAGTAGATAATCTAGATCATTGATCTTGATCTATGGAGTTAATTTATTGTCTATATAAGATGAGATTTGAACCCTAAAATGATGTATGTGTGGAAAGTGTATGAGAGAAGGATCTCATATATGCAGAACATAGAAGTGTTTTGATCAGAGGCAGAGATCAATTACTGAGAAAAGTAGTGAAGGATAGAGTACAGATATATTTGATAGAGGAGATCAAATCTATATTGGAAGGAGAAGATTTGTTATCAAGATCATAGTGAAAATCGAAGGATCAGCTACTGAGTCATTCAAATAGGTGAATCAAGGAGAATCTCTTTATAGAGTGGTCTTAACAGGCCTAAGTAAATCTCTTAACCGAGTCCTTACTTTGATGTAAGTTTAAATCCTTTTACAAGGTAGATTGTATAAGTCCTAAAGCTTTTAATAGGGCAGACCCCTCATAGGGTAGATCATTAGTTTATGATCAAACATTGTATCCCTAACAGGAAAAATTTAATACTGCAATAGTGAAGATTTGTGGGTGTCATCCCCACCCCATTTTTACCTTCCAAGGGTTTTTGGGTAACCAAAATTTGTGTTATGTTTTATTTTCATGGATGAAGATTAGATTGTTTTTTTTTTTATGGGTAATAGGTCGAAGCCAAGATCAACAAGGGGCTGAAGAATACTTGAACACAAGACCTCCCAATTGAGAGGCTCACAACTTACCATTGCATTGTGGGGTGTTCCCTGATGAAGATTAGATTCTTAGATCTATTTCATTATTGAATTTGATGTCTATGTTATTCAAGTGAATTGATGTCAAAATAGAATCATTGGTAGATATCTAATTCACCCCCCCCCCCTCTCAGTGTATTACTTTCCCATAATAGATTTCCAACAATTGGTATCAGAGCTAAGTCTCTTAAAAGAAGTCTAGTCACTTGTGAGTTAAGGTTTTGGAGATGGAGGTTTATAAGTTGGGAAAGATCATAGAGAATCATAAGATTGACATTCATCTTGCACTACATCAACTTGAAGTGGCTAGAGGTGAATTGAAAAATCCTTAAGCAAAAGAAGAGAGTTGGAAATTCAAGAGAATGAAACTCAATATCAAGAAGAAGACACTAGAGGTATATTTGACAATGGTAATTATACTAAAAGTGACAAAGCTATAATAGATCAATTGGAGAAAAAACAACATACTAAATGAAGACATCATAAATCTGAAGAGACAACATGAAATACAATCAGTAAGACTTTGTGAAGTTGCTGAATAGAAAAATAAAGTTGAAGAAGACAAGAAAATGGCTGAAGAAGATGAAAGAAAAATGTCTATAAGACTTGATGAAATGACATGTGAGATGTAGAGGCTAACAACAAAAAATCAATTGGACATGGTGAATCAATTGTTCCTTGCTAATCAAGAGTTGGGCAAGAAAGATGTAGAAATTACAAATCTAAGATCAGAAAATAGTCAACTAAAGAATGAACTAGGATCTAAGAAAGAATTCAATGAGAGGATAAACAAGCCTAATAAAGCTTTGAAATACTTTGAAGAATTTTTAAGGTCACCTAGAAGATCTAGTGATACTTATAGACTTGGACATGATGAGAACCTATCATCCACTGAAGAAGGAGAATCATTAAAGAGTGGAGAATAGAGGAATGCAAAGCCAAAGAACAAAAAATCTACATGCCATCATTGTGGAAAGCTAGGACAGATAGCTAACATTGTCCGATCCTAAGCCAAAATTCAATGGAATTTTCCTTAATTGCAAGAGACGTGGACATTAGGCACATGAATAAAGGTCAAAGGTCACTAATTCACCTACCTCATCTAGATTTCAAGGATATTGTTTTAACTATCAGAAATATGGTCATAGAGCACAAGAGTGTAGATCCAAAGCTAAGTGGACATCCAATAAGTAGACTAAAGCACCTAGGAAAGGTAACACTTATAATTGGCACTACAATACATGGTATAGTTTTCATTATTGTGGAGATTATGGTCATATTGGAGTAAACTATTTGAAGACACATTTCAGAGGAAGATCTAAGGGTTGGATGAGTGGAAGTATAGTTTGTTACAAATGCAATAAGATTGGTCACTTAAAGAGAGACTACAGAGAACATATACCAAGCAGTGAACAAGTCAAGAATGAAGAGACTGTTGAATAGATGAGAAACTAGATGAACAAGACATGGAAAAAGAAAGAGGAAGCAAGTAGTAGTGGAGCCAATGAACCTGAGGTCACCCAATCTAATGGATCAAGTGATCACACTACTACAAACTAAGAAAAGAAGGTATGTGTGGAGCTTAATCTTACAATTCTTCATTTTAGATCAGTTCCTAACATTTGATAGATTAAAGTCCATATTTGCACAGTTCAGGATGCATTAGGACAGATTTGAGAAGGAATACATTTTGTATTTTTGATGTTGAGCATTATTATTTTAGCCCATAGTCATCGAGTCACTAGTATATACCCAGCTCCTATGGTAGCCAAGATGTGATATTTACTAAGCTAGAATGGAATGGTAGCATTGAATGAGCATATGTTTACCAAGTTAACATGAGAATGCCAAGACAACTATATATACCTACCCAATGTACAAATCATTAATGAATCCCTAATTTGACTATTTGCAGTCTGTAAAGTGGAATGTTACCATTTATTCTCATTTCACTAGCGATTTGAGAACTTGCAGAGAGATTCCAAAATGATTACCTAGAGTTATTTGTGCTAAGTGTCATTTGCAAAGATCTTTATAGCATGCCATTGACAAACATCAAAGAACTATTTGAACAAGGTATTTATCGAGCAACTCATATTCATAATTGAACCCTAGATTTAGAGGATATAGCATCCACATCATCTACTGCAGCCAAGAAGCAAGGAAAGGAGGTATTAAACATTCAACTTGTGAGGAACGATGCGTGTAAACTACAAAAATTTCAAGTTGTTCCTAAAAGTGCAATAAAGGGAGATCTCATAGGTGCCATGTCATCTATTCCTCTAAAGGTTCTATTGATTAATGATGTACTCACATGTTATATGTGAAAGATTAGAGAAATAGATGATTACAAGATTAGAGAAGCATATGACAAAGTTTGCAACAATGGGGTATTGAAGGTTGAACACCAGAAGGTTTTTGAGTGAGTGTTAGTGCATGCCCTTGACTTCCCATAGAATTCTAAGTTTGAATGGATCAAAATTATGTTAAGCTGTGTACATTATATGAAGATTTGGCTAGAGGGTGGACCCATGAAGATAACAAAAGAGATGATACACCAAGTCACTGGTTACCCTAGTCTCATAGGGAAAAAGACAATGAGATGTTAGAGTAGGGAAATTATACAAGAAAACACTTAGGCAGTATGGAACAAAAGAGGGATGACTATTTCTACAATAACCAATCCAAAAATTGATTTTGTAGTGAGGGTGATAACTCACAAGTTCTACCAGTCTAGTAGGCTAGACAACATGGAAAATGGTGAATAAAGATCACACCTATGATCTTTCCAAGCTATAATTGACACAACTTGTTGAGAACCTCACTTCTATCATAAAGGCGAAGAATTCAATGTGTAAGTTTGGTTCTCTACTTGTTTCTCTATTCTTCTATGTTTAGAATAGTTTTCCTATTATTGGTGATGTTGTATGGGATAAGGACCGACTAGTCACCCTAAAAATAAATGAGTATATTGATTAGTTAGGAGATAAATTTAACAGTGTGATGGATAGTTATTTTTTCGAGTTTAAGAAGAAAATGAGGAAGATGAGTAGGATTCTTGTATCACTAGTGGAGAAATACTATAATGACATATGTTTGCTAGTTGATACCAACTTCACATATGCATAGGCAGTTACACCGAGGGTATCATGGCTTAGGCCATTACCTTATGAAGTTAACATAGATGAGACAATAGTAGCAATAACCACCCTATTAGGTGAGGAAATTGACAAAATAGATAAATCTTTTGGGACTTATGAAGAGGCTAATTCCAAGATAACTATGGGACTAAAATCTACAACCATGGAGATAAAAAGGAAGAAGTTAGTCAAAAACCTAGAGAAGATGCTAGGAGAAGGAAAAGAGGAAAATGCACATCTTAAGTTGACACAAGGGTTAGGAGAAGACAAGTCTAGTGAGTCTGAAGGGAGTGAAGAGGAGGGGCTAGAAATTAAAAAGAAAGGAAAGAATGCATTAGTTTTCAATTTGAGTAAGAAACAAATGCTAAAACCTAAGCCCACTCCTCCTATAGTACTAAGACCAAGAACAAGGGAAGCTTCTACTACCACAACTACCAAGCGATAGAAAAAGACCCTAGTATCAGGAAAGAGGAAACCAGTTCAGGCTAAGGGTGTGCCAAGAAATTTAAGGAAGAAACTAAGAAGGAAGATAATCTTGGAGAAGGATGATGATGATGAGAAAACTAATACTGATGAGAATATAAAGAATAAGAGGCCATCACAAAGGAAAAAATTGACTGTGGATGAGATATGCCACAAT
The DNA here is from genome assembly GCA_027943335.1 of Chamaecyparis obtusa. Taxonomy (NCBI): domain Eukaryota; kingdom Viridiplantae; phylum Streptophyta; class Pinopsida; order Cupressales; family Cupressaceae; genus Chamaecyparis; species Chamaecyparis obtusa. Next base: position 26,469 of record BSBK01007237.1, on the reverse strand, counting down.
ATCAAGAGCACTGTTGGATTAGAAGGATTTAAACAAATAAAGTTTGAGAAATTGAGCAAAGAAGATAAAGAGACAATGGAGGAGGCCATGCTTGAGATGTTGTGTACATTCAAGATGACACCATTACAGATGGGGAATCTGATACCTTAGGATCTATGTACAAGAGAATAGATTAGAAATGGTAGTATGCCACAATGACTAAAATGAAAATAAGGGAGAGCACTCTAGCTCAAGTCATGCCTGATCTATCCACAAATTACATACAACAATACATGGAGTAGTATAGAAATAGGTTTTTTACCAAGCTCCAAGCATACTCTATTATACAACATAAGGTTGAAGATATTGTGCAATAGAGCACAAAGTTATGGAAAATTATCTTTGGACTTATAGTTGACAAGAGTTCACAACCGAGTGAAGGAAGATCCAAAAGAGTGGAATTGGGTAATAAGGAAGATGTTAATGAACCACAAACTATTGAGGAAGCAACATGAAAGAAGAAAAAATAAAGTGAATCACAGGATATGATCACAATTGTGGAAATTACTGAGGGTACCCCAGTGAAAATAGATGTATTAATTGAGGAGGAAATTCAAAAATAGATACTTGTCAAGGCAACCTTAGATAAGTTTCTACTAAGCACCATTTGATTACTAATCCAAGGACAAGATTAGCCATGGATTGAGAGTACATCAACTATAGACAATACACTATTAAGCCCTCATATGGTCATAGTTTAACTTCAAGCCTCATAAAGTACTAGTACCAAGAAATAGGACAAGTCGGTAATCACAACCAAGATAACACTTGTCAAGGAAGGAAAGAAAGAACAAGTCAAGGAGAGACTTACATAGAAAGAAGATAAGTTTTCATTAGTTGTAATAAGTCCTCATGTAGAGGAAAAGGAGAAGGTTGAAGAAGAAAAAGATAAACTAGACCCTAAGGAACAAGAGGCTATCAAAGCTCTTATACAAATGTTGAGTGGAAACACACCGAGAAAGAAATCATAGAAGAAGAAGGAGAAATCTCCTACAACATAGGTGACACTCAATGAAGTTATAGTGGTTCCTAAGTGGGACACTAATAACTTAACCTATGAACAAATGTAGATATTTCAAGATCTCTTAAAGAAGAAAAGAAAAAAAGAAGAGCTGAGAAGGGAACATCAGCAAAAGCAGGTATTGCATGAGATCAAAGGTATTTTTATTGATCCTTTTGAAATGGATGATGTGAATGAACTTGCACCTATCTTAGAAAAACTAGTACAAATTGTTAAGAAGGTGAATAATGATGACAGCGAGTCAAATGATAAGCTTATGTAGTGGTCTAAGAGAAAGTTTGAGACCAAGGTGATAGAAAAGGTTTCAACTGACATTGCAGTCAAAAAGGTAGAACTTTCTGCCTTAGTGAAAAATCTAGAGGAAGTTGTATAGAATGCCCATTCTCTGTACAAGAAATTATGCAATTTTGAAGAGTTCACTAAGGATAATTAGGATTTCATAGATAAACTACAATTAGACCTAAAGTCTACAGGTCATTCAATGAGCATGGATGCAAGTTCCAACTCCATCCACTTTACCAGATTGCTACATGCATAAGGTAGATTAGCCGAGTTGATGGATAATGATGGAAAAATAAGGGCAAGGCTAATTTCAATTCAAATAATGATGACACCTCATCTTGAGGTTATGCAAAAGGAGTTAGTGCAGAGAGACCCTCATCTCTCTATTACTGAGAGCCTAGTTGATCTAACTACTCAGCTAGAAATAAAGATATGGGTTTTGGAATTTGTAAGGTTTGGATGGGATAGTGCATTAGTTATGATAATGAAACTCTATAAACCATTTTTGGATAAGTATTTCAAAACCCCTACACCCCAGGAACTTCAAGTGACAAAAACAAGGGGGAAATGACATGACACAAAACATAAAGGGGAATGATAGAGTTCGAAGCAGAAGTAGAAATAGAAACAAGGAAATGATACAGAGGAACTACAATGCTACATACTAAAGAATACATGACATGAATGTATATCATGGTATGACGTATTATTTTTCAATGTATATATTCATTTGTAAAAGAGTATTATGTGTGTATGTAGACCAAGTCAAGTTTTAGGCAGAGTATTCATATAGGAGTTTTCTTATTACTACGTACTCATGTAATGTAATGTAAATGTCATGACAAAGTGTTTTTTCCACTAATATCAAAGGGGGAGATTGTTGATCCCCAAGTTTTGTTGTCTATTAGTGTCTTACACTTAGTCATTTTCTAGGCAATGTTGGTCAGTCATCACTGCGACCAAGTCATCATGTACATGCCGAGTTATGTCTAGACTTGTTTATTGTACATTTACCAAGCAATAGTTACTGTCAAGCAAGTTAGAGGTTACCCAGTACTTCAATAATAACTAAGTAGTTTATGCAAGTTGTGTAGATATGTTAGTGCTGATCACCAGTAAATGAAGAATAGTTTATGCTGAGTATCAGAGACTTCATATACTAAGAAAGCCAGATTTGACATATATATTTGTAATGGCACAAACACTTAGGTAAACTATTTTGGCTGACATCTATACAAAGTTTTATGTTTGTTGAGGAAATCACGAAGGTGATTATACTTTAGAATTGTAATCATTAATCCCTATGTAATCTGTGTAACTAATCATATTTAGGGAATTCTTAAGCAACATAAGTAGATAATCTAGATCATTGATCTTGATCTATGGAGTTAATTTATCATCTATATAAGATGAGATTTGAACCCTAAAATTATGTATGTATGGAAAGTGTATGAGAGAAGAAGGATCTCATATATGGAGAATAGAGAAGTGTTTTGATTAGAGGCAGAGATCAGTGACCAAACAAAGTAGTGAAAGATAGAATAGAGATATATTTGACAGAGGAGATCAAATCTATACTGGAAGGAGAAGATTTTTTATCAGCATCATAGTTCAAACCGAAGGATCAGGTATTGAGTCATTCTAACAAGTGAATCAGGGAGAATCTCTTTATAAAGTGGTCCTAACAGGCCAAACTAAATATCTCAACTGAGTGCTTACTTTGATGTAAGTTTAAATCCTTTTACAAGGTAGATTGTATAGGACTTAGAGCTCTTAGTAGGGAAAAAACCTCACAGGGTAGATCACTATTTTATGATCAAATATTGTAGCCCTAATAGGAAAAATTCAATACGATAGTAGTGAATATTTGTGGGTGTCATCCCCAACCCAGTTTTACCCTTCAAGGGTTTTTGGGTAACCAAAATCTTTGTGTTATGTTTTATTTTCATGGATGAAGGTTAGATTGTTAGATCTATTTCAATATTGAATTTGATGTTTATGTTATTCAAGAGAATTTATGTCCAAATAGAATCATTGGTAGATATCAGATTTACCTCCCGTCTCAGTATATCACTTTCCCATAATAGATTTCCAACATATATAGTTGTAGGTTTTATAGCTATTTACTAGTTTATGTCAATTAGAACTTTATTAACTATCCTTTCTAACATGATAAGGTATTATATTGCATATTAAACATAGTCTTCAATTATTTGTTTCTAGGTATTCTTGAGGTGATAAAGGTTGTTATAGAAATAAAAGCTTAGTATATGATCATGTTGGTGTATTATACTATATTTAAATAAAAGCTCAAAGTAGTAGTGTATAGTAATTTTAGGGTTAGTTCTAAGAATCCTCATATCAATGTTGAGAGGGAGGATAAAAAATATATAAAAATAAATATAGGTCCAAAACTTGTCATGCAAGAGGCTAAAATGAAAATTGGTGGTTCAAGATCTCTATTGGTGCAAGACTCCTCAATGCTATTATTTTTTTTCAGCTCTCATGGAATATGTAAGATCCTTTGATGTATCCTACAAACATTTAATAAGTTCCTAATAATTTGGTAGATTTTCACCATAAACCGTACTAAAGTTTTTTAGCAGCTGTACACAACCAAAATTGGAGGAACCCTATTCCTCAATCCTCGATTTCTCCCACCACCTTTTTCCTTTCAAGGGTTGGGATCAGGCCTTCCAATCCTAAAATGGTTATGAGGAAATCTCAAACCCCAATTCTAAGCTCCAGATGGAATGCACCAAAGACAAAAAAAAAAGGTCACTTTTTTTTTTCAAATTTGCAAAAACATAGTGATTTTTTTGTTTTTTTTTTGTGGTTTTTGACCATAAAATGTGCAGATCATGAAGAAAAAATGTTGAAAATTTTAGAAAAATCTATTATGTTTCCCTTTTTTTGAAATTCAATCAACAGTACATTTTGTCTAGAGCTTAGCCATGTCCATTACCGATTCCTTGCCACTCCTCCTTCCTTCCTTTAAGCCTACATGCCTATAGAATCTGAGATTTTTCCTTCCTTCTTGCTCTTTGGAATGATGAACTGTATAATCCTGATGTAATCTTGATTTGGTACATGTTCAACATATAATCACCATAAAAGCTCCACCAACACCTCCAAATATCAAATATTGATCCTTAGAGCTATAAGATGGCATTTTCTATAGGCTCTCAAGTGGAGGTCAATATCATGCTTATTTATTGCTCCATGAGGATTGATTTGTTAGAAATGCATGCCCTGTTCATAAATTTAATGGCCAATCTCCTTATATATGCATAAAAATTCATAAGATCTTCTTGTCAAGTTATGGTGGAGGCTCCCAACATGTCTTCTTAGCCCACTTTGATTACCTCCATGTCTTGTGAGGCTAACATTCTCTACATCTGCAATTTGGCATGCAACTAGGGTTTTCTTTCCCTCTTTGCATGTTCTTCCTACTTGGCACCTAGAATTTATAAATAGGTTGTTTATGTTGGCCCAAGATTGAAAATAAATATAAATATTAGGAAATTGGAAAGTATTTTTTATTTACCATGAATCATAACTTCAACAATAACAAAGAAAATATAAAAGAGATGACAATAACAATTATAAACTGTTATACAAAACTATCAAAATAGAAAACTACTAACAAACCTAAAAATAAAAGGAAAAATAAATAAACTAATATTAAGGAAACCTAATCTGATATTGAGTATTTAGGAACCCTGAAGATAAGTTATTAACATCCCCCCCTTAATCTGAAAGGGTTAAGCCAAGCATTCCTCTAAACTTCTCAAACTTTTCTTTGCCCAATGCTTTGGTAAAAATATCAGCAGGCTAATCTAGTGTGGGACAATATTTGAGATGTATACTGCCATCTTTCACATGATGCCAAATCAAATGAAACTTTGTGTTGATGTATTTTGTATGGTCATGAAAGACTATATTTTTAGCCATTTTGATAGTAGATCGACTGACAATGAAGAGTGGGGTTGATGAAATATGTGGTGTCTGTAAGTCTTCAAGAATCCTTCTAATCCATAAGATTTCCTAAGTTTCTTCAAAGGATGCCATATATTTAGCTTCAGAAGAAGAGACAATGATGACTGATTGGTTTTTAGATTTCAAAGAGATTGCAACAGACCCAAGATGCATTAAAAACCCAGTAGTAGATTTTCCATCTATTGAATCACTTGCATAATTTGAATCGAAATAGCCAAGAAAAGAAAACTCATTTGTCCTAGAGTATTTGAGCCCATAGTGTTGAGTACCTTGCAAATATTGAAGAATTCTTTTAGCAACGAACCAATGAGTTTGTTTAGGTTGTTCCATAAACCTTGAAATAAATCCAACAACAAAAGAAATATATGGATGAGTAGTTGTAGCATATATCAAACTTCCCACAAGTTTCCTATATATAGTTGCATCAACTAATGGTGATGATTCATCTAATGTGAGTTTAAGATTTTTCTCCATAGGATTACTAAGGGGCTTGCAAGCAGCCATGCAAAACTTATGCAAAAGATGACCAATATATTTTTGTTGGGTAATGAAAATTGAATGAGGTTTTTGAATCATCTCAATACTTGAATAGTAATGAAGATGACCCAAATCAGTCATATCAAAAACTTTCTTCAATTGTTCTTTCACATCTTGAATATTATTCTCATTAGTGCCAACGATAAATAAATCATCCACATAAACAACAAGTTAGATAATAATATTATTAATCTTTTTAACAAAAAGTGTTGCATCATCAAATTCAAAATGCTTGAAATTCAACTTCAAGATATGCTCAGTAATTTTTTCATACCAGGCCTGGGGAGCTTGTTTCAAACCATATAATGATTTGATAAGCATGTATACCTGATGTTCTTTCCCATTAATTTTATACCCTCCATGTTGAGTCATATAGACTATTTCTTTAAGATTGCAAGAATGTTGTCTTGACATCCATTTGGTGAATTTTCCACCCATTCTAAGCTACAAGGTTCAACAAAGAATGAATGGTGGTCCATTTTGCTATAGGTGAAAATGTCTCATTAAAGTCTATTCCCTCTTTTTGAGCATATCCTTTAGCAACACACTAGTTCATTTGACCCACTTTTTAGACCAACATTTTTGACCAAGCTATAAAATGATTTTCCATGGTCAGTTTATAGAAGGAAAATTTTGATTTTTTTAAAAATCTATTCCTATGTTGGTCGGAATTATGACCCTAAAGAGTAGTCGTAATTCCAACCAACACGGGAATAGAAGTTAAAAAAAAAAGTCAAATTTTATATCATATATCTCACCTACTAGCACATTTCATTTTGGCATAGTCCATGAGAAAAGTAGTGCTAAAGGAGGCATTATAAGGTGGGAAGCTGCACTACATCGACACCGCACGTGTATATGCAAGTAAGTTCAAACCAGTGGTTGAATATCACAGAAGTGTGGACCGGTGAGCAATAAAATCTTCATTTTCTACTATTTAATTTATCTTTGGAGTCTTCTATTGCTTGGTTTGGTGTGTTAATGAGTTAGCAAGTTTTACTTGTTCCATTTCAAACCATTTTTTAATGAACTCTACTTTTCTTTGAAAATCTGTATGCCTGGTGTTAATTCTTATGTTTATCCGGCTGTAACAGTCTTAAGTTTTTGTTAATATATGGCAATCCCATGTACTCTAAGGGCCCAGACTTCATGGGATGTGGTAAACTAACATGTACCATAGTCTATTTGTTACAAGCTAGGGTTACCATTACACCAAAAGATCAACCTTTTAATGCCCGATACAACCACTAGACTTATAGAAGACATAGGAGGCTGTTAAAACTTGTCATGAATCCTAAGGGGAGCACTGACCATTTTTCCAACAATCTCCCCCTTAGTGTTACCCAAGGGGATTTGAACCTATGACCAAGCTCTGGTACCACTTGTTACAAGCTAGGGTTTTCGTTGCACCAAAAGATCGACCTTTTAATGTCCGATACAACCACTAGACTTATAGAAGACACGATAGGCTGTTAAACCATGTCATGAATCCCAAGGGGAGCACTAACCATTTTTCCAAAACTATTAACTGAGGAATTGAAGGAATATTACAGATATTGGATGATCATCTGAGAATAGTGAAGTGAACCTAGTGGAAATAGTGGCTAAAGTATAGCAGTAGCCATTTGGCTCAAACAAGGGGTCTTTCTGAGGGTTTGAATCCTCTTAGATTGGTTTTCTAAAGGTGAATAAAGTATTTTTTAGGCCCTAAAGTGATTGGAAACAACACATTTTAGAAGCCCTAAAAACAAGCATTTAGAGAGACAAATTTGGGTATTTTAGTGTTGCCAGGAGTTTGGGATTAATTGCTCTTAGATTTGATGATTTGGGAACACAAAATGACACTATCCAGGAGTTGGGGTCTTTGGGATGCATGAAACTACTAGTTTCTTTGTAAATCCACCACTTTTTTAAGTCCATTTGTAGGGGTACAATCTGAGAACTCTATATTGTTCCAAAACAACAATTGTTAAACCTTTGATATGTTGAATTAGGGGTGTCTAGATTAGTATTTTTTTCTCTAAATGTTTTGTTCTCCAACCCATTTTTAAATCCATAATCCTAGTCCTCCAGTTCCTCTAATGCATCACCTTAATCCCCATAGTATTTCTAATCCAATGCAATCCACTCTCCCAAAGTTGATGAGTCATGTCATCTCAATCCACTCTCCTAAATATTGCATCCATACAACCCCCATCCCACCATCCACACCCATCCATTCATGTCAAGATCTTATCCAAAATCATGTTGAAATATCCATTAACCTAAATCAAGATCCTTTCCTCTCACTTTCTTCATTACTTAATCACTTTTGGAGTATAGTCTAAAGTCCTTGAATCCAAGAAAATGTAAGTCAATAATACCAAATATATCACTTAGAAGTCTTTTGAAGAGTCTTGGTGAGTTTAAGCCTTTTGAAGCACTTTACAAATATTGAATACATCATTGATTGACAATTGATGAGATAATTTATTGTCTCTATTTTGTTATAATCTTTATACTCTGTTAAAACTCTTTATGCTCTGATGAAACATTTCCAATACAGTTATGAGCCTATACCTATGTGAACTTGTGATAAGTATAGTTAGAACCACAAAGATTATGGGTAGTTAGAATGATATGTTTTGCTGAATATTATATATAAATTGCAGTACTTCATATAGCTACTTTAATCTATGTTCTAATATTTGGGTAGGAATTGAAATGTTGACTTGTATACATACTGAATGCTACTAACTTTCCAAGAAAACAAGGAGCAACTAGAGAGTGGATCGACCGCATTTAGAAGAAGCATTGGAGTTCCAGCCATGATGGAGAAAGCCAACACAATTCTAAGGATCATGCCGCTACTAAAAATGAGCCATCATTCCAGAGAATATAGGAAACAACTTTGCTATATTTACTTAGTGCTTGTTATTCTGTTATTCGCACTTTATTGTAATATGTCATGGTTTTTATATTTCCTCCTTCTATGATGAGATTTAGTCAGACTTTACTTTCATGCTTTCAATAAGTGTCAACCCTCTATATAAAGGGATTTGATTGGTTTATTTAGGTAATGAGAAAATATATTTAAATTTTGTGTTCAGCATAATAGAGTTACTCTTTTATGTTCTTCATGTATTGTTCAATTACTATGTAATCAGTTTATGAGAATATAATGAAAGAGTGATTTTGAAGTATCTTCTATGTTAGTAGTTAGCAGAAGCCAATGAAGGGGGCCCACTTGGGAGGTGGAGTAGATTAGGATGGATTAGAATTTCTTTCTACATTTTCCATGCTTTCAAGTAGAAGTTATTGTTTTACTCCTATAGCATTACTACTGTGAATGTTCCTGCAACACTTGTAGAGATAGACATAGTGAACGCTTTGAGTTGTTAAACAGACTTAGGATAAGTTTACAAGCTTTCTACAGTAATTTCATTAAGTAGTTAAGTGTGATTACTTTCCTATAGCAATAGCATAGGTTTCTTTCATGCATTTTATCTTCCTATAGCAGAGGTAGTATGACTCATTGAGGAACTTAGTGCACAAAATGTGCTGTCCCATTTCAAGTCTACATCCCTGGGTTGACAATCTAAATACATTTCATGATGGGAAAAGTAATCCTTAGTATGAATAAATTAATCCTAAGAGAGACAATGGCATGATTATCATTACCTATTGTGAGACTCTTCATTTTTGGCACCGTTGTCGGGGATGGTGTCAAACTAAGAACCTTAATGAGTCATTTATTTTTAAGATTAGTTTCTTGTTCTTAGTCAATAGAGAGTAGTTGTGAGCTTGATTTACACATTAATCAACTCATTTGCATGCATCGAAGAAGGCAATATGTTCGTGGTAGATTTCTCCCAAAAGAACCTATTAAACTAAAAGAAGAATTTGAAGAACTTGAGTTACCATTTCTTGATGCAAGTCTTGAGTTTGTTGCATCATCTTCAATAGAAGGAGATCTTCTTGATCCATTTGACCTTTGCCCTTTTTTAGAGATATTAGCCAGTGTCCTCAATAATTCCAATCTAGAACCATCTGTTGACCAAAACCTTTTGGTTAATAATACTTGTTGGCCATAGTTTCATTATCCAGCACCTCCAGTAATGGCATCTCCTACCTTTCCATTTCCTATCCCAAGTCTTATCAATAATCCCAATCTCAAGAACATACCTACTTCAGCCCTTCCAAAGTTCTATGGCCTTATTACAAAGGACCCTATCACCTTTTTGTTCAAGTTTGATATTTTGTGTTGAAGTTTTGACTATAACTCTAATAGTCATAAAGTTAAGTTGTTTCTAGCAACATTGAAGGAGTAAGATCTCAGATCGTTCATGGGCTTAGGAGAAAATGCATTAACTGATTGGGCCGGAATGAGAGATTTATTTCTACAGAAGTATAAGGAATACTAAAAAGGAGGTGATTTAAAAGGAGATGACATCTTTCAAATGTCACAAAAAGAAGATGAGACCCTGGAGGACTACATATCACACTTCTTATACAATCTACAAAAGAATCCTCAACATGCACTATAGGAGGATTCACAAAAGCTAATATTTCTAAGAGGAGTGAATGATAACCACCTAGAAGCATTGGACCTTATGGTTGGAGGAGATATATCTCAGTCTTCTTGGGATGATCTCAAGAATATTTTTTTTATATTATTCCATAGTAGTAGTAAAGAAGGGTAGAGGATTTCATTGAACACTTGTGAAAGGAAGTGGCTCTAGCATTTCCAAGATAGAAATCTCAGACCATCTATTAGACTTCAAGAAAAACATCATTAATGATGTCACTACACACCTAGACACAATGACTACCAAGAAGAATCATGCAGACGTAGAGGTATAGCTCGCTAAATACTATCCCCATTGCTGCAAGCAAAAGAAGGATTGTCATTGCAAGCTAGTTGCAAACTTGGAGAATCAACACCTTCCAATTGAGTACTTAAAGATAGAAGGAGAGGATGAGCAAGTGTTCTTTGTTTCTCAATGTCAGCCATGGGCCATGAGACAAGGTATGCCTCAAGACCCACTACAAATTTTAAATCCTTATAATAGTTAGTGGAAGAACTAGAATGTTTAAAGCCCTCCTTAGTGTACTCAACCTACTTAGAATAATGTCTGGCCTAATAATCAACATAATCAATAGTTTAATCCACAACAACCCTAGTGGCCACAACCTCCAAACTAATGGAAATTTCCACAAGGAAATTGGCATCCCACTAACCAATGGAGAGGACCTCAAGAATGGCCTAATCCAAATCCTAGATATCCATCTTTTCCACCTCCAATGAACACACTTACAATTATGCTACTACCTATAAATACAAGTCCTCAAAAGAAGACATAGCTACCTAATCAGCCACAACCAAATCCCAATAGTCAACAACAACAACAAAAAATGTATGCTACTAATGCTCAGTAGTACCCTACCTATGCACTCAACATAGCTGATATACACCTAAGATCAGGTACTACCTTGCCTGCACCTAAACCACCTCTTATTACTGAAGTGCCAGACCTTCCTACAACATTACTACCACTTCTAGAGAATGTTTTTCCAAATAAAGTTTCCCCATCTTATGTATCCAATTCAAATAATGTTTAGACATCAGTTAAACTTCCTTTTCCTCAAAGACTCAGCCTAGACAAACCTATACCAAAAGAGGATCATCTATTTGATATCCTTGACCAACTAAAGAAAATGCATGTCTAGATTCCTTTATTTCAAGCCATTAAAGATGTTCCTATCTATGGAAAAGAAATCAAGGAATCTTGTCTTAAAAATTTTGAACAAAAGAAAATGGATCCCAAAATAGTTCATGTTATAGGACAACTAGCTGATATCATGTTGGGAAAACTTGTAATTTGAAAATATTTTGATCCAGGGAGTCTAGTTGTTAATATCATCATTAATGGTCGGTCTGACAAAAATGCTCTACTAGACTTAGGTGATGCCATTAATGTAATGACTAAGGATACTATGAGTAAACTGAGCATAGAAGGATTACGAGCTACTCCAACAATCTTGCAACTGGTAGACAGTTCTACTGTCACCCCTGATGAGATGATAGAAGACATAATAGTTGCCCTAGATTCCTAGGAATATCCTATTGATTTCATGATTCTATCACCAAAGGTCAATCTTTCTAGTTACCCTATTATTCTAGGACATCCATGGTTAGCAACAAATGATGCAAACATTAGTTGTAGATCAGGGATCATGACAATTTCAGATGGGCAAGCAACTAAGAAACTAGCATTATATCCTCTAGCTCAACCCCAGCCAAATTTAAGAACCCCTATATGACCAAATTTAGGAGATGGGGAAGAAGAGTTGAACTCTATGGTTCAGCTCATGATGCTACATAGGAAATCCTTTCTAAAGTTGCAAGAGGAAGATGTAGTAATTTGGAGCATTCTTAATAATGACTATGTTGTGATCAAAGACATATCTGAGAGCTCTGTGTTGGAGTTAACTACATATGAGGACTATGTTGAGCACTATGTTTTACCTTCAGAACCTAATATTATCCATGAATTACTACCTTGTGAAGTAGTTACAAGTCCTATCTCTGAAGTATCCATGGTTGACCTTACAACTACTTTTGAGATTTCCAAGGGTCACAACCTCCATGTAAATAATAAGCTACCTTCACAACACTTGGAGCAATTAACTAAACTCCTGCAAACACATGAACAAGCCTTTGCATGGGACTATGGAGATATGAAGGGAATGATCCCCACACTCTGTAATCACAAGATTTATATCAATGAAGGAAGTCTGCCACTCCGTCAGCCTTAGAGGAGGATTAACCCAACATTAAGAGAGATAGTCAAAATAGAGTTACAAAAGTTGCTAGATGTTGGCTTTATATATCCTATATCTAATAGTAAATGGGTATCACCTTTGATCATAGTGCCCAAAAAGGGGCGTAAATGGAAAATTTGTGTAGATTATAGGGAATTAAACAAAGCTACCAAGAAAGATCATTTCCCATTACCTTTCATTGATCAAGTACTTGATACTTTCGTTGGTAAAAAGTATTTTTCCTTTCTTGATGGATATAGTGGATACAATTAGATTAGTATTTCTCTAGAGGACTAGGAAAAGACTACATTCACATGTCCATGGGGGAATTATGCATATTTTTTCCTACCATTTGGATTGTGTAATGCTCTAGCAACATTCTAGGGAGCTGTAATTAGTATTTTTTCTGATATTTCACATGATTACATGGAGATATACATGGATGATTTTACAACATTTGGGGTGACCTTTGAAGAAGCTCTGCAAAATCTAGAAAAGGTGTTGATCAAATGCAAGGAACACAATCTCTCCCTCAATAGTGAGAAATGCTTTATACTAATGCAAGAAGGCATTATACTTGGACATTTCATTTCAACAGTAGGAATCCAAGTAGACCCAACCAAAATTAAGGTAATTCTCACATTACCCACACCTACTAAGAAAAAAGATGTAAGATCTTTCTTAGGACATGCTGGCTACTATAGGTGCTTTATTCTTTTAGTCAAATAGCTAGTCCTCTATACACAGTTCTTACCAAAGAGGCTGAGTTTATATGGACATCAGCTTGTGATGAGTCCTTCCTGCAGCTCAAGTCACTTCTAACGACTGCACCAGTCCTCAAAGGACCTAATTGGTATATCCAATTTCACATACATACAGATGCATCAGACTATGCAATAGGTCTTGTGCTAGGACAAAAGCCTAGTAACCTTGAGAATGATATTTCTATATCAGTAAGAGCCTACATGGACTAGAATTAAATTACACAGTAACTGAAAAATAATTACTGGCTGTAGTTTATGCATTGAACAAATTCCTCCATTATGTAATAGGTTATCCCATCTTTGTTCACACTGATCACTCAACAATCAAATATCTAATGAGAAAACCTGATATCACAGACAGGTTAGCAAGATGGCTTCTTCTTTTGCAAAAAATTGATATAGCCATTATTGACAAGCCAGGGAAGGAAAACGTAGTGGCTAACTATTTCTCTAGACTTTAGAATGCTCATGCAAACACTACTCTGGTTGAAGATACAATCCCTAATGAACACCTGTTCCATATTGTAGAAAAAAATCTATGGTATGCTAACATAGCTAATTACCTTGCAACTAGTAAAATTTCCCCACATTTCTCTCCAAGGGACATAAGACTACTTGTAGAGAAAAGTTTCCAATTCTCATAGATTGATAACAAATTATTTTATACCAGTCCAGACCAAATCATGAGAAGATGTGTGAGAGACGATGAAACATATGATATACTCCACACTTGTCATGATGATCCATGTGGAGGCCACTTTGCAGCAAAGTGAATAGTTCTGAAGATCCTAACAATAGGTTACTACTGGCCGACACTTCACAAGGATACATCCAACTATATAAGGAAATGTGATAAATGCCAGAGGATGGGTTGCCCAACCAAATCAGATGAAATTCCCCTCAACCCATAAGTGGTGGTAACACCATTTGACAAATGGGGCATGGAATTCATAGGACCAATAGATCCTCCTTCAAATAGGAAATATTACATCCTGGTATGCATAGATTATCTAACCAAGTGGGTGGAAGTGAAAGCCATGCAACATGCCAAAGATCAAATGGTAGGAAATTTTTTGTATGAGGATATTTTCACCCGTTATAGAGTGCCAAGAGAACTTTTAATTGACCAAGGAGCACACTTTACTTCACATTTGATAAATGAACTAATGAAGGAATACAGTATCAAGCATCAGAAGTCCATCCTTTACCATCCGTAGGCAAATGGATAGGAAGAGGTCACAAACAAAGAAATTGAGGCCATCTTAACAAAAATATTTCAATTGCACAGATGATATTGGAGCAGCTGACTCACTGAAGTAGTCTGGGCCTATCGCATAACCTAGAAGACAACCACAGGGTTCACCCCATCTGAATTAGTATATGGGAAGGTAAAAATGTTACCAATAGAATTCGAGCACAAGACATTGCGTATAGTGATATAATTAATTATCAATCTTCCTGAAGCACAAATATAATGTCTTCTCCACCTCAATTCCTTAGATTAAATGCACAAATCTGCATTGGAGCACATGGAGCTGATCCAAAACCAATGGAAGAGGTGGCATGATTCCCATATAATGAGAAAGAAGTTTCAAGTGGGTGATTGGGCATTATTGTATGATTCCAGATTTAAGGAGATTCTAGGAAAGTTACAGACCAGATGGCTGGGACCTTATGAAATTGAATACATCTTTGAGAATGGAGCAATCTAGTTGACAACACTAGATCTAGTGCAATTCAAAAAACTCATCAACAGACACCAGTTGCACCTTTATCACAAGCCCCAAACAAAGGAGGACTTCCTACAACAGTTCAACACAAACACTTCAACAGCGCCACACATAACACTTTCTGTAGCAGAAGGTGAAAACCTTCTTCCTATAGCTTCAAAATAACATGCCTTCAAGGACCGACCATAATAGAACTTCATTTAATATGAAGTACATTTCTCCATTTACTTTTCTTTATTCTTCTCTCTAACCCATTTCATTTATCTCTCTTCCATCCACTCACAATCCATGTCATCCACCTTTTCTATTTTCAATGCTTTCAATAAAAGCCATGTTAGCTGACACATGCAGCTGCCAGAATTGTTTCACTCTCACCACATTTTCTTCGCACATACGGTAGTCAACACATAGGTACAACTTATTTAATCTTTACTCACTTTTAGCACATAGATCTTGGCAATTATATATAGTATTGCAATAAATATATAATTTAGGCATTACGCCAGTTCCCCATCCCATGCTAAATGTGCCAAGTGAGGACACTTGTAAATGTTTCATAAGGGGCCAGGGAATTTTTATATGTTACAAATGCCATTAATAAGCCATCCTTGTTACTTCCTTATTACTTCAAAGCTGTACTTGGGCCTTGTTTTATTAATTTCCTTTATTCCCACACATTTTCCATACTACAAATTCCAATTTTTTGAAGCTGATATGACTGAAAATGATTATAATTAAATTGTGTGGTAAATCATAGTTAAGGTTATAATATCCTCTGTTAAAATGTCATTATTATTGTTCATGCTAAAATAATAGAGGAATTAAAAGGGAAAGTCGGTGTTTTCAAGAAGTGCATTTGAATTTCAAGAAGGAAAGAAGGTATTTACAGAGCATGAGAGACTGAAAGATTAACAAAGAAATTGGTGAGCGAAAAATTGGAGGCTGGATATTAAAAAAAAATGGGTGGACAACTCTAGAGGCATGAGCCAGTGCACCATGGCATTTTACTTGCAGATGTTGAAGTATTCTAGAAATTTAATGCATGTGGTTGGTTGGGGTATTTTTTTCAATTATCAGATTTTAATGAGGAAGTAGCAGCTGAATTTATGAGTACCTTTGAGGACGGGCAAGCAACTATATGGGGTTTAATGGTTGTCTCCACCAAAGAAAGAATAGAAAAGGTCACTAGGTTTCCAATCATTGGGGAGCATTACCCCAATGAGCATGACACTAGGTCATCTCAAGCTCAGTTCTCCCATCCAACTGATCCTCCTCTGGAAATTACCAAGAATGGATGCAAAAGACTATCCCTTCCTCCACCATTCAACGAATTGGTGATGCATATTATCAGGTACTTAACATGCGAAGGGAGATTTTCAAATTTGCATGCCCATCATTTTAAACTACTTAGCTGTATAAGGCATAATCTCCAAGTTAATGTCCCTAATTTCTTGTATAATATGTTGAGCATTAGTGCTGAGGAGACTTAGAAGGGGAATGAAAATTCATTTACCCACCATGCCCTAATAAAAAAACTAGTTGAAAAATCCCTTATGGATGTCTCTCCCCTAGCATGGATAGAATTTGTTTAGCATAAAACATTGCAACCCCAAGTTAACCCTGTTGAGTAACCCCTAAGAAATGATGTAGAATCTTCTGAGCCTACTCTAGAAAGAAATGTTCCTACTTCTTCCACAAGGGAAGTGTTGGTTCCCAAAATGGACTTTATGCTTTGACAAGCCACCATTACATCTACAGATTTTAAGGATGGGTTAGATCCAAATATTGAGTTCTAAAGATGACTGGACCAACTATAGGGACAAGACTACCCTCTGCACTTCTGGCTCTGTAAAACAAGGGAGGGTGTACCTAATCTAGTAACACAAGACTTACTTCACTAATCACTGACTGGATTTAAATATAATAGATGGATGGTAAGAAAAAACTAAATAAGAACCACTCATTCATAGATCTTTCACTACCATAAGATGAGGTAGAACAGATAGGTCATAAAAACATCAAGGATTTTGACATATTCATATCAAATGGGGGAGTAAAATAGAACCCTATCAAACATTGATCTCTGTAAAAGGGACTCATTGCTGATCAGTGTCTTATCCATTGGGTAACACCTCCACTACAAGATTGTTATACATAAACAAACATATTGAACTTTGAATGATCTTTATCCTTTGAAAATGCTAATCACCCTGTGGTGGATTTTATCAAGGGAGTCCTAGATTCACAGTACTTACTAGTATATCCTTATGTAAAACTTTAAAGAATTTATGTCATATCTAGAGCCTTTTAATCTGATCCTGGATCAGAGCTAAAGAATATAAACATACACATAGAGATTATCCATGCAACGAATTTTATCAATTCATAACTCAGAGAGAAATACACAAGGAGAGATATAAACTTAGGAACTTATTCAAATGTTATATCAATATCATGTAAACAAAATTCTTTACAGTGCAACTTTATGAATATTCAACTAGACCAGCAATACTGCTCTATACAAAAAACATGCCTAATACAGTCTACCAATACCCTAGACTGAGAGCAAGGTCATTAGTCAGTGTTATGAGACTGAACAAAAGAATAGAATTACATCTACTACCTAGCATACAAAGCACTCGGGACCAAGAAAATTTGAAACTCCAGGAGTTAAGCACAGCTTGAAACCCACTATGGAGACTAGGATTTCGGAACCCTGAAATAATAAAAGAAAAAAACTATATGTAGAAAGGGAAAAACCATCATATTCACCCTCCCTTCAACACCTATCCCTTCTTCCAAATATCTTGAACTGAACCTTTTACAACTGCTCAAAATCTCATTTTATCCGCAGAAACATCTTCTTTGTTTTTCCCTGAGTCATTATTTCTTCATTCTGTTCAAACTAATTCAATCGTGCACCAAAATGGACTGGAAAAACAAATTCCTCATTTTGAGACCTTTCTGGAAGTATATAATACTCTATACTTCTGATAAAAATTACCCAATGAATATTTAAACATTCTCGTGCAAACAGTTTTAAATATTTCAAATTCTAGACTATAGTCTGCACAATATACATTAATTTTGATCTTTTAACTCATTTTATGCATAGCCTTAAGTAGGTCCTACGTGCCACATGGCACAATCTGGTTGGTCTTGACAAATTACTCCTCACCACCTCACTGTCCAGTTGATTGCCACATGTCACTCTATCATTACTTCATGCGAAGTGTCACTTCCTCATTGGCTAACTTCTCCAACTGAGCATCTAACTGCAACACACCACCACAGTACCAAAGCACCACGTGTCAGCTTGTCACATGTTTGCAAGGCTTGAAAGAGGCCCATGCGAACATGTGACAAACCGTTAGCATTCATTTTCAAAATCCATCTTCATTAGCAATTGGCAGATTCAAAATTATAAAATATGCATAGTCTTGACTTTAACAATTTGTTTAAAAAACTCTACATATAAATTTAAAATTTGTGGGTCCCACATGTGCCACATCGCACATTTGGATTGGTCTAGAAAATCACCTACTTGCCAGCTAGACCCTTGCCACTCCACCTATGCCACATTTGACCTTTGCCACTTGGCATTGTTTGGTTGGTCTGTGTCTCCACCTGGGCATCCACCTGCATCATCACTATCATGTCATTAGGGTGCCACATGTTGCCTTGTCACATGATCTCATAGCTTGAAAGAGGCTCATGCGATCATACAACAAACTGTCAAGTTAACCTCTTCATTGGCGGTAATCCCCTATAGCTTTTATTGTTAAGATAGCTACCTAGTCGCATGATTGCATGGCTTGAAAAAAGCTCATGCGAACATGTGACTAACCGTTAGCATTCATCACCCGTCATTTATTTTTAAGATCATTGGTCCCACTTCATTTGTCTTCCACATCAATAAGTACTATCGACCAATAAAAAATAGCCATATGTACAAACTAGCATTGGTCCCACTGACTATTGCATTGAGCTTTATGCAAGATCAACGATTAGTCGCATGATCGCATAGGCCTCTAAGATTCTACGTGAACATATGAAAACCATTTGATCTTCTCTCAGTTACTGTCAACTCTGAAGATCCTTCTGACAATGGTCCCACTATGAATCACCATATCATTAACCACATCAACCAATCAAAGATGAGCATTTGTGCATACTTGGCAAATGGACCCACTCCTTTTGAAAACTATTCTAAAAGAAAATCTACGGTTGGTCACATAATTGCATAGACCTCTAAGATTCCATGTGATTACATGATAGCCATCGATCAACCATGGACTTCAAGATTCAAAGAACACCAGAACATTATAGAGATAAGGCTTTAAGGACTTAGGAAATATTAATATCACTGGGTCTTTAGACTTAGGGAAAAATTAAAAACAGACCCCCACGTGGTGATAAAAATATAGCACATGCTTCTTTAGGAACTTAAGTGACTAAAAAAGCAATGCTCAAATAGACCTAAAGAAAGCAACCTAGGGTTTTTCTGAAAATGACAAATATTTAGGGTTTCACAAGTTTAAACCAAAGTCTTAATTAGGGCTGACTAGATATTGAAGAAAAATGACAATTTTGCAAGATTTTTTGTGGGTTTTTTGCAGCAAAACTTTCTCAATTTTATGAACACTTATACACACTTCAAATGTATAAAAATTTTACAGGATTTATGCATCAAAAATTTGAAGTGCCAATAGGAAGGAAAATGGAAAATTGGAGAAGAAACCCCTAACCTTTGAAAGTGAAATTCAAAGCTAGGCTACAATTCAAAGAAATAAGAGAAAAAGGTCAAATCTTGCAGCATCTGTTCCTGCAGCATCTTCTCCTATAGCAAAAAGGCCAAAAAGAACCTGCCAAAAGAAAACTGTAGTGGTTGTGGAAACAACACTGTGAAGAAGTCCTTGGATGCTAGGACAAGTGTCTCCAATTTCCCTTGGAAACCCAAATGTTCCAATATCAAAACCTACTCTAGAGTCTTCTATTGAGTACATTCCTAATAATTCCCCCAAGAAAATAGAAGTGGCTTCGTCTCCCAAAAATATGCAAGAATCCCAAAATTTGCAAGAACCTTGTGGTAACATACCACATGATGATTTGGGTGTATCTGAGAAAAGACCTACTATGGCACAAGAAAGTATTGCTGAGGATGTCCAGATGACTCCTCCATAGTACCTTGTTTATTCCAATATGTCTATTGTGCCCTACAAATCAACATGGTTTACTATATATTTTTAGAAAGTTTCCAAAGAAAAGAGAAAGAAAGTCCAGCTGTAAGAAATAGCCTGCCAACAATACAATCTATACTCTTTAATCTATATAATCAATTTGTTTTCAAAAAAACTTGGTGGAAACAAGAAAGAAATAGAATGCAAAAAGACATAGATGACAAGGAAGAGGAAATTAAAGTTCTTAAGGAACAGGTAAAGAAATAGAAGCAGCAAATGGACCAAGCCCTTAAATTAGCTGATCAGGTCATAGCCTGTAGACCACCTCCCAGAGTGTATGCCATTTGTTTGAAAGAATAATTCCTCTTGTTTTAGCTCATGATGACTATGAAAGGTATAGATTGTGAATTTAAATCAGCCTAGGAATTCTATGGATTCTACCAAAATCTCCCTCCATGGAAACAAAATTTACTGTGTGAGCTCTATCTACATAACTTTGTCATTCGACATGAAATAGAATGGAACCCTTTTCTCTACATAGGTGATATCCATTTGAGAGCTTTGATGTCATGGATGCACAATGAGGGAAATTATGATACGCAGTTGAATAATTACAGAGACCTAGAGAAGTCTGAACCCTTACCCTTAAGGGCTGAATCACACAAACTTGATGTCCTCTTACGAGATTGGCTCAACCTAACCTATGGAAGGTAGAAGCCTAAAATTAGGGAAAAGGTCTTTGCAGTGAGATACAGAGTTTACAGAGAATATCAGGGGTTGCCCTACTTTTCATTTCAAAGAGCTCTTGCAGGGGTATGAAGCCAGTGGGATAGGTTACCAGAGGCCTTCAAGAAAACAAAGCCACACAACCCAATCAACTTTGAAGTAGCTGCAAAAAGAGCAACTCAATATATACAGCTGGGGCATCAGACTAGAAGAGAATTGTGGATTCCCTTGTCTTTCCAACCACCTACACTCTTATGGCCGCTATATGATATCAATGCCACCAGATTGGATCATCTGTAGGAGGAGCATCAAGTAGATTACTTGGTGAGAACAAGAGGATTCTATTACACTTTTAAGAGTGGGAAGAAGGGAAAGACAACTGTTAGTGATTTCAGATTTACAGCCAAAAAATATAATGCTTGAGGAAAAGCATTATGTTTAGTAGGGGGTAGATGATGAGAAAATTTATTGTCTCTATTTTGTTATAATCTTTATACTCTCTTGAAACTCTTTATGCTCTGATGAAACATTTCCAATACATTTATGAACTTATAGCTATGTGAACTTGTGATAAGTACAGTTAGAACCACAAATATTATGGGTAGTTAGAATGATATGTTTTGCCGAATATTATATACAAATTGTAGTACTTCATATAGCTACTTTAATCTATGTTCTAATATTTGGGTAGGAATTGAAATGTTGACTTGCATACATACCAAATGCTACTAACTTGCTAGGAAAACAAGGAGAAGCTAGATAGTGGATCAACCACATTAAGAAGAAGCATTGGAGTTCCAGCCATGATGAAGAAAGCCAACATAATTCTGAGGATCATGCCACTACTAAAAAGGAGCCATCATTCCAGAGAATATAGGAAACAACTTTTCTATATTTCCTCAGTGTTTGTTATTCTGTTATCCACACTTTATTGTAATATGTCATGGTTGTTATATTTCCTCCTTCTATGGTGAGATTTAGTCAAACTTTATTTTCATACTTTCAATAAGCGTCAACTCTCTATATAAAGGGATTTGATTGGTTTATTTAGGTAATGAGAAAATATATTCAAATGTTGTGTTCAGTGTAACATAGTCACTCTTTTATATTCTTCATGTATTATTTAATTACTATGTAATTAGTTTATTAGAATATAATGAAAGAGTGATTTTAAAGTATCTTTTGTGTTAGTAGTTAGCAGAAGCCAACAAAGGGGGCCCCCTTGGGAGGTGGAGTAGATTAGGATAGAGTAGAATCTATTTCTTCATTTTCTGTGCTTTCAAGTAGAAGTTACTATTTTACTCTTGTAGCATTACTACTATGAATGTTCCTACACCACTTGCAGAGATAGACATAGTGAACACTTTGAGTTGTTAAATAGGCTTAGGATAAGTTTACAAGCTTTCTATAGTAATTTCATAAAGTAGTTAGGTGTGCTTACTTTCTTGCACCAATAGCATAGGTTTCCTTCATGCATTTTATCTTCCTGCAGCATAGGTAGTATGACTCTTTGAGGAACTTAGTGCACAAACTGTGTTGTCCCATTTCAAGTCTACATCCCTGGGTTGACAATCTAAATACATTTCATGATGGAAAAAGTAATCCTTAGTATGAATACATTATTCCTAAGAGATAAAATGGCATGATTATCATTACCTATTGTGAGATTGTTCACCAACTATTTGCCAAAGAAATGATGCATTCAATATTTCTAAAGTGCTTCAAAAGGGTACTTAAACTCACCTAGACTCTTCACAAGACTTCTAATGTTTGTAAGCTATACTTGAAAAAAATTGCAGGTTTGTTGTAATATCTTGGTAGTGATGTTACAGTTACTATCTTCCCTTGTTAACACCAAATTAAAAATTGGAATGAAGGTTTTGTATTCAACAACATTAGTAGTGCAATAGAAATGTAATTTAAAAGTTGGAAGACAAATAATACAAGGCAAGGCCAATAACTGGTGTTGTTTAGTGCACCGTTTCCTGTGTCTTTCACCTAGAACAATCATTGTTCCTTGCATCCTTTCACCTTCCCTGCATACACACTTATAGGCCTAGGTAATACAAGGCAAGGCTTCTCCAACAAGTCACGTTAAACACAAAAATTGGGAGAGCCTAGGAAATCATTGGTTCTTTAACACAAATATTGTTTGTACACCAAGCACGGTACAGGAATAGTCAATAAAAGGACTGGAATTCTTTAATTTTAAGACTTCAAAATAATATAATCAATACATGGAATGATAAAAACTTATAATACCAATCAATGAATGCTTTTCCTATCAATGTTTCATTGAATAGAGAGTTTAATAATATAAACACCAGACTATGTCTTCACGACCAGAGAAGTGACTGTTTGTAAAGAATTAAAAGTTTATTGCTTGGTAGTTCATTACATTGTCTTCTTCAACTATACACACCTCCCCACAACTTCTAAGACTCCTCTCCCATAAAAATCACGTACAAAACCGACGAGAATCCCCTTACAAACTGATTTTCAACTTCTTCTTAACCTGCACAATCAGTTATATGACTGTTACAATTAGTTATTTGTTTGCATTGTTGTCTATTTGATAACTAGTTGTCAACTTCAACCACTTTAATCTTTCTTGCATCATCTTTAACCTTTCAAAAGGTTTTAGGTTCCTATCCTAATCTCCTAAACTCCCTAAACCTCTACTAAACCCTCATTTAGCCCTTTAGGCCATAATTGCATAAAAATGCAATTTTACATCTTTGTGGCATCTTTGCACTTTGAAGTGAAATTACATTATAATAATGGCATCAATGGACATCTAAAAAACTTAGATACACCTATAGGACCTTGACCCTTACATAAATCCTTGGATCACTCAAGTGACCCCAAGGTTACAACTAGCCCATCCAATGCCATTTAATGGCTTACAATGCATTATTTGTGATCCCAAACCAAAATTACAACCCCAAGACTGGTTCTAACACCTTCCCCTACATCCATATAGACATTTTCAACCATCAAATACCCCCTCTCTTCATCAATTATCTCTCCACCAACATTGGTGTTTAGCAAGTGCACCCTTCACTGAGACTTCACCAAGCTTTCCACTGCTCCCTCATCATCTGGCATCATTCCTTGGATCCAAAACCATATATAATACAAAGAATACACTAAGGTGTCTCCCACCAAACTATAGTGATCATAGGGGTGGGAGTTCCTTTACATGATAGAGAGTTAGAACTCTTAATCCACTGACTGTACCCTCAAACAAAAAAACCAGTCACTGTCACCACTCTAGTCAATTCCTTGGTGTTATCAGTGACAAAAATAATGAAATGATAACATAAACAAGTAAAACTAATGCAAAGAAATGTTTCTACATCCAAGCCAAGAAAAGATCACGCTCCAATCAGACATAACAATTTATTGTTGTCTAACTGTACCCGTAGGCCAGTGGATTACAAAGTTTGCAGAGAAATTTGATTTTTATTAAAAAAAAGACTTATTACATCTTCAATGGTTTCAATCCAACCATTATCCACACCCTTCTCACATGGAACCCCCATCCAAAATAGACACTAACTCTCCAAATACCCGACAACAACCAACAACTATTTCTAACTGTCATTTTAATAGTCTAAAACTGACTGTCACTAACAAAATACAAGATTGTTGTCAAGTTGACAACAAAAGTTGTCAACTCGACAACACAATAGCTATTTCCCATTCTAAAGACTTATAAAATGTTTTAAAACAACCTTTGAAAACCAACTAACCTATAACCCCCTTCATGAGCCTCTTAGGCTTATATTGCCAAAATAGGCAATTTACAAGTTTTTGCACTTATAGTGCTTTTAACAATATTTAAAGGCTCTAAAGGCCTTATTACATATTTATAGACCCTTATAGGTCACTTCCACCATCCCCTAATCTACGATCAATCCATAGCCTTTCCTAGTGACCCATAGGTACCCTTTAGGCTTATTATCAAATATATATAATTCCTATTATCTCATATATATATATATATATATATATATATATATATATATATATATATATATATATATATATATATATATATATATATATATATATATATATATATATATATATATATATATATATGTATATGTATATGTATATGTATATGTATATGTATATGTATATATATATGTGTGTGTGTGTGTGTGTGTATATATATATATATATATATATATATATATCTATATCTATATCTATCTATATCTATATCTATATCTATATCTATATCTATATCTATATCTATATCTATATCTATATATATATATATATATATATATATATATATATATATATATATATATACGGGTGGCTGCAAGAAGTTGGGTGCCAATTTTTTGCAAAAAGTGGAATTGTTTTTCCTATTTTTCAAAATTTATATGAATTGATCTCAAAATTTGAGGCACTTAGAGATTGAATCTCAGAAAAATTCACTAATAGAAATTGTAGTACTTGGAGTCTACTTTTCAAATATATAATTTATTTTAATACCCACATGGTATAAATTATATTTTGATAGGCATATTTGAAAACCACTTTTTCAAAATGCCTGTTTCAGGACCATACCACATCCATGTACGACCACCATATTTTGACATAAATAAATGAATTTTTTAAAATCCTTTTTAGGAAAGATACCTAAGACATAGAATATTGATGAGAATATTTTTTCTTATTTTTTTGTTTTGTAAATTATTTTTTATTAATTTTTAATTAACAATAAAGCTTATTTTTCAAACCTCTCGTGTACGACCACCATAATTTAATATAATTTTTCTTTTTTTTCAAAAATTATTTTTTTTAAAATTCAAAAGAATTGAATCTAGATTGATGACATATAATTTATTTTTAAAAATACTTAAAAATTGAAAATTTATTAAAGTTTTAGTGAGTCTCACTATTTTACATTTATGTACCACTATCACTAATAAACAATGTAAAAATAGTAAAAATAACCATATTATTATGAAATTTATATTTTTAGAATCGTGATAGTGATATCTTTAATGGGTTTTTGTTTTGTCAAAAAATCGATCCAGAAGGGCTTCAAAAAATTACAGTCAGCCTTAAAAATTTTATTCCAATGCCTTAGCCAAAATTTTGGAGGCTAAGACATAGGCTTGGTCTCACCAAACCTATCCCAAACCAAAAATTGAGGCAGAGTGAAAACTCCCGCGTGCATATTTTAAGAAACAGGCACCGTTATTTAAATTCAAAAAACGGGCACCCGTTTCATAAATTTAAAAATATGTGTTTAAAAAAATATTTTAAATTAAAAAATAAATTAAAATTGTTTTTAGAAATGGGTACCCGTTTTTCAACAAACGGGTACCCATTTTTTATTTCAAAAAATGGGTACCCATTTT